>JAQPPZ010001648.1:4200000-4739363 GCA_028583015.1 Wollemia nobilis
CATGACGTGTTTTAGGTGTCTACATGGGGAAAGAGTTCTCCTATGGATAGAGATCCATAAACTAGAACAAGGGGAAAGAGTTCTCTTGTGGAGAGTGATCTGTGAACCAGCTAGGAAGATAGAGTTCTTCTATGGAGATAGATCCACAAAATAGTTGAGGAGATAGAGGTCTCTTGGATCAATTTCCATGAACTAGAGAAAAGGGAAAGAGTTCTCCTATGGAGAGAGATCCACAAACAAGAGCATAGGATATTGGTGTCTCCTTTGGACAAAGGTCAATAAACATTGTAATAAGGAATTGATTCCCAAGAAGATTTGTTGAGAAATTTTATTAGAAATATTTTCTTCATGGAGTAGTCCACATTGGGTGAACCATGTTAAATTGGTGTATCTCTTATGTGTGATGATTTATGTATTGCTTTTATTACCGTTATTGATATTGCCATTGATAATATTGGATAATATTATTTGGGAAAGAAAAGTAAAAGTTCGTCTTATACTGTTAACTCCCCCCTCTCAATATAAGCCTATGTTCTTCAGGTTGCTCAATCACTTTACTTAGCCTGTATCCTTGGATACTGATGTAATTGTAAGGAAAATAATGAAATTTATCCATGTTGGGAATCCTATGGAAAAGGGCATTAATGACATTTGTTGAGAAAATTGGTCTAGGTATGGTCTCGCTCTAAAGGTGAGGGACCCAAAAGTGATTTTATTTTTGAACAAGAAGATAATGGATGATGAAGATAGCCAAGTTTCCTTATGGTGATTTACTCATCTTATGAAATTGCATGGATAACCAATCACTACAGTCGCCAAGGAGATAGAATAAACCACTAGGTATGAGGTTCACTTGAAATTGTATATGAACTTGGAAAAATATACAAATATAATGAATGATAAGTGAAAATGATGTTGAAATACAAATTTGATGATGAGAATGATGATTATGGTCATTTTGTGAAAATTTGGACCAATTTCATGCGTTTTGAGAGTTGTAAAGCGATTTTACACCTATTGGACACAAGCAAAAATTATGCATCCAAATAAATTTTGGTTTTCACAAAATATTATATGATGATGAAATGAATGTATGGATGCAATTTGGAGTGAATTGGTGGAGGTAAGCTATATTTTTGGATCATTTTATCTTTTATGCAAATTTTGATGTTAAAAATCGAAGGGCATATGCAACAAACTCAAATGATCGTGGGCATATTGTATTATGCAGATGCTAGTGTGCATCTCAATGCACCTATGAATGCCCATGAGCATCCCAATGTACCAAAAATAGCTATAAATGGCTTGGAGAGATAAAATCAGATTCATTCTTGCATTCACAAATTCCAAAAGCTACGTTTGAGGGAGTGAGTGAGTGAAGTGGAGTGGAGTGTGGTGGTGCAGAAGCTATGGTGATGGATGGTGTGAATGTGGTAGCAGGAGCATAAGTGCATGTTACTAAGGTAAGTACCCTTGGCACTCTTTGTTTGGATTTGTGCAATTTTTTTTTGAAATTATGCAATGTATGTGACATGAATGTATTACCTTGTGAATGTGTTGTGCTGCACCTGAAGATCTTGGAGGCTCAAAATTGATTCTCACATCTCATCCCTGGAGTGATAAAGGTATTACAAGAGGACCAGTGGAAGTGGCTAAAGGATGTGGGGCTAGATGGGGTAGTCTAAATTGATGTGGTGAGGGAAGATGAAGGGTATCTCTCTATTAGGCATAGCGAGTATAGGCATAGATCTAGGTCTAGGGATCCTTTAGGGTCACAAGGGTCCTCTTATAGGCATTAGCTAGTGCTGAGATGCACATTTTGTATATGAGCCTTAGTGCTTCATTGTATATAGCCTTTGGGCACTCATTGTACATGCGATATATATATACATGGATTTTACTGTTTATGTTATGCTTTTGTGTGAAAGCTTTTGTGTGGATGCATGTGTATATGGATGATTAATGCAATGATAATGTGTTATTAATACAAATGAATTGATGATCTATGATCATTTATAGTGTATATTTTACTTAACCATGTATAGCATTGTTGTTTAATCAGGGGTACCAAAATGATAGTATTTTAGATGAAAGACTCATGTATCTTATGGATGTTGAAATAGAAGAATACATGGATGTTGATATGGAAAAATATATGGATGTTGATATGGAAAACTAACTGTATCACAAAGACTCAAACATACTAGTGGCATCAAACAAACTCACTAAATACTGCCTATTTTTTCTAGGACCAAATGTGCATGCAGTGAATTCCTTTATTGAATAATGAGTATGATAATGACTCAAGGTAATCAAGAACCAATGTGTGTGCAAGTGAGTTTATTAACCCATATTGAGTAAATTGAGATGAAAATATATTGGATAAGACCAAGAATCTAGCTTGTCCTTATGTGCAGTCAGAGATCTCTTTTAAAAGAGACGTGTTGCCACGTGTGAGCGTACTCCATTGCCAGTCAAGAATCTATAGCTCTGGTGGATATTAACTCCATAGTCCAAGAATTTGATCTCTAAGCTTTGGGGATTTAGAATACCTAACTGTCCAATTGGAAATGTAGTTATATCCTTACAGCTTGAGGATCTTTGGTGTGTGATGTGCAACAAATTTAGAATTTTTGGGGATTTTTCCCTACTATTTCTTTTATTTTAAAATTGTTATAGTAGTGAAAACCACTATTTGTTTGGACTATGTGCATAATGGGAAAAGCAAGGAATACCATTTTCACTTTGAGGTACAACCCAAGTATGGTGTTATCCCTCTTTGACACAATATGTTTTTAAGATGTGTAGTTGTGTTTGGTTCAAGAATTTTTAGAGTCAATTCCTAGAACTCAATATTTTCTTAGTGAAAATGTGTTTTGGTCCTAAAGAAAAATCGACATGTATTTGGAGGTCACTAGAAACACTAGGAGTGGCTGAGTGACTGAAAAAACCTAGGAATTATGGAAATATGGTTTGGAAAACTGACAATTTGAAATGGTGCAATGAAATAGATGATGCTTTGAAGGTGCCCCTGATTAAGGCAACAAAACTGTATTGGACCAATTATTATCTAAACTGAATAAATGATCCCTAATATAAAATGTGATGTATGAATATGATGGTGTGAATGTAATTTTTAAAATGCAATTTGTGAAATACAATTTGTGAAATGTAATGTGTGCAATGCAATATGTAAATTGTGAGGTGTAAAATGCCATGTATGGAATGCAATGTGTGAAATGAAATGTGTGCAATGCAATGTTGTTTTTGTGTAATAGCCATGTATATATACATATATAAATCACATGGGGTATAGAATGCTCTCAAGTGGATGCAATTAAGTGGCTCAGGATCTTCAAATTCCTCTAGAATAGCAAAGCCTATAAGTTACTTTACCCACTAATTGAGTGATAATGTATGGACCTAGCCAATTAGCCACAAATTTATCACGATGATGCAACAATGCATTGGTGTTTTGTTGATTCTATTTAAGAACAAGATTACTTGGAAATAATGAAGATGAACTTAGGCATTGTAAGCACGCTTTAGGCAATCTTGATAAACTCACAAATTCTCCAAAGCATTGACTCACTTCTCATAAAGGAGTGTGAATTGGTCAAGACGTGCTTAACTAGCGATATTGTCATCTATGAATTCTTACAATGAAATTCGCAATGAGGGGATATCAAGCTCAAGATGTATGATTGCTTCAGCTCCATAGACGAATGAAAATGTTGTTGCCCCAGTAGGCATGTAGATGTTTGTTTTATAAGCCCATAATGCCAAGGGGATTTGTATATGCTAATCTCTATGATTTTTGTTGACTAGTTTCTTGATAATAGCAATTAGGGTCTTGTTGGTAGCCTCAGCTTATCCATTTTATTGTGGGTAACAAGGAGTCGAGAAACTATGTTTAATATTATATTTCTTGCAAAGTGATCGAACATCCTTATTTTTGAAAGAATTACCATTATCAGAGATAATTTTTGATGGAATACCAAAACGATAGATGGTATGATGAAGTATAAACTCCACAATTCTTGGTTCTTATCATACTGGTTAAAGGAATTGCCTCAAACAACTTTGTGAAGTATTCAATGGCTATGATGATGAATGTCTATTATCCCAAGGAAGGAGATGAGATTTTGCCAATTAAATCAAGACCCCATTGTGAAAATAGCCAAAGGCTTTGTATAGGTTGTAATTCTTGTGATGGCACATGAGTTAAATTAGTATGCTATTGACATTGCTTATAATGCTTGACATAAGTGCAAAAATCACGTTCCATGGTGGGCCAATAGTAATCCATGCATAGAATACACTTTGCAATGGCCATTACTCTTAAGTGACCACCAAAAGTACCATTATGAGCTTCAACTATGGCTCTTTGTACCTCTATAGACTCGAGACAACGAAGGAGGACTCCATCATAACCATGTTTATACATGTCCCCAAAGAGAGTAAAATGAGCTACCATTTGCTTGAAAGTATGTTTAGTAGTTCGTAACATATCTGATGGGAGTGTTCCAAAATTGAGGAAGGCTATTATTTGATTTGAACAAGGCTCATATGGCTTTGAATGGATAAAGTAATTTTTTTTATCCTTAGATTTAGCATGGATAATTGTAAATTTAGAGATCGTTGTGATAATGAGTGACTATACATCTCATAAGTTATCCTTTGGAATCAATGATCCAAGAGAGGCCATTACATCTAAAAATATATTAGTCAAAAGTGGTAAACTATCGATTTTATACCAATTAAATTTGGCGAGCAATTTTATTGCTACTTCATGGTAAAGTTTTATGGTAGGTTCTTTGCATTGGTATTCTTCATTTATTTGCCTAACAACAAGTTGAGAATCACCAAATATCTTGATATGCTTTATGCCCATAAATATAGCTACTTGAAGACCTAATATTAAGGCTTCATACTCTACGTTGTTGTTTGTCCATTGGAAGTCAATTTTGAATGATAAAAGGATAGTTACCCCATGTGGTGTATGAAATACGACTCCAACACCTTGACCTTTTTCACACTTAGAACCATCAAAGGATAGTGTGATATCAACATCTTTCTCTAGAATAACATCATTTTCTTGTTCAGTGACAGTGAATACCGAATCATCTGGGAGCTCAATAATCAAGGGTTGATCACTAGGTAGTGGAGCTTCCACAAGATGATCGACTATGAATTGATCTTTAATGGATTTTTGATTTATTAAATCAATATTGAATTCAGTGAGAAGAATTATCCATTTAGCGATGTGGGTGTTATTGTAAGTGTGAGACATCATATAACATAGAGAATTTTTACGAGCCATGACATATGTGGTGTGATTAAGCATGTAATGTCTAAGTTTCTTAGTGGTAAAAACAACAGCTAAGAACATTTTTTCCATGTAAGCATATCTGGTTTCATAGCTTACCAATGTTTGACTAATGTAATAGAAAAATTGCTCTTGATTGTTCTCATTATTTTGGGTAAGCATTATCCCTAATGCAAAGTCCATTGTTGAAACATAAATATGGAAGGGGACCCTTGGACAAGGAGGAGTTAAGACCAGTGGGAAAGCCCAGTTTTACTTTATGTCGTCAAAGACTTTTTGACACTCATCTATCCATCAAAATATCAACCCCTTTTGTAGTAAGTGATTGAATGGCTTGCATTTTCTATAAAGTTGCACAATGAAATTATGGATTGATTGAATCTTTCCTTGTAAGCTACGTAATTCCTTCAAGTTTATTGGGGGAGGCATGTCCATGATGGCCTTGAATTTGTTTGGATCTACCTCAATGCCTCTTTTGGAGATAATGAATCCTAGTAATTTTCCAGAGGTAACACCAAAGACACATTTCTTGGGGTTCAACCTTACATTATGCTCTAGAAGTTGATCAAAGACTTTTTCCAAGACACCAATGTGCTCTTGTTGAGTTTTGGATTTTTCCAAGAGATCATCCACATAATATTCAATGATATTATACATGTAATCATGGAATATGTATGTCATGGCATGTTGATAAGTAGAGCCTACGATTTTGAGGCCAAAGGGCATCACCTTGTAATAAAAAGTCCCCAAGATGTAGTGAATGATGTTTTGTGTTGGTCATTAGGATTGATTCGAATTTGGTTATATCCTAAAAAATTATCCATTAAAGAAAGAATTTCATGGCTAGTGCAGGTGTCAACAAGAGTATCAATGTTTGGAAGAGGAAAATCATCCTTAGGATACTCTTTGTTAAGATCTCTAAAATTAGCGCAAACCTGTATCACCCCGTTAGGCTTGCGAATGGGTACCATGTTTTAATGCTACTCAGGATAGTCAATGGGGACAATGAAACCCACATCTAATAGCTTTTGAAACTCTTCTTTGACCAAGAGGGTAGTGGTAGGATGCATCCTTCTAATTTTTTGTTTGATTGTATTAGCATCAAAATGCAAGGTGAGGTTGTGGAAAAGAAAGTTAGGGTCAATATCAGGCATGTCTTTGTAGGACCATGCAAAAATGCCCTTCTTCTTCTTAAGGAGAGAAATTAATTGATATTTTTCATCTATGGATAGACTTTTACCAAGTTTGAAAATTTGGGGATTGTCTGCATCTGAACTAAGGTTCACATTGATAGTATCTTCAATGGACATATTAGAACCTTCCTCAATTTTATGGGACATTGGGATTAGATGAATATCATCTATGATGCCATCAAACTATTTTGATTTAACCTCATCTATGTCTGCCTGGAAAAACCCAGGATCTGAAGGTGAAGGTGGAGGTGATGGAGAAATGTAGTTGGTTGAAGATCTTAACAATTCCTCAGAAAGGACAAACTTAGAAAAGGATGAGGGTGAGAAAATATGGTCCATGTCAATAAGGCTCATGTCAATTAGAATTGGCTTTGCCAAATCGTATGGATTATAGAGTAGGGTGAATAAGTCAACATGATTCATGTTGACTTAAAGGGGTGAAATGGTGGTTAGCAAGGTGGAGGATGTATGGATCCTTTCAGCTAGAACCGATGTTAGAGCTTTGGAAACCTAAACAATAACAAGCAACACAAATAAATACAATTGGCAAAAATCCATGTTTATGCAATTCAAATGATTTTTTTTAATTTTTGTTTTTTTTTTTATGAATTATGTACATATGTTAAAAATTTGGCTGGTGATGTGGATCAATAAGGTGGAGGTGGTGGTTCAGTGGTTGGTTTGGCTCGTTCTTATGGAAGAATCAAGCAAATTATGGGTTGATGGATGGGAAACATTTTGAGGTAAAACTCATCCTATTTAGTGTATGGAATGATGGGTTATAATTCCTCATAAGATTCATCAAAAGATATTGACATCACATCGAATTATTCATAAATTTCATGTTCAAATTCATTGATGTGATGGATATCTTCTCTTGAACTCAAATGTAAACTTTGAAAAACTTGCTCAAGAGTAGAAGTGGAAGAAAGTGGATGATAGCCTAAACCTGAATGGTCATGCACTTATTGATATGAAACATCAATGATCTCATGCATTCCCTATTCATGCCATCCTAGGCCATGTTCTTACCAATTAAATATGTGAAAATATCGAGATGGAAAACCAAACATGTGTTGTATATTGGTAGGAGTTGGTTTCTTGGGTTCATTTAAGGAGGGTAGATTGGATGATGAATCAATTCCCCCATACAAAAAATTAATGCTATTGGTAATTGAAACCATATTGTACACTACTTATATAGATAAGGGTGGGTCACATGGGTAACCATAATCCATAGCATATTGGATGCTAAGCGGTGTAACAGTGATGTCTTGGACCATGTATTCACCAATGCCAGGATTAGTGATATGGACCACAACTTGGGATGATGTGGAGGTAGATGAATTGGATGTGGATGTGCATGATTCATAATTGGTTGATGACTTCAAAAATAGTAGAGGTGTGGCTTGGGATGGCATTTCATAATTCATTAAGGCAACTTGTGAGACTTTGATTGATGTGGATGGGGGTGGATTTTACTAAGGTGGTTGTTGAATTGGAGATGATGTGGAATACATGATGGTGGATGATGTGGCTAATATGGATTGGAAATGACCACATTTGCATGAAGTCAAAGGTGATGAATATGAGGTTATGAAAGTGGAGGCTTGATGTAAAGTGATGATGGGTAAGTCCTCAAGAATAGGATATTTTGATGAAGAGGTAAATTGTGTGGTGGATGTTGTGGTTGATGGTGTGAGGAAAATATGAGTGGAAGAAATCATGGATTCATAAGTATTTGAAATAAAATTTCAATACTTGAATGGTTCAAAATCCATTGGTATGTAATGTACTTGTCCCTAATGTACATATTTCAAGCATTGATGAAGTATATAAGGGACACATCTCATTTCCCTCATCCAAGGCCATCTAAGGAGTACAGTGTATGCCATGGATTATTCCAAGATGTGAAACATGGTGTGCAACATTTTTACCCCCACTTCAATGGGTAAAATTACAGTGCCAACTGTGGAGTAGAGAGCATCATTAAATGCTTTCAAGGTGAAGGTGGATTTGGTAATGTGATTTAGCAAGAGATTGAGGTTATGAAGAGAAGATGTGGTGATGATGTTGATAAAGGAACCAGTGTCAATCAATACTTGTTGAAATGAATTACTGTTAATTTTAGCCATGATATGCAATTGAGGGTCCATCAATTTCGATGATATTGGTTTAATTTCAAAATTTTAGAATGTAATGGAAGTCTCCATGCATGTTATAATGCTCCCCCAAAAATTGATAAAGGTATTAGCATTTTGATATTGAAGTTAAATGGATTTTAAAATATACATTAATGCATTATGATGTGGGTGAGATTATTGAATAAGCTCATAGATAAACAGTTTGGATGAAGCTATTTTAAGGCTAGTGGTCAATCAGCTACTCAAAGAGATGATTGGCCTTGATGGACGATTGATTGGATGAATGGGTGGATTTGGACTTGGAATATGAATGGGTTGGAAAGGATTGTTGAAAGTATGAATGGAAGATGATGAAGTTATAGGTTGAGACACACTTTCCTATGGTGCTATGGGTGATTGAACATGTTGTTGAGTATTTTGTTGATTATTAGTGTGTTTTTGACCTTGGGTACCTACATGGATAACACACACAAAACCTTTGTATTGTTGAATATGATTGACTTGATTAGGAGGGGTCTTGGTATTAGATCCTCTTGTTGTTGGTTGTACTTATTTATGATGAGGAAGTGGTGTTTGATAAATTATAAGGTTTTGGTTCTATTTAGCTAAGGGTCTATTAAGCTTGATGGCTCCTAAGTCAATAAGATCTTGCACTATATATTTGAATTTGTAGCAACTATTTATATCATACCCATTTTGCCTATGATAAGGGTAAAATAAATATTCCCTATAGTGTTTACTATGCTTAGTAGGGTCATCTGGTTTAACCTTAGGGAAGGCAAGTTGGTTGGTGTCATACAACCTACAGAAGATAGAGGTATATGATTAAGGTAAGGGGGTGTATTGGCAGTTTTATCGAACAAATTATCAACGTGGGTGTTTTTTCACAGTTGGTACTATGTTTTGAACTAATTGTGATGGTGAAGTAACTTCATGATATATGATTTGTTATAATTGCTATCGCACAGGTTGTTTTTGAGCCATTACCACCTGGATCATGACCAATTGATTTCCTTGATTGGCTTGATTGGCCTAATTCACTAGGTTTGATTTGGATTGGCTAGAGTAATTACCTTTGTATTGTACCTTATTCTATCATTATTTATTTTTGGGATTAAGCACACCCTCTTGGATTTTGATCTCTTCAATTGTGCTAGCCTGGGTAAGAGCTTACTCAAATGAATTGTACTATTGTGTAATTGTAATAACCAAGGGATAGGTTTTAGGAAACTCTTGGTAAAAAATTGGGTTAGCTCTTCCATTGGTAGGGTGAATGGTAGTTTTATGATAACAACCCTCCAATGGTTTCCAAAACCATACATCGACTCATCATCATTTTTTTTAATCCATATAAATTAGATAATGCAACTTTCTTTTTAACATTAAGGGAAAACATTTCAAGGAATTCGTCAACCAATTATTCAAAAGTGTAAATATTGTGATGAGGTAAATGGTTATACCACTCTATTGTATATCTCCCTAGTTTCTGAGGAAATATTTAGAGCATTAGAGCATCATGATGTTGAATTATTAAACAAGAGTGAATAAATGTACTTACTTGCTATCGAGGGTCCTCAGTACCTTTGAATTTGTGAAATTTTGATACTCTAAAATATTCCAGATATGGCGGTGATGGTACCAAAAAATGAATTGGTTGATTGATCAACTGTCTTAGAGTTAGATTTTGGTTCATCATACCAGGAGTATGTTGCATCAAGTTGTCAATATGTTGTTGCATGACTTGAATTCTAGGGTCTTCTATAGGTATGTAGAAGCCCTAAATTACTTGATGATTTTGTGAATGTGGAGTGGTGAGATACTGGGGTGTGATGAGATGATGTTGATTTGGTGGAGTGGGTTGAATTGATGATGATGTGGATATTGATGAAGAAATTATTGTGAATGTTGAAAAGGAGATGATGTGTGAGGACTATGAATTTGATGATTTGTGGGAATGGCATGGGTGTAAGTTAATGGTGGTTTGGGGATGGAAACCATAGAATATTGTGGTACCCATGATGGATTTGGAGTGAAAAATATGGGTTGAGTGGAAACATGCTGGGATTTAAAATCTATCATCTATACTTGCTGTTGGGAACAAGGTTGAGCACCTTGTTGAGCCATAAGAAATAAATTGATATGTTGCCATGCTTTCTGTATGGACACGTCTAAGGAAGATGGTGTGGATGTGGAGGAAATGGATGAGGTAGGTGGAGGATAGGTTGCAATGGGAATTACAACTAGATGGAAGACATTATATGAGGCAAACACTGGTATTTGTGAAGTAGCATTGACATGTGCTTCATACAATGGATTGTTATAGGTGGTGGTGTATGAATATGGGATGGAGATGCTTGGAAAACTTGACTATTGTGGAATGAACCAATGTTGGGAAGGTGCAACTAATGCATCAAAAAAAGGGTTTTTATACACCTAGGTAATGTTGAAATACTGTGAGGAGGAAAGTTCTTTCTGAAAAGAAGGATCATGCCTAGGTGGGCTATGGAACTGTTCTAGAACATAGTTAGTGGATATTTGAAAAGCATCCACTTTAACCATGTCTATATAGTTTATGTTATGGTCTATGGGTTATGATGGTTCTATTTGTGGAATGAATATGTGGATGACTCTATGCAAAACATCAATATTTTAAGTTTACACAGAGTGTGAGAGACCCGCAGATAAATTTGAACTTGTCTATGTCATACTAATGGGGTTAACCACAAAAGTGGTAGGGAAAGATGATGAACACTCTATGGATGAAGTGATTTTGTTGATGTAAATTTGAATCAATACTTCTGTTTTATTTCTAGTTAAAACCATAAGATAATGAATCAAATGTGTAATGTGCAGGAAAATAAATGCAAATGAAAACTTTCACAAAATCAAGTAAATAACTCAATCTTATATTTTTGCAACAGATTTTATTGCCTCCTTTTTTTTAATCTTGAATTTAATTTTTTTGTTTTTTATTGTGAGTTTTGTGTGTTTTGGATATTCTAATATGAATTATATAGGGTAAAAACTATGGTTGGTTGGAAAATGAGATTCTTCTTGGTGATGAAATCTAGAAAGTTTTTCATGGGTATCTATGGTTGCTAAGCGCAGAGATTGAAAGATGGAGATGAAGCCCACCATTGCAAAATTTCAAGCAATGGTTGGTGATGAAATCTAACTCATTACTATTTATTGTGAAATGTGTATTGTGTGATACATATTAAAGTTTCATGTTTTCTAATGTGTACATACAATGTTAAAATAACCTATTTCATAGGTCTAAATCAGAAGCCAAAAACAAAAATACTAAGTTCCTCAATAGAATGTAGGCTACACCACTTAAGAATCACTCTAAATAGTGGAGGGTATACGTATGTATCTTAATCTTGTCCCTAATTAGACAAATAAAAAATAAATTCTTAACCCTATTATGTAACTATTTTATGCAATTGTCATTTCATAAGAAAATAATATGTAGAATATTGAATAAAATATACTAGAAAACAATAGAAATTTTAAATATGAAAATGTGAACTATGGTGAATGTGAATGTAAGGCTACTATGATTGCTTAAAATACAAATTAAATATGATTTATTTTAATAAAAATTAATGATTTTATATTTATCAATGTTACTATAAAAAGCAGGGAAACAACAACAAAAGTGGGTTGGGGTTTTGAAGTAGACTTACTAGAAGCCTATGCATCTCTTAATAACTCTGTAAAACACACCCCAAAGCCACTAGAATGTAGTATAAAATTACCTAAATAATGTAGGGCATCCCTCAGCTGTTGGACATCCACACAAATTTTGGTCAACTTTTGTAACTTTATAGAAACCCTAGCTCTACGAAAATGATGTGATCAATTTTTTTAAAACTTGCAAAATAGAAAACAAACATTAGTGACTGTTGAGTGGATATTTTTCCCAATTATAAAATCCCCATTATAGTCAGGGTATTAATTTGAAAACCCTCTCTTGCAAAGAAATAGAAATTTCTCCAAGGTTCCTTTTACTTAATGTGTGCTTATAATCTTGTAAAGATGTATCAAATAAGTGCTAGGAATACCTTAGTGATTTGTAAGTAACTGTTAACAAGGGGACTGTGTTGGTTTATTTTATTATGCTATGCTAATGATTGTTCATGAAACTTAAAATAAATGAAAATGTGATTGGCCCTCATATGACCATGATGTAAAGCCTTAGTTCATTTTATCTTGAAGTGTTTTAGGTAGATTTTATCTTCTTTTGGTTAAGAAAATTTTACACAAGTTTTATCTTGCATTAAACCCTACTTTAAGCATGAAATAGAAGATTAAAATATATCTTTAAATATGAATCTTAAATGATGATTGGATTCATTTTAACTTGCTTTGAGCATGAAAATAAAATGATGAAATGACTAGCTTTAAAATATAAAAGCCTTTGATATGATAAATAAATTACCCCTCTTTGATGAAATTAATTTTCATAAAGAGACGTCAATTTATTGCTCTAAAACAATGGCCTTTGAAATGCCATATAAATCATTCCCCTTTAATGAAATTTTGATTTTCATAAAGGAAAGTTGATTTATTGCTTGCAAAAAAAAACATGTAAAGCTTGAAATCCGATTTGCCTTCCAAATGCAAAATTATGTAAAACCCGAAATTATAAACTACCTGTAAAAATAGCAAATTTGAATAATTTTTATGATTTTGAAATGGCTTCAAAATGAAATCAAAATTATTCTAAATGGAGTGTTAAGGCTTGTTATTCACACCCGTGCATTTATTTTTGGAATTTTTTTTATTTTTATTTTAATTGTTGAAGTTTTAAAAAAACTGCAAAAGGGAAGGGTTAGAAAAATAAAAGTAAAATCTGAAAATGGACTAGAATGCTGAAAATGTTAAAAAAAACTACCTCCAGTATGATGCCACCCTATTTCTACAAAATCAAAGATGTGAGAAACTTCTGCATGTAACCTAGTTTATCCGAACCTGCATTTGCACAACCCACAATAATCTAGGTGCGAGCTTCTAAGGAAAATGAAAATAAATTTCATGCTTTAAACATTCAATGATGCAACCATTAAAATGCATTTAACATCATTTATAATCCTATAGCATGAAAGGGGAAACAATAGATAATTAAATCAAACACGCAAAAATAACTCTTCCTATCTTGCTAACATGATACAAATTTTTAGAATCATTTGTATTCAAAGTAGAAAATACAGTCTTAGTAGTATATTTCTAGCCTTGGCCTCCAAAAAGGTCCAGCCCATGGCTTTCATTGTTAAAAAATCTAGCCCCTCGACTTGCAAAAATGTCCAGCCCTTGTTCAAGAGTCTCATTCTATTTTTAACATTTTTTGACATGGCCCTTTCATTTCACCTCCCTTGTTCGACTTCATTTGTCTTCATTTTGAAACACTTAGTTTTTCTCCATATGGCTTCGTAACGTTTTCTTTTACAATAATAAAAAGTAACACTTTGATAAGCATACCTATTGCTTCCTTTTTATTAGACTTCACATGCCCTTTATTATGTGCTTACCAAATGGCTCAAGCATTTATGCCGAATATCCTCTTTATGCTCAACGTCCTTCTCATAAATCCATTTTCCTTTAAGGCTTCTACAATAATGATTGGTCTATGTTTTTTACCCTTATCTTGTTATTTATCCCAAATTACCATGTAACAACTCTAGAATCTATGCAGGGTGGGATATCATGGTTGTCTCATATATCATATTAATCTACTAACAACCACCCCTTACTATATTTGGATGCCACGTGTTTGAAACACATGTTTTTATCCTTATGGGCATGAATCTCTACCTGCTATCAACAAAAACAACAACGACCCTGTCATAATACTTCTCCCTATCATGGATCCAATTTAGTCCATGTCATCACATTTGAGCTCCTTCATGAATAAACGATTGAATCAATTAACAGTATGTCATCTGGTAATGCTTCAATGCAAAAAGGGGTACCCAATGCTTCTTTCAATAATGGAATATCTTCACCTAGCTATCTTGTAGAGAGAAACATAACCAATATCATCTACGACCATGTCATCTAGTTTATTCAATTTTCATCGCATCGCTTCCTGTCTTGGTGGCCATTCTTCACTTGTTGATTGGACTCTACCATGCACTCCGCGAAACCCATCTACACTTGAGAATAAAAAATATTTATCTGTTATCCGACATTACCTCCTATGCTTCTGTTGTAGTCTTTTATGTTCAATTTCATATTAAATCTAAGTGCTATGCTCTTCATGTACTGACCACCACTTTATCCAACTCTATAAACACCATGGAGGAGTATCCAATGTTGTCTAAAATTTCCATATCAACACTGGAAAAGGGTATGCTTCTATTCCATTTAATGATTCCAAATTACGCTATGTGTGCTTCCATAAAAATCATGGATGTCCTTTTATCAGTTAAAATTCTACCATCACCTCCGTTAGAATATAGGTAACCACCCAAATTCTAGCCATTTGATGGGTGCTATCTTGCCACTATGTTGCTGCTTCCCACACCGATGATGGATAATGGAATGAATAATTTACAAAAGCATGGTTCACTAACCATATTTCTACCACATCGATGTCTATGATATGATCTAGTTTTATTGACCTTCATTCGTTTAATTAATTTACAATGGCATCTTTATCAAATTACCATTAACAAATGATATTGGTTACACAAAGGTCTTCATACCCATAGTCCTGAATCTCTACAATGATGTAGGAAGCATATATAGTGGATCTAATATGTCAAATTTCTCAATACGACTGCCTTTCAAAACAAAGTGGCATTTTTCCTGTTGATGCTACATTTTCATCTTCATTATCATGATGTCTAATTCATTCGACCAAAACTGCATATCATCGATTGACTATGATCTTCTTTACCATACTATTAAGACCTTGAAACATTCCCAACAACACCACTATCCATGAATCACTATGGATACCCATGTCTGCGAATGATTTCTAAATCATTCATGACTTTGTCACACTTGATGTATACATCAATGTTTCACCTTATTGGATTCACGTAATCATCCCCTGGTTGACTACACTATTTTTTGAGTCTACTACCACCACTGTTGTGCCCTATCCCTTGCTTTGTTCATTTCTATGCTATCCACACTCAACAATAACCACATTCTACCATAGGAGATTATAGTAATTGTTGGGCCAACAACATTAACCATTTTACGTTTGAGTGTATGTTTTGATCTTGTTTCCATTAAAAACTTCATTTTAGTTTCAATTTCATCACCTTCACTGGGTATTACTATCCCAACCAGCATCATCACTGAATACAATAGATATCCTGCTATGTACTACCTTGGCATACCGTCAGCAGATGATGAATTTACAGAACCCCACAATGATGATCTTGAATGTGCCCATTTAGCACATTTCCTCATTGGTGTTTGCATCTATCTTTGGTTCATATGTTAGTCTACATGCATCCATGAAACCTCCACTATGGCTAAGGTCCATATTTTTGTTCTTGCCCTGACCAGTCAGATCTACGTTGTCTAGTCTATATCACTAGTAAAATTAGTCTGCATTCATAACATCCCCAATATCTAGGTAAGCCCATCCACATAGGTTAGTCTATCCATGTACACTACGTCCATGTTGTCTATGTTACCAAACATGACATCATGGTCTAAGGATATCCCATGTGGCCTCCCTTTCCTAATGTCATGTGACTATCTATGTTACGACAACACTACCATGTCAATCAATTATGTGTGTGTCAAATCAACGGTGTCCCCACTGGCTTCATCTACCTTAAATACTGCATCCTTCGTCAATCATCACTCCCACGCTTTATCTAGAAACCTACCCATATCAACAATAAAGTTTAGTTCAAAGCTAATAGAGATAAAATCGTTATTTCACAATTTATGTTAATAACACACTAAAAGTTCTTGACTTATTGGGATACCATGAGGAATATGCTTATTATTTTTTAATTTTATTTTATTGATTATTATTCTTCTATATATAAATATGTATTATTTATTTATTTTTTATAGTTTATATTTTGTATTTTTATCTTTTAATTTGATTTAACTAATTTTTATGCTTGAGTGGAATTAAATCAAATTATTGAATCAACCCAAAACACCCACCAATAAAACATAAAAACAAGGAGAATCTACCCAAAATAAACTTTGGAAACTTGAAATGCAAACCCCTAGGTGGTATCTATCAAAAGTGATCACTAAAGACCAACCAATACTACCAAATAACAAAATTAAAGGTGGGTCCCCAACTTTTGGGGCTAGTTGTGTGACAGTCACAACAAATGGTGAATCTACTAGGAAATGCTCCTAAGCATTTCGGATGAAGAACCCAATCTAAAATGAGAACACAAAAGATCAGCGAAATATAAATTATTTAGCAATGTCTCAAGAAAGTGGGGTAGATAGCTTTGAATAAACAGTAACCAATCCATCTACCTTTGCTCAGTGTGTGAGAGGTGATTCACTTTTGCACCTTTGAAAACCTTTCGGATTCCATCATTTGGTTTACATTTAGGCTATGAAGCATGACTCATAAAAAGAAAGCTTTTACAGATAGAGCCCTACTACCAGTCAAGTGTCTATAGCCCCGGTAGAGTTTATCTAACTCACCCTTGTGTTTACTTGATACTTTGCAAAGCCTTTCCTTATAAACAAGTTGTATCTAGACAAAGCCCAACTACCGATTAGGCGTCTATAGTCTCGATAGAGTTTATCTAGACTTTGTGAGTGATTTTTAGCGTATTTTCCTTTGCTTGTTTTTTTTTATAGCTTTGAAAAAAATTATGTATCACAAGGGTTAGAAAGCAAAGAGATGAAGTGTGTTAAATTGTTTTCTTAATTTGCAAACCAAGATGACTTCATCCCTCAGGACTTCCAGAAATACCCTTTAATTATGTGAGTTACATGTGGAGCTTTGGTGAAATGCTTCATTGTTCCACTCTCCACCATTTTAGTCTCAAAATCTAAGCATGATCACAAAATAACTCATCCCCATTTTCTTAGGTTCACCTGCTTTCAAATTAGGTATTCCAACATACTTAACAAAGGAACAAAAAAAATAGACAAAAGGCCATAAACTAGAGACCATGAAACTTCACCTCAAAACAAGGGAACAACCCAAAATACAAACCAAATATTAACCTAATGCAAACTAACAAGAAAGCAAACAAAATAAAAAATTAAGGATAAAGCACAAAAACAACATAGCTAACCAAAAATATGAAAACCAAAACTACATACAATAATATACACTATGTATAATATACACAAATTCAACCCCCACTTTCTTGGATCCCAAAATTGATTTCCATCACAAATTAAAAGATATATAACCTAATACGTATGTCAAGATTTATAGGAATCTAGCCAAAATAAGACTAAGCCATAAAGCGTAACAACCTGTTGAGTGGTAATTTTACCCAATTGTGAACACTCTCCCTTAGGATTTTGATCCCAAAACCCTCTCTTGCAAGGAAGTTAAAACAAAACAACTTCTCCAAGGTCTTCGCTATATTAAAATTTGTAAATGTGTGTTAATAATCTCAATAAAAATATCAATGAAATGCTTAGAACACCTTAGTGATTGCAATTAACTGTTAAAAAGGGGTATGTGTTGGTTCATTTCACCATGCTATATTAATGATTGTTCATAAAACTTAAATAAGAGTAAATGTGAATTAGCCCTCATATGACCATGATGTAGCCTTAGTTCTTTTATCTTGAATGCTTTTAGGTAGATTTTATCTCCCTTACTAAGTAGCTTTTAAATAAGTTTTATCTTGCATTGAATCCTACTTTAAACATGAAAATGAAGATTAAAATCTATCCATGAATATGAATTCAAAATGATGAATAGGCTCATTAAATGTAGCTTCTATCATGATATTCATTAATAAATTGTCCCTCTTTTATGAAATTATTTTTCATAAAGAGACACCAATTTAGTGCTTGAAAATGATAGCCTCATAATATCATGAAGAATTATCCCTCTTTAATGAAATTAATTTTCATTAAGAAGCAATAATTTCATGCTTTAAAACCAAGACCTTTGATGTAATGATAAATTACCCCTCTTCAATGAAATCAGAATTTTCATGAAGCAAGGTGCATTTATTGCTTCGATAATGATGGCTCATGAAATGCCATGAAAATTCCCCCCTTGTTATGAAATTGAATTTTCATAAAGGAAAGGTCATCTTATGCTTATGAATGAAAATGCAGAATTTAAAAATCTGATTTACCTCCAAAATGTGAAAAATAAAATTTCCAAAATTATAAAAACCCTTAAAAACAATAGTTTTCAAAAATAATTATAAAATTGAAATGACCTCGAAATGAGTCCAAATCTATTGCGTATGGAATATTGATGTTCATTATAGGGCTCCATGTAATTATTTTTTTTGTTTTATTTTTATTTTTATTTTTATTTTAATATCCGAAGTTCAAAAAAATGCAAAATGAAGGGTTAGAAAAACAGAAAATAAAATCTGAAATAAACTTGAATGCTAAAAATGTAAACATGCAAAGCATTATCAGTTTGATGGCACCCCGTCCTGCAAAACCAAAGTTGTGAGAAACTCTTACATGCAACCTATTCTATTCCAACCTACATTCACACAATCAAAATAAATCAGGTGCTAGCTCCTAAGGTCACAAAAATAAATTTCAAACTTCAAATATTCACTTGAAGTAACCTAAAAAAATGCATAAATATCACTTATAAATCTAAAATCTGAAAAGGCGAAATATGATACAGTTAAAACCGAGCATGCAAAAATTTATCCTTCTTTTTTGCTAACAAAATCCAAATTTTTGAAAAACTTTGCATTCAAAATGATATTTTCATTTTACAGACGACATATCTCTGGTTTAAAAAAAAAAAAACCCTCCAAATCGTATTTTATGTTGTTTTTAAAATCTTCAATACCGCCTCTTCATTTCATCTCCCCGCTGTTTTTCATTTCAAGGCTTTTGGTATGGTGTAAAATTTTAAGTAATGTCTTATTCCTAGCTTTGTATGGGTGTTACTTTATTTTATACATTTAGTTGGATAAGACCTTACTTTATTAATGGAAATATCTTGGTTCAACAGTACTTCCTTTATTTTAAAAGGATTTAAAGCAACAAAATTTGTCATCATTCCCAAAAATGCCTTCATGTGGTGGTTATAATTTATTTTGAACACGCCCCCACTTTAAAATTCATTACCACCAATGCCATATGGTAATTCTATACCAGAATGATACTTCATTCGTTCCTGCTCTTTCCACATAGAAATCATTGGTAGGGTGTCACTTGTATTTATTCACCAATATTTGGCAATCAAATATGCCCATGTTTGTTGTACGCAAGGCCATCCCTCTGCTACGTCCTTTATACCATTTGTAATGATCAATTAAATGATTTTCATTTATTTGAAATGACCTTGTTTATTTTGGCATTTTTGTCCTCTTTCTATTTTAGAACTCCACCATAGGCAATTTATTTTGTCCCGATATCTCTATTCTTAGGTAGTCACCGATGATGGGTAACGTTCTATACTTTCCACCAATGTTCCATGGGAACGCGTCCCCCCATTTCCCATGTCCCCCAGGATGGGGGGATGACAAGGGGGACGTTTCCCCCTGTCCCCATTTTTGGGGGATGACTGGGAAACGTCCCCAGGACGGTTGAGGCCTGTGGCCTCCCATCCCTGGGACGTCCCCCTTTTTAGGGCGTCCCTAGGGACGTCCAGTCTTCCTCAAGGACAGTTGAACCCCATGGGGGATGCTCGAGCCATCCCTAGGGACAGTCTAGACGTCCCCCATGGGGCTCGACCGTCCCCCATGGTTGGGCGTCACCACCAAAGGGGAAAATCCAAAAAAAAAAAATTACTTTTTAAGTTTTTAAAAAGGTAAGGGGTGGGACCCATTTTGAGTCTCACCCCCCCAAACCCTAAACCTAAAAGTATGTTATATAAAGTGAAAAAAAAAAAGTAAAAACCACTTACACTCATCTTTCATTTTTTAAGAGCATAAGAAAAAGAGAGCTGGAGAGCAAAAGGAAAAAGCAGCAGTAGGCAACAAGGGCAGCATAGCAGCAGCAGTAGGCAGCAAAGGCAACAAGGGCAGCATAGTAGCAGCAGTAGGCAGCAAGGGCAACGACAAAGGTAGCAAGGGCAGCATAGCAACAGTAGTAGGCATCATAGTAGCAACAGTAGGCAACAAGGACAGTAGCAGTAGGCAGCAAGGGTAGCATCTATAGGCAGCAAACAACAGCAGAAGGTAGCAAACAACAACAACAACACTAGGTTTTCAAACTTTTTTTACCTCTTCCAAGCTGTTAGTGTTTTCAAATTGAAATTTTATATTTTAATTTCAACACAAAACATGGCCAGCAGTGCATCAGGTTCTTTTGAGGTTGATTTGGAGGAGGGATACCAAACTAAAAATCCAAACATAAACATGAATACTGCTGCTGTTAGGGATTCCTCCTCTATCATCAAACCCCAAACTTCCAAAGGGGATAGCATTTCTTCTCAACCTAGTTTTGACTGCCCATATTTATTACTTAAAGAATATGCCAGGGGTCCATTTAATATAAAAAAACATCTGCTGTAATTTGTAACTAATTGTGACCAAGGGAAAAAAAATTCTGGGGGCTCAAGAACATGGCTGTGTAATATTTGCAAAACTACATTTAAGGGCAGCTATACTAGGGTTGAGTCTCATCTCATAGATAAGGCAGGAACAGGGGTTAGGGCTTGCCAAAAAATGACCCGGGAACAAGTTAATGAAGTCCATAAGATTGTGCAAGAGTCTAGATTTAAAAATTCTGGTTTGTCTTTATCTATTTAGAGAGGACATTGGGGCCTCCTTAGAACAACCACAAGAATTAACCCAAACATCCAAATGCCACCGCTGCCCTCAAAGAAAATGGGAACTGTAAATGAAATGTTTAATGTGCAAGGAAGAGAATCAACAAATGATGCTATAGCAAAATTATTTTTTGCACATGGGCTGCCTTTCCATATTGCACGCTCCCCCTACTTCAAGGATGCAGTAAGAGAAATAGCCAAGGCAGGGACTTCATATCTATCACCTGGAGAAACTAGGCTGCGTACCTCTCTTTTAGACAAACACTATTCCAAATGCAGTGTGGTTATGGATCAGATGAGGAACACATGGTTGACTCATGGATGTTCTATCATCATGGATGGGTGGACTAACATTCGTCAACGTCCACTCATCAATATCATTATCACATGTAAAGCAGGTCCCTATTTTCTCAAAGCCATTGATTGCACGGGAAAAAAAAAAGGATGTTGAGTTCCAGTTCCTTCAGTTGAAGGAGGCTATTGAGGAGGTTGGAGCCTCCAATGTTGTACAGGTAATCAATTCGATAATTTCTATTTTACTTTTAAGTTTTAAGTTTTAAGTTTTTTAGATAATTTTTTTATGAAAATCAAAATCTTTAAATTTTAAAATTACAAATCTAGATTCTAAATGGCTGTTAAAAACTTAAATGAGACCATTTTAATTTTTTGCTGTACACTACAGGTAGTTACAGATGCAGCCCTTGTTTGCCAGCGTGTAGGCAAAATGATAGAACAAGAATATAAACATATTTTTTGGACCCCGTGTTGTGTTCATGCATTGAACAATGCATTGAAGGACATTGGGAGGATAGATTGGGTGAAGGAGATGGTTGCACAAGCCAGAGATATGCAAATGTTCATTTGCAACCATCACACTTCGTTAGCCCTCTCTCGGTCCTTCTCAAAGAAGGAGTTCATCAAACCAGGAGACACTAGATACGCCACCTACTTCATTTTATTGGAGAGGATGATTGAGGTGCAAGATGCTCTACAATCCATGGTAGTATGCACGGAGTGGAAGAGGTGGCCAGAATCAAGGACAGAGGAGGGCGAAAAAATTAGAAACAAAACATTGGATGGTAGTTGGTGGTCTCAAGCCAAGTAAGAAACCAAAATGTTATTTATGATTTTTCAATTTTCATTGTTTGTTTCAAATTGGAGTGCTCATATAACAATGTGACATATAAGTTTCTAAATTTTGTTTTTGATTTCTTGTAGGTATATTGTGTCTTTTGTTGCCCCTATTGTTTCTGTCATCAGATATGCTGACACAGATGCTCCTAGTCTAGGAGAAATATATGAGACTTTTGACAGCATGTTGGGGAAGATTAAAAAAGTCATTTCTGCTAGAGATCCATCCCTGTTATTGTATAAGGCCTACATCAGGCCTATTATACAGAGGAGGTGGGATAGGATGAACACCCCCCTTCATATGGCAACATATTCAGTAAACCCAAAGTGGTATGAGCCTAGGCCTGGGAGAGTGTCTCCCCATGAGGATCCAGAGGTGAGAGAAGGGTTTTTGGAGGCCATTAGAAAGATATATGCGAGGGAGGAGATCTCAAATATTAGAGATGAGTGGCTCAATTTTGCTAATCTTGAGGGCCCTCACTTCAGCCACCCAGAGTGTAGGGAGGATAGGGCTACCATTGCCCAAAGAAATCCCATTGGATGGTGGCAGCTATATGGGGACAACACACCTAACTTGAAATATTTTGCAATTAGGGTTCTTTCACAGGTTGCTAGTTCCTCTGCTGCTGAGAGGAATTGGTCTACATACAGCTTTATCCACAATGTGAGGAGGAATAGGCTTACCTCTCGCAGAGCGGAGAAGCTCGTTGCAGTGCATAGCTCTCTTTGTCTTCGTGAGAGAGTTAAGCCAGATTACAAGCAATCTCCAGCTACACGATGGGATGTTGATCCAGAGGATGCAAGACAGATTGATGAGGATGACAGTCATGAGGGGTTGGTTGGAGTTTCATTGGAGGATCTTCACTTAGATGATGAGGGCATCTCATCAAATAGTGATACAGATTTTGATAGTGATAGCCCAACAAAAGTTTCATAGGAGTTCTATTACATTGTATACTCCTTTACTATTTTAGTTTTGAGTCTTTTTGTTGCAAATGAGCATTGATACTATGACTATTTCAAATTTCTTATTGTTGTCATATTTGAACAGTTAGTGACTGAAAATTTTTAAACATGACAGTCTTTGTTTGAACATTGGTGGCTGAAAAAATGATGACTGTTATTACTTAAAATGATGACTGTTTGAACATTGTTTGCACTTGATATCCTTGGCTGAACCTTCAAGTTATAGTTGTTGAACTTGAAACAATTAAATGGCTGCAAATTAGTAACTAATATGAACATGAAAATGTTAAATGACTCAATTATGGCTGCACTTATGTGTTAGTAACTAATTTGAATATGAATGGCTGCACTTACATAATTGATTAGTAATATGAAATATCATTTTTGTTGGGTGTAGAATTTTGAATGTGTAGATTATTCTAAATTTCTAAAAAATTTCATTTTTTATAGTATTATACCAGCCGTCCCCGAGCCGTCCCCTAAAATCGACCTGCCGTCCCCCGCCGTCCCCGGAAACCCGTCCCCCCGTCCCCCAGGCTCGTGGAACCTTGCTTTCCAACAATGTATCCTCACTGTAGCCCTCCTCATCGATTTTGTCAACTGTGCTACATCATCAAAATTTCCCTTCTGCGCTTCATCACCGTGAGCGATGGCCCCTGCCACAGTTTTGCTTTCCCAAATCGCCACTGCTTGCTGTGAAAGCTATCGCTTTCAGAATTTTACCCATGCCATCTTTGCCATGTAGATGTTGTCTCGGCCCTTAGACCACCCACACCCCTATTCTGTTGCTAAATTTCTATTCGTTGCAATGATTTGATTCATCCACTGTGCACCCGACTTTACACGCTCTCTACTAGTGCTCCAACGCTCCCTCTAATTGCATCATGATTGCCCTGATTTGGTGGGGAATGGCTCTCCTATAACCGTTCATTACATCCTACAAATATGCTTTTGCTCTGTCGTATGAGAGTAGCAGCCCACGTCCTCATAGCTATGCGAGTTCATGTCCCATTCATTTTCAACGTTATTGCTGGGTGTTTTGCCATCGAGCCACTCCATAGCAGTAAACCGATGACCAAGTCCTCATTATGTTGGTACCTCCCAATGTTTTATCGTCTCTCATACTTTTCGTCATTGAAAATTTCACCCACTAATTGTTGTTACCACATGGTCATTTTGACCACCCATTCGGCAATCGTGGTGTCACCTGTTAATCGCCTATGGTAGCCTGTGTCTAACCGCTACCTTCACCATGTAGAACATGTCCTCCACCATGTTGTATGGTGCATCTTGAGTGCACTATCCATGTCAATATGCCCCCCATTTTTATCAGGTGTCGCAAGTCCATATCATCTACGTGATTCGATGTTGATCTGATTCGTCTTCATCCACCAATAGGAGAGATTGGATGCGTTGCTCAACTAGCTTCTTATGCCACATCGTCGAAATGAAGCATGTTGGTGTCCTTATTCAAACCTTCCAAATTAATGCCTTGGCCATATTTGATCTTGTCATCGTACACCTGTTCACTTGTCCTATCATCTCCATGTTGTCAGTATCTTCGAATCACTGTATTACTGATGAACGCTGCTTTTGCCTACGTCACTGGCTATTGAAAATCATTACTACCCAGTCAACCTGTGCACTGCATTTCAAATGCCCAGTCAGTGCAGCTTTACCCTGTGCCTACATAGATCTCGTTATGGTAATCACCTTGCCGACACGTGGCTGCCGTGTCATAAATGTTCCCACTCCTGATTGGTAGTCTTTGCAACCTCACGGTAGTCTGTTGCAAGTTTTGGACACATCGTCTCTTCGGCATGGTTGTTCATGACACTAACAAACTGCCTTGCTTTACTGCTTTCAATTTATATTGGTAACTAGTAAACATCATCGAATACCTGTCCTCCACGTGGTCATCGAGCGAGTCCACCAGCTACGTCAAAGGTCACCGGGCTTCACCATCCGTTTTACTCTTCACTTGCTATTAATGAGAGGTCTAGTCATCCAACTCCTCACGTCCAGATTATGGTCCACGTATTTGAGCTACACCTCTCATCTGCTCTTCATCAACGTCGTTTTCCCCGTGAAACCTCGTGTCGAGCATCCAAGGTGGGGTCCATTGTCCGGTGTGTCCTCGTATGCCTGGATCGCTTACCTGCAATATAACCCCAACAACTTGTCAAATGACCATCCTATAGTGACAAGTTTCATTTCATTAAACACTTAATAAAAGAATGGAACCAAAAGTATTTTTTAATTATATATATATATATATATATATATATATATATATATATATAATTTTTTTATTAAATATATATTTATTTATTTTATATATGTGTAAAATGTTTTATTCTTGACTTTTAATATACATTATTAACATATATATGAAATATATATATATATATATATATGATAATAATATATATATTGTTATTATTATTATTATTTTTTTTATCATCTTTATTTTATATATATATATATATATATTAAAACATAAAAGAATTTATTATTTCTTTTAAAGGTTTTCTTTTATTTTTTATTTCATATATATATATATAAAATTATGTGATTTTTTTTATTACAAGCCTTAAACATCAAAGGATATGAAACCAAAACATTAACAAGATTAAATTACCCACTCAAGAAAAGAAGCCCAAACTTCCCTAGACATAATCAAAGGAGAACCAAAAGGTAATACTTCACGAAGGACCTTGGAAATCGTACTGCAACTCATGGATATGGATATCCCAAACTTATAATTCGAATAAGACCAAAATCCCAAGAACACAAACAAAAAGGTGGGTCCCCAATTTTGGGGTACGTTGTGAAGCAGCAACAATAAATATCAACTCTACTGGAAAATGATCCTGAGCATTTCGGTAAGAACCCAACCTAAAATGAAAACACACATGATCAGTGAGACACAATAATTTAGTAACATACTGAGGAGGTGGGGGTAAATAGCTTCAGAATAAAAACAACTAATCCATCTGCCTATGCTTAGTGTGTGCAAAAGTGATTCATTTTTGCATCTCTAAAAATCCTCCAGATTCCATCATCCCTTTCTGCATTAGGCTATGGAGTATCTCTCATAACGAAATAGCTATAGACAGAGCCCCACTGCCAGTCAGGCGTCTATAGCCTCGGTGAGGTTTATCTAACTCACCCCTATGTTTTCTCAATGCTTTGCAAAGCCTTTCCTTTTACCCGAGCTATATCTAGACAGAGCCCTACTACCGGTTAGGTGTCCATAGCCCCGATAGAGTTTATCTAGATCTTGTGACTGATATGATCAAGATTTTTAATGCTCGTTCTCTTTTTTTCTTTTTTTTTTCTTATATAATTTTTTTTCCTTTTCAAAAGAACAACCTTGCAAAGCTTCAAGCATCACTGGGGTAAGGCAGCCTACAAGTGAAGCATTTTAGATTTTTGCCTAGGGTTGCAAATCAAGATAACTTCATCCTTCATAATTCTAGAAACACCATTTAATGTGTGTGAGTTACATGTGGAGCTCTGGCGAAATCTTTCATTGTTCCACTTTCCACCATTTTGGTCCCAAAATCTGAGCATGATCACCAAATAACTCATCCCCCTTTTCTTGGGTTCATCAGTTTTCAGATCAGGTACTCCAACCTACTAAGCAAAGGAACAAAACAAGCCAGAGACCAAAAGTTAACGACCATAAAACATCACCTCAAAACAAGGGAACAACCCAAAACACAAAACTCAAAACACAAACCAAAACTATATACAAATGTACAATATGGTACAAGATGGTGCAAAGCTTGATCCATCACTTCCCTGGATCCCAAACATGATTAGCACATTTCAAAAGACATATAACATGATATGCAAGCCAAGATTTACAGAAATCCAACAAAATCCAGATTAGGCCAAACAATACAACAATTTTCATCTTGTCTCTCTCACCCCACCAATTTGATTTAGTTCTATTAACAATTCCATAGGTGAGCTTCAAATCATTGAATTGATTAGACAATAAATGATCTTCAATTTTATCTTGTCTATTCCTTAAGATGTCAAATTCACAACTCAATTTATGATTTAGAATTAGGCTATCCTTATCCAAAATAAAGTTTTGCAAACAAGAGCCTATTTCTAAAAATTTTAAAGCCAATTCACTTTTCATGTTTGTAGGCCAATCAAACTTATGCAAAAAATTGCAAGCATCTAGGATATCTACTAAATGAGAATCATTACAAGTTTTTATCCTAGATTCCATTATTAATTGTTGATGAATTTGATTTAGCAATTTAAGCACATCAACTTATTTTTCATTCAACAAAGCAATATTATTAGAGGTGTGAGTAGAAATCAATTTAAGCTCTTCATTCACCTCCAATGGCATTTCATCATTACTAGCATTTAAATCCAAATAGTGATTATACAAATCTTCACTTGAAGCTTGGATGTTTGGACATAAAAGGTTAGATTTTACCTTTTGCACATTTTCATTTACCAAAACTTGGTGAGGATTTGCAATTCCTTCTTTTACCTCATGGTCTTTATCATTTTTCATTGATTACCTGTTCATAAAACATACCAAAATTAGGCACCCAATTAAAAATATGCCCATCCTTTTCAAACATTACATCTTGTTGATCAAAGTGTGTGTCAAGTAACCCATCTTCATGATCAATTTCTTGAGTTTCTTGAAATGGATCCATTTATTTATCATTTGGTTCCAACTCCTTATTCACTATCCATGGTATCTCTTCATTTGAATCCTCAAAACAATCATGCGAATTTTGTATCCAAATTTTCAATAGTCAAGAATGAAATAGAAGATTTTACCTCTTCCTCATCCAAAATAGATGAGTCATAAGAAACATTTACCATTTCTTCCCTTTCTATTTCAACAAGATCTTCAATAAATTCATATTCAACATGATCGAATTTTGTAACCTTCTCAAATCTTGCGAATGTAAGATCTTCATATGAAGTAGAAGTTTCAACATCCTGCATATCAAGTGGAATAGAAGTTTCATCAATAGGGGTGTGAGAAAATAACACATCTTCATATCTTCCCCAACCATTGTAAAAATTATCATCCAAATTCGTGGGATGAAACTCTATTGTATTTGTGACATGATATTTTGATTCATCCATCAATTATTTTTCTTCTTTGTCCTTGGTAGTAGGATCATTATCATCTTCCAAAATTTGATGAGATTCCAACCCCTCTTCCAAAACAACCTCAGATTGTACAGGACTTGTAATATCTTCCTGCGAGAAAATGATTGTGTTATCTTGCATATCAATTGACACAAAGGGTTCATTAGAAGGTTTAGAGTGAGCATATTCATCCAATTTCTTCCAAGAATCATAGTGATCATCTTCCAAAATCAAGTTGTGATGCTCAACTACTTCTTCAACATCTTCCAATTCATCAACATATTTCTCATCAAATTCACCTTCACCTTCCTTAGATGGTTCAATGATTTCCAAAAGTGGGCTACTCTTTGTATTCAAGTTTGCAAGATCACTATCCTCATTTGTAACCCATGATTCGATTTCATCACAATTTGGAAGGTGAGGAATTTCTTGATCATCAGTTTCAAGAATCTCGTCCAAAGTATCTTCCAAGAACCAGTGGTGAAATTCTATTATGTCTTCAAATTCATTTATTGATTCTCTTCCAATTTCACTTTCAACCACTTCATTCAATTCTATGGTAGGTTCTGTCCTATCACATATCTCCAAACTAGTTAGATTTAGGACACCATTATCTGAATACTCATGCACTTCTAGAAA
Source organism: Wollemia nobilis (assembly GCA_028583015.1). NCBI lineage: Eukaryota > Viridiplantae > Streptophyta > Pinopsida > Araucariales > Araucariaceae > Wollemia > Wollemia nobilis. The sequence continues at coordinate 4,229,440 of JAQPPZ010001648.1, forward strand.
TGAAACCATCTCTACACAATCCTCATTGGTGGATGTTGGCTTGGCAACTTGCACCTCCTCTTGGACTATATCTAAGGTGGTTATAAAATTTGGACATTCAAATTCATCCCCTTTATCATTCACCTTAGGCATCATTGGAGTAGAGGGTGCTATCTTAGATGGTTGGTGTAGGTTGGCATCAATAACTCCAGAAGAACAATCTCTCATGGGAACATGTTGTGCCTCTTCTTCCATTTTCGAAACACATCATTGTTCTGCCATTTCTAAGATCTCATAGATTATCTCTAAAGATGGGTCATCCAAATTTTCCCTTAAATATGTAGCAAGTTTGGGGTGTATGGCTCCCATGTATACTTGAATAGCTTCCTCTTATGTTATGTTAAAATGTTCCCACACTTGAGCGTGCAACTCATGGAACCTCTCATTGAATTGACTCATGGATTCATTAGGTTCTTTGCAAATAGAGTCAAATTAATTTCTTACAACAATTGGGTCAACTCGATTTCCCACATGGTTAAGAAACATTGCTTCTAATTGAGCCCATGAAGTGATGGAAGCTACAGGAAGATTGATAAACCAGTCATGAGCAATTTTATCCAATGTGTATGAAAATAATTCACATCCAACATCTTCATGAATTATTTGCCACAAAGCCATATAGAATTTGAATGCATTAATGTGTGCTTCAGCTGACCTAGCTCCCTCATGCCTAAAATGAGGTAGAAAAGGCACATGGCCCATATTCACCTCATGTGAAGGCCCAGGTATGTTTAAAGGACTACTTGCCATCATTGAAGTAAATCTTGCAATAGTCAAGAAGATATAACTTTAGTACCAATTTTGTTAGTCAAATAAAAATATCTTGCAACGAAGTATGAAATGACTAACAAATTTTAAAAGCATCATCCAAAAGATATGCATCCATTAAACCATGACATTGAAAAACATTCTCAAATTTACAAAAATATTAGTATTAACACATTATCAAATAGAGAATGTTAGAATCAATAAAAGTAATCACATGAAAATGAAACCTCGTTAGTCAAGACCAATGTCTCTAAATAAATCTTTCAAGTAACATGAACAACTTAGCATCTAAATAGCAATAAAATAAATCAATTCAAGCCCTCTTAGCTCCCAAAGTGTTGAGTGCTAAGAGAAGCCAAAGATGCTAATCAAATGAACTTGAAATATTTAGCAATTCAAAACTCTCAAAATTACACCAAATCACATTATTCTGTATGAACAATCCAAAAGCGTTAGATCAATGAATACCAATTCATGCCCTCCTTCTAGCACCAAAATGTTGAGTGCTAAAGGAGGCTGAATATAATAGTCAAAGGGCATGAAACATTAAGCAATCCCTTAAGTAATAATGAACAATATATAGCATTTAGAATCACAATAAAATAAACCACTTCATGCCCTCCTTCTAGCACCAAAATGTTGAGTGGTAATTTTACCCAATTGTGAAATTACACTCTCCCTTAGGATTTTGATCCCAAAACCCTCTCTTGCAAAGAAGTTAAAACAAAACAACTTCTCCAAGGTCTCCGCTATATTAGCATTTGCATATGTGTATTAGTAATCTCAATAAAAATATCAATGAAATGCTAGGAACACCTTAGTGATTGCAAGTAATTGTTAACAAGGGGTATGTGTTGGTTCATTTTACCATGCTATATTAATGATTGTTCATAAACCTTAAATAAAAGTAAATGTGAATTGGCCCTCATATGACCATGATGTAGCCTTAATTCCTTTTATCTTGAATGCTTTTAGGTAGATTTTATCTTCCTTTATTAAGTAGATTTTAAACAAGTTTTATCTTGCATTAAATCCTACTTTAAACATGAAAATGAAGATTAAAATCTATCTATGAATGTGAATCCAAAATGATGAATAAGATCCATTAAATGTAGCTTCTATCATGAAGATAAAGATAGCCTTTGATATCATTAATAAATTGTCCCTCTTTGATGAAATTAATTTTCATAAAGAGACACCAATTTATTGCTTGAAAATAATAGCCTCATAATGTCATGATGAATTATCCCTCTTTAATGAAATTAATTTTCATTAAGAAGAAATAATTTCATGCTTTAAAACCAAGACCTTTGATGTAATGATAAATTACCCCTCTTCAATGAAATCAGAATTTTCATGAAGAAAGGTGCATTTATTGCTTCGAAAATGATGGCTCATGAAATGCCATGAAAATTTTCCCCCCTTTTATGAAATTGAATTTTCATAAAGGAAAGGTCATCTTATGCTTATGAATGAAAATGCAAAATTCAAAAATCTGATTTGCCTCCAAAATGTGAAAAATAAAAATTTCAAAATTATAAAAACCCTTAAAAACAACAGTTTTCAAAAATAATTATAAAATCAAAATGACCTCGGAATGAGTCCGAATATGTTGCGTATGGAATATTGATGTTCATTCTAGGGCTCCATGTAATTATTTTTATCATTTTATTTATTTATTTATTTTTATTTTAATGTCCGAAGTTTTAAAAAAAATGCAAAATGAAGGGTTAGAAAAATAGAAAATAAAATCTGAAAATAAACTTGAATGCTGAAAATGTAAACATGCAAAGCCTTATCAGTTTGATGGCACCCCATCCTACAAAACCGAAGATGTGAGAAACTCTTACATGCAACCTATTCTATTCCAACCTGCATTCACACAATCGAAATAAATCAGGTGCTAGCTCCTAAGGTCACAAAAATAAATTTCAGACTTCAAATATTCACTTGATGTAACCATAAAAATGCATAAACATCACTTATAAATCTGAAATCTGAAAAGGGGAAAGATGAGATAGTTAAAACCGAGCATGCAAAAATTTATCCTCTTTTTTTGCTAACAAAACCCAAATTTCTAAAAAGCTTTGCATTCAAAATGATAGTTTCATTTTACATCCATATTTCGGCAGCATATCTCTGGTTTTAAAAAACAAAACCCCCTCCAAATCGCATTTTCTACTATTTTTAAAATCTTCAATACTGCCTCTTCATTTCATCTCCCCACCATTTTTCGTTTCAAGGCTTTTGGCCTGGCGTACAATTTTAAGTAACATCTTATTCCTAGCTTTGTATGGACGTTACTTTATTTTATACATTAAGCTGGATAAGACCTTACTTTATTAATGGAAATATATTAGTTCAACAATACTCCCTTTATTACTAACAAACGACCGGTTTTTTCGAAACGGAGCTCTGGCGATTTGGCGGGAAAATTTCTGAGCAGGCAACTGGCGATGTTCTAGGGTTTCTGGTGTGAATGAAAATCCAGGGACTTTGGTGGGTTGACTTAGTGCTACTCTGAAGGATCGTCCGCTGCCTCGGGAGGGCCCAATGGGGTCTCCTCCAGATCCTCTCTCTAGGAGAAAGAGCGCATATCTTTGAGATGCTAAAAGAAAATGCTTCGTCTTCCAATGATGAAGCTCAGCGGAATGCTTTTCAAATGCTATTCAAGAATGCTGGCAAGGGCTCAACTGCACAACGAGTTAATGGATGTCTCCCGCAATCCACCTCCAGACCTAAGATTGTTATCGAACCAAATATGGTCGAAGACACAATCATCTACCATGCTAACCATGATCTGATTTGCAAATTCATGGGTATCCGACCTACCCTGCATTTTTTGCATACCTGGGTTAGACAGAACTAGGAGCCACACGGTGAGTACTCCTTATGGTCTATAAGCAATGGGTATTTCATTATTAGTTTCTCTTCTTTAGCCGATAGAAACAGAGCATTTGAATCAGAGAAGAGGAACCACGGACCGACAGGGTTATTTGTTCAACCCTGGAGAGCGGGTTTCGATCCTCGTATTGAACCCACGACTATCCCGGTTTGGATCCGGCTGTACGCTCTCCTGATGGAGTTTTGGGGTGAGCAGGTTCTAGAAATGATTGGTAACTCCCTAGGTAGACATATGGGTGTCTCCAAAGACACCATAGAGGGAAACACAGCTGTCTTTGCTAGAATATGTGTAGAAATGGATATTAGCCAGCCTCTACCGGTCGAGGTGGAACTTGAGTTGGCAGGACTATCCTGGATCCAGCAGTTAGATTATGAGGCCCTGCCCTTTAGATGCAGAGTCTGCCATAAGCATGGCCATTTGGCAAGGTTTTGTCCAAATATTTTGAATACAAAAATGGAGGCTCTGCTTGGAATGCCAAATCGCCCCAAAGAGGATAAGACTACTCTTATCAAAGAACCATCCAATACTCCCCAGGGTACTGATGTTCAGAAAGATGGCTTTGAATAGCCTAAAAGAAGGAGAAAGCAAAAGAAAAATGGCAAGGAGCAGACACAACTCAAGCCAACCAATCGATATGAAATCTTTAAGTCACTAGTGGATCAAGAGGACCAAGTCATGGAAGGAGTGGATGGGAATGCTGATGATAATAACATCTACACTCATGCTTCTCCTTCATTTACTCATGTCTTAGAACAGGTGATTGAATCCACTAAGATATTGCAGCCAGAGAACCCAGGGGCATTGATAATACACTCCCAGCCACGACCGGTGATTAAGGATGTCGGCATGGGAAGTGCGAGAAAGAAGCAGAGAAAGGCCAGCCCTAGGGATTACTCAGGTGGAGAAGAGATCCAAAAATAGTAACTCTTAAGGAGCAGGTAGAAAGTCCAATAAGGATCTACTAGCAGTGCAAGGAGACAAACTGATCAATGGAGGATCGATGAGGATAATTGATTCTTACTACTCCTAAGGTTTTCAATGATTATTCAATCTTGGAGTGTTAGGGGTTTAAACAATAGAACCCATCAATCTACTGTTCAAAGACTCTTAGGAAAGTGTAAAACATACTTTTTGCTCATTCAGGAGACAAAAATGTCTTTAGATCTTATGTGTAAAACCGTTAGCAGAATATGGAGGGGTGCTGGTTATATGGATGTGGCTGCTCAAGGTGCCTATGGGGGGATTGTTACTCTTTGGAACCCTATGGAATGGACATCAATAGAACATATAGCTTGGAGGGGTGTTCTCACATCTCTTTTTAGGAATAATGTCACAGCTGAACATGTTTTAATTACAAATTTCTATGGGGCTCAAAGCATTGATGGCCAGAGGCTCCAATGGAAAGTTGTTCACAACATGAGGTCCTCACGGGAAGACTTAGACTAGATTATTGCTGGGGATTTTAATGACAAATTATCTGCTCAAGATCAGGAAGGTGGTATCCCAGTTTTGGATCCAGGGGACTGGCTTCTGATTGCCCAAGTCCATGCCTTTCACCTAGTGGATATCAAAGGCCTTGGAACCTACTTTACTTGGACCAACAAGAGGAGGGAGCCACACAGCAAGAAGGTAAAGCTAGACCGTTTTCTGGTATCCGAGGAGGCATTTGTTAAGTGGAATATTAAATTTCAAATTTTGGAGGGCCCAGTATCAGATCACTTTCCCATTTTGTTGGAGGGAGGGACTATGACAGGGCAGCACCACAAACCGTTTAAATTTGAGAATTTTTGGTTGCAAAAGGAGGATCTCCGAAAGAAAATTTTGCAGTGGTGGGAAGAAGGCCGCCTACCTTTTGGGACAGCTATGTTTAAATTCCACAAACAACTTCATTTTTTCAAGATTAAATTGAAACAGTGGAGGCAAACTAATAAGTCGGATTTCCAGCTCCAACGTGCTCCCTTGGTGGCCAGATGGGAAGAGGTGCAAAAACACTTTAGGGAAGGAACAATTACTGAGCAGCTTAAAACCAAGGATGATGCCTTGCGCAAAGCAGTTGAGGACATTGATAACCAAGAAGAGACTTACTGGAAACAGAGAGCAAGAAACACATGGTTATTAGAAGGAGATAGAAATACAAATTTTTTCCATCGATCAGCCTGTGCTAGGAGACAAATGAATAACATGGAAGTACTTCAAGATGAGAATGGACACTCCTTTGATACTCTTCTTGGTATGCATTCCCACTCAATGGATTATTTCTCTAAACTTTTTAAGGAAAGTATGGAGCAAGATGTGGAAGCTCAAAATGAAGTTATTGATGTCATACCCTCTATTATATCTCAAGAAGAAAATCAGGCCCTTCTTAGACCCATTGATAGAGATGAACTGAAGAATGTGGTCTTTGGGATGAGCACAGGCAAATCTCCAGGTCTAGACGGCTTTCCTATTGAGTTTTTTCAGGCCTTTTGGGATACCTTGGAGGAGGATGTTTTGGCTATCACAGAGGAGTCCAGAACTAATAAAAGAATGCTCAAGGCACTAAATCACACTTTCATCACTTTAATTCCAAAAGGGGAGGAGGGGGTTCATATCTCTGATTTCAGACCTATTGCCTTATGCAACGTGATTTATAAAATAATCACAAAGATAATGGCTGAACGGCTAAAACCTCTCCTTCATAATATCATTTCCTTAGAGCAAGGGGGTTTTGTAGAGGGTAGAAAAATCTTGGATGGGGTGGTCCTCGCCCAGGAGGCAATCCATACAATGCAAAAATCTGGTAACAAAGGAATGTTCATCAAACTGGATATGTCCAAGGATTATGATAGGGTGGAGTGGGGCTTCCTGTCAAAGATGTTGGCAACCTTTGGTTTCTCTCAGGACTGGATATATTGGGTCATGAGTTGTATTTTTATGCCTTCTTATTCTGTTCTAATCAAGGGGCTTCCATCGCCACCTTTTGGAGCCACTCGGGGTCTTCGTCAAGGAGACCCTTGCTCTCCCTATCTCTTCCTCATCTTGGATGAAGGATTAGGTAGACTCTTCTTGAGGAGAAGACATCAAGGTCTGATAACAGGTATCAAGGTGGGTGCGGAAGTTTTGACTCACTTACAGTTTGTGGATGATACGGGATTGGTTGGAGTGGCCAGTCTCAGAGAAGTAAGAGGAATCAAAGATACTCTAAATGTCTACCTCAGGGCCTCAAATCAAGTCATCAATGATAAAAAATCCAAAGTGGTCTTCTTCAATCTTGACCAAAGGTTACAGGACAGAGTTATAGAAATCTTGGGATTTACTAGGACCTCTCTTCCCGTAGTCTTCTTGGGGGTTCCTTTGCATTTCAAAAAATTGAAAATTGATAATTAGAAGGATCTGCTGGATGGCATCAAAGATAGAATGAATCATTGGTCTCATAAATGGTTAAGCTATGGGGGCCAATTAACTTTCTTACAGTCAGTTATTCAAGCCATGCCAATATATAAATTCTCCATCTTGGCTGCCCCACATTCCATATGGAAAGAGCTGGACAAAATGGCTAGAAGATTTTTATGGGAAGGTGCAAAAGGGGAGAATAAATGGGCCTTGGTTGGCTGGGATAAAGTTACCTAGCCCAAGGAAAAAGGAGGGTTGGGACTGAGAAGCGCCAAGCTTAACAACAAAGCTTTGGCTGGAAAATTGTACTGGAGGTGGATTTCCCAACCAACATCCTTTTTCAGCAAAATCCTTTCCAGTAAATACCTGGGTCATGTTCACCCCAATGAAGTGGGCCGCTTCCCTCTGGATGGTAATGGATCCTTAGTGTGGCAGGCTCTCAAGATTGGATCTCAGGTTATCAAAGACCAATTGTTTTGGAAAGTGGGAAGAGGGGAGAAGGCACGTTTCTGGACTGACTCTTGGGACCAGCACCCTCCCATCATTGCTAAGTTTACCAAATTGCAACCGATTAAATCTACCATAGAAGACAAGGGTTGGGTTCAAATTGAGAGTTATTTCAACACTAGCCAATTTGGGGAGTACAAGTTCAAAAAATTTAAGCGGTTGGAAGAGTGGCCAATTACAATTCCTTCGGAGCTGGCACCCATCTTGACAAAAATTTTGACAAAAAGGTTTCTCACTGGGAGAGATGAGGAGGATGAACTAGCTTGGGGCTATGGGAACCTTGGGGTATATACTGTGAAGGAGGGATATGATAAGATCCTCCCAAAGCCTCCCCCACATCTATTTTCGATTCAAGATTGGAGGAAGATATGGCATTCCAAGGGCTGGCCAAAAGTGAACTTCTTTGCCTGGCAGTTTATGCACAATGGAATTCTCACCTTTGACAATCTCAGAAATAGAGGAATCATAAGTCCATCTCAGTGTGTGTTATGCCACAAGAATGAGGAAACAATGGATCATCTGATGTTTGAGTGCCCCTTCACACGACAGATTTGGAAGCGTTGGTTCGCTCACTATAAAATCTAGGCTAATGGTGATCTGACTCGGACCAATATTTGGGAAAGATGGAAGAGAGGGAGATTTAAATCTAAAGCTCTTCGAATTGGTTGGGAGCTTGGCTTACTTTTCATCTGGTGGCAGGTGTGGTTGGAGAGAAATGCTCGTATTTTTTGAGAAAACTTCTCCTCGCTAGATGGAATTTTGCAGGTCATCTGGAGCAAAGTCGTGGAAACGGTTGCCATCTATGCTGAGGAGGAAAATCAGGTTGGTCCTGATCCATTGGAAGAGGGAGCTGTAGAGCAAGAGAGATAGGTTAGAGGTAGCTAGAAACCTCCCCCAGAAGGTTGGATCAAAATCAATACTGATGGAGCTGCAAAAGGCAATTTGGGTAGTGCTGGAATTGGAGTTGTGTGCTGAGATCATGTTGGGTCTATGCTCTATTGGGAAATGCAAGGTCTGGGATGAGCCACAAACAATGAAGCAAAAGCCTTTGCTATTAAATCTGCCTCCATCTGGGTTGTTAAGCAGGGTCGCAGGAAAATAATTCTTGAGTCTGATTCCCAAATTCTGGTTGGTGCTTTAGACTGCATGAGGAACTTTGCCTCGAAAGCTTGGAGGTTGCGGATTTTGGTCTCTCAAATCAAGGAACTATGGAGGGAATTAGATGATGTGATCCCCGTCTATGGGAGTAGGATTTAAATAAGGCAGTTGATTTCCTTGCAAAGATGGGTGTTGAGAAAGAGGTTAGGATGCAAAATATCTTATCTATGAGTTGTCATTGATGTCAAAAGGAAATGGCATTAATGTTAAGAGGATGTGTTGGCTTCAAAGGTGGAAGATTCCAAGAGAATATTTTTAAGAGAATCCAGAGAGATTCCATTGGATAGGGTTTTTATTAAAACCAAGTTAAATGGTTTTTATTAAAACCAATGGAGGTTCTCTTTATTATTTATTTAATTATTATTTAAAACCCTTCAAGGTTTTAATTAATTAATTATTTAATTAATTAAGGGAGAAATTATTTTTAATTTATTAAAAATACTTAAAGGTTTTTAAACCTTTTTTATTCTTAATTTATTAAAATTATTTAAGGGTTTTTAAACCCTTTTTGAAAAGACTTTTGATTAATTTCGAAATGGTCTTTATTTTCAGCCGACGTCAAGGTGTCTTCGAAGAGACTATTTATTCTCCAACTCCTAAGGTTGGAAGGCTAATTAATTCAAAATTCCTCGAATGCAATTTGCGGTGTTTGTGCTCTGTATTCGCTACGATCGAAGGAAGACTTAGAAGCACGTGCGGTTGAAAAGTCTTCGAGAGTTTTTTTCGAGGGTGAAGTGGAGGGAAGTTCACTTGTGAACTTCGTAGCCCACGTGGGCTAGTGGCAGCGAAGGCTGCTGTTGGGCGCTGCATTGGCGGAGGTCATCGTTTCGAGTCTCGCGGGGGTGCTTTGCTAGAGTAACACACGTTTTTATTAAAACGTCTTTATGCCACGAAATTCGGAGTTTCTTGGACAACGATTTATAAGGTATGGGCACATTCTTCTTATGAGTATGATTGGTGTATGTTTTCTGAAATAAGGTTGGAGTGAAAAGGTATTCTACTAGGTATCCTTTGGCTAGGTGTAAATCCTATTTTATGGTTTGTTGAAGACTACTTATGCATTGTTATCCTTAAGGAGAGTTTTTGGTGAATGCATAATTTTTGGTTTGAGATAGTGGAAGCTTTGTGCACTAGGGTTTATATTTGTGAGTCTAGCTACTTGCATTGAGTTGGTGGAACCCTTGGTTGGCTGTTTTGAGTTTGATGGTTGAGTTGCTTCCATAGAGGTTGTTTGATCAAGTTATTGCTTTACTTGATTCATGATATTGGGCTTACTCCATTGAGTTGATTTGAGCAAGTTATTCTTTGCATTTGGTGATATTGTGTTGGTGGCTATTTTGTTCAAATATCTTTGGAGGGAAAAGGATTTCTACTTGTTTCCTTTTCTTGTGATGATTGGTTGAATGCTTCAAGGTTGATGTTGAGTTGAATGGTGTTGGTTGACTAAACCTTGTTTGATGAGCATTGTTGTTGAAACCCTAATTGATGGTGAAAAGAACATGAGTATCATTGTTATGTGATTCTTTGCATAGTTGGCAATTGTTGGGGTTTCATGTTCTTGAAAGAAAACATTCTATCCTATCCATTTCGGATATTGAGTTGAGTTTTCAGATTTGAGATTGAGATTGAGCTGAGTTGATTTGAGTTGAGTTTTGAGATTGGGATTTGAGTATAGAACATATTGAGTCTCTAACAATTCTCTTTATGCTTCTATGAGTTTGAAAAATCACATTGGGTCTCTAACAATTCACTTTGTGATTTCCTACTAAGAAAGTTTTTCTTGGTGAGCTTGCTGAGTTTTTGGACGAGGTTCGGTGGGGACTTGTGAGCAATTTGGAGGTTTCGGTGGGGACTTGTGAGCGATTTTGGACAGGTTTCGGTGGGGACTTGTGAGCAGATTTGGACGAGGTCCTAGCGAGAGGACTTGTGAGCTGAGTTTGATAGTTCTATCGGAGAACTTGAGGACAGAGGTGCATTGGTTCTATGAGAAGAACCTGAGGACAGATTTGGCAAGTCTTTGAGAAGGCTTGTATGCGAGAGGATTGATTTGTTCAAGAGTTGGACAGATCGACAGACAGAGGAAGACTTGTACTAGACCGACTAGACTGTGTTTGGTACAGGTTGTCTGAGCTGCTGTGGACGTGATCATAGAAGGCGAAGGTCTCTTAGGCTAAGCATTGAGGATAGGAGGTCTTCGGTGGAAAGGAGTTCCACGTGTTGGCAAGAGGTAGAGGCAGTTGATCTTCTGAGGGATCATTTCCAGAGCAGAGGGAAGGTATCTCCTTTGGGCCGAGGCTCATAAACATTGTAATTGGGAAGGATTCCCAAAGAACTTTGAGATAACTTTTAGAGAAAAGTTTTTGTGGACGTAGCCCAACCATTTTGGGTGAACCACGTTAAAAATGGGTCTTCAATGTGTGATGCTTTCTGTCTTGATTAATGTTGTGTTGATGCCACTTGCTATCTAAAGTTAAAATTATTAAATGGTTAAGTCTTATATTGTTCACCCCTCCCTCTCAGTATAAGTCCATGTTCTTCAATTGGTATTAGAGCCGGTCTCTCCAGAAAGAGCCTAATAGCTTGGAGAAGGATCTATCAGAGGAACATACAGATTCAGAAAGAGATGAAGAGGTTGAGTTCGATCTCAAAGGTGAATTCTTCTTGGCTTTAAGAAAGCTTGAGAAATTTAGGGAAGAGAATTCTGTTCTCAAGCATCAATGTCAGGAAGAAGAGATAGCAAGATCAGAATTGTCTCAAAGTGTTATAGACTTCAAAATTCTAGCTGAAGAAGGGAAGAAGGTTGAACAGGTTACGATGAGAGGCTCTCAAAGGAAAGGAAGCTGATTGCGAGAAACTAGAAGAAGAGGTTATGTCTCTTAGAGTGAAGTTGGAACAGTTGGCTCTCGAGACGAGAATACTCCGTGTGAAAAGCAAAAGAAGGATTGTATCACCATTCATGAAACAGGGTCTTCGAGCAAGATCAATCTTCATCCTGAAGAGCGGTGGATTCCAGTTGGTCACAAGAAGAACAATCATCCAAGGCATCAAAACAGGTTACATAATACTTTCCATGGCTATTGTTTTTCCTGCAAGAAATTTGGTCACAAAGCTATGCATTGCAATAAGTCTTTGAATAGCCATAGTAAGGAAAATGTTAACTCTTTTGCACCTCTTATGAATAAAAATGTCATGTGTTACAAGTGCAAGAATTTTGGGCATATAGCAAGGATGTGCTGTTTGGATAGATCTAGCCTTGAGTTCACTAAAAAGAGAAATGAGATCAAATCTAAGTCAATGATAGTTCAAACTACTTTTCATGCTCAAGACAAAGTAGAAAAATGGTATCTTGATAGTGGTTGTTCAAAACATATGAGTGGTGAAAAGGAAAAGTTTTTGGTCTTAAAAGAAACAAACAGAGGAACAATCGAGTTTTGGAGATAACGAGTCGGCTAAAATCTGTGGTAAAGGGACTCTTAGTTTGGATGGGAAATCCAAAACAGAAAATGTGCTTTATGTAGAAGGCCTAAGACATAATCTTCTAAGTGTGAGTCAACTTTGTGATCAAGGGCACATAGTATCTTTCTTTTCGGATAGATGTGAGATAAGTAAAGAAAAAAATGGAAAACTCATTGCTAGTGCTACAAGGACTCCAAACAATCTTTACATGCTAAGTGAGATAAAAAAGGAAAAGTGTTTTCTAACTCAAGAAGATGAGAGTTGGTTATGGCATAAAATATTGGGGCATTTGAGCTTTGATAATCTTGTCAATATTAGTAACAAGGAAGCGGTTAGAGACTTGCCCAAAATAAAAAGGCCCCATAACATCATTTGCGGTCCTTGTCAACATGGAAAACAGACCAGAACCAGTTTCAAATCAAAAGGGTATACTTCTTCAAAACCATTGGATCTTATTCATACTAATTTATGTGGCCCTACCAGAACTCAGAGCATTCAGGGAGAAAGCTACTTCATGCTGTTTATAGATGATTATTCTAGAATGACTTGGGTTACTTTTCTCAAAGAAAAATCTGAAGCTTTTGAAAAATTTAAAGCTTTCAAAGAAATGATTGAAAATGAGACTGACAAGAGAATCAAATGCTTAAGATCGAACAGAGGAGGAGAGTTCACTTCAAATGAATTTGTGGAATACTGTGAGCAACAAGGAATCAAAAGAGAATATTCGACAACAAGAACTCCTCAACAAAATGGAGTAGTTGAAAGGAAAAATAGAACTATTGAAAATATGGCTAGAGCTATGTTAAATGAGTCAAAACTTTTAGATGGTTTTTGGAAAGAGGCGATCAGTACGACAGTCTACATTATCACCAGGGCCCAACTTAGAGTCAATCATCATAAAACTCCTTATGAGTTGTGGAAAGGAAGACCAGCTACAGTAAAATACTTCAAAGTGTTTGGGAGTAAGTGCTTCATCAGAAGGGAAGATCAGAATTTGGGTAAGTTTGATCCTAGGTGTGATGAGGGAATCTTTCTTGGATATTCCAGCAGAAGCAAGGCCTACAGATGCTTCAAAAAAAGAACTCATACAGTTGTAGAGAGCATAAATGTAATAGTTGATGAAAAGACAGGGATAAGAGAACCAGTCAAGGAACTCAGTGATGAAATTTGTCAAGAAGAATTCAGAGAGGTTTCAGATGAAGAAGAGGAAATACAACAACTGCTTCCCAAAACTCCTTCACGATATGTTCAGAAACATCATCCCAAAGATTTGATCATTGGTGATCCAAATAGCAGGCAAACAAGAAGAAGAGTCATTCCTTCACATGATTCTACAAATGTTTCATTATTATCTCAGATTGAGCCAAAATATTTCGGTGAAGCATGTGCAGATAAGTTTTGGGTAAAAGCAATGGATGAAGAGCTAAATCAAATAGAGAAAAGTGAAACTTGGGAATTGGTTCCAAGACCTAAGGACAAGAATGTCATTGGCACAAAATGGATATTCAGAAATAAACTCAATGAGGATGGAAAGATTGTCGGAAACAAAGCTAGGTTAGTCTGCAAAGGTTATGCTCAAGTAGAAGGTGTTGATTTCGAAGAGACGTTTGCTCCTGTTGCTCGTCTTGAAGCTATCAGAATATTTTTGGCCCTTTCAAGCTTCAAATCATTCAAGGTATATCAAATGGATGTAAAGTCAGCTTTTCTAAATGGGGTGTTGGTAGAAGAAGTCTACATAGAACAGCCGGGAAGGAGTGTCTCTCTCGGAACAATCGGACTATGTGTGTAAACTGAAAAAGGCCTTGTATGGGTTAAAGCAAGCACCTAGGGCTTGGTACTCAAGACTTGACAGGTATCTTCATGAGCAAGGCTTCAGAGAAGGCATGGTAGATAGCAATTTGTATATTAAGAATGAAAATGATGATATGTTGATTATGGTTGTCTATGTTGATGATATTATTTTTGGGGGAAATAATACTCGGATGTGCAAAGTTTTTGCTAACACCATGCAGAAGGAATTTGAGATGTCTATGATTGGAGAGGTGTCATTCTTTTTAGGTCTTCAGATTGCTCAATCAAAGGATGGTATATTTCTCTCTCAAGGAAAGTATATCAAAGAAATGTTGAAGAAATTTGGGATGATGGACAACAAACCAGTGTGTACTCCAATGATTACAGGGTGCAAGATGAGTAAAGATGATGAATCTCCAGTGGCAGATCAGAGGTTGTACGAGATCTATGATTGGCGAGTTTATTATATATTACAGCTACCTGGACCAGATATCATGCGGGCGGTTGGGTTAGTAGCAAGATTTTAGGCAGCTCCAAAAGATTCTCATGTTATAGCGGTTAAGAGGATATTCAGATATCCGAAGGGCACTATGGACTTTGGGCTTTGGTATCCCAAAGGTGATGATTTCACCCTCACAACTTATACGAGATGCAGATTGGGCGAGCGGTATTGATGACGGGAAAAGCACTAGTGGTGGAGCATTCTTTCTAGGAAAGAGTCTGGTTTCTTGGCTAAGTAAGAAACAACCTTCAGTTTCCTTATCTACGATAGAGGCTGAATACATAGCAGCAATGGTTGGGTGTACACAGGTTTTATGGATGAAAACCACCTTGGAGGATTTCAAAGTCAAGCATGAACAACCCATCTCCATACTTTGTGATAATACAAGTGCCATAAGTATTTCCAAAAATCCGGTAATGCACTCAAGGACAAAGCATATTTCCATCAAGTATCACTTTCTAAGGGAGAAAGTGCAAGACAAGCGGGTCAAGGTAGAGTATGTGTCTACTAAAGAGCAGATTACGAGATATCTTCACCAAACCTCTTCCAAGAGATACGTTTGAGTATCTAAGGGAGAAATTGGGAGTTGTACTCCCACCCCAGAATTAATCACCTCATGAGGAGGTGGGGGAGGGACTAAGCTAAGAGGCTCATTCTTAGTCCCGAGCCCCAAAGGTGACCCTTTGCCATTGATGACAAAGGGGGAGAGATATGAGTAAGGGGGAGAGCTTCAAAGTGAAGAGGAAAGCCTCAAGACAGGGGGAGCTGTTTATGTTGAGTTTCTGTGTTGTTGAGAAGCATGGTTTGCCATCAATGACAAAGGGGGAGATTGTTGGCAATTTTGGGTTTGAGATCCTAGCTTCTTGTCTATGAGTTGTCATTGATGTCAAAAGGAAATGGCATTAATGTTAAGAGGATGTGTTGGCTTCAAAGGTGGAAGATTCCAAGAGAATATTTTTAAGAGAATCCGGAGAGATTCCATTGGATAGGGTTTTTATTAAAACCAAGTTAAATGGTTTTTATTAAAACCAATGGAGGTTCTCTTTATTATTTATTTAATTATTATTTAAAACCCTTCAAGGTTTTAATTAATTAATTATTTAATTAATTAAGGGAGAAATTATTTTTAATTTATTAAAAATACTTAAAGGTTTTTAAACCTTTTTTATTCTTAATTTATTAAAATTATTTAAGGGTTTTTAAACCCTTTTTGAAAAGACTTTTGATTAATTTCGAAATGGTCTTTATTTTCGCCGACGTCAAGGTGTCTTCGAAGAGACTATTTATTCTCCAACTCCTAAGGTTGGAAGGCTAATTAATTCAAAATTCCCCGAATGCAATTTGCGGTGTTTGTGCTCTGTATTCACTGCGATCGAAGGAAGACTTAGAAGCACGTGCGGTTGAAAAGTCTTCGGGAGTTTTTTTCGAGGGTGAAGTGGAGGGAAGTTCACTTGTGAACTTCGTAGCCCGCGTGGGCTAGTGGTAGCGAAGAGTCTGCTGTTGGGCGCTGCATTGGCGGAGGTCGCCGTTTCGAGTCTCGCGGGGGTGCTTTGCTAGAGTAACACACGTTTTTATTAAAACGTCTTTATGCCACGAAATTCGGAGTTTCTTGGACAGTGATTTATAAGGTATGGGCACATTCTTCTTATGAGTATGATTGGTGTATGTTTTCTGAAATAAGGTTGGAGTGAAAAGGTATTCTACTAGGTATCCTTTGGCTAGGTGTAAATCCTATTTTCTGGTTTGTTGAAGACTACTTATGCATTGTTATCCTTAAGGAGAGTTTTTGGTGAATGCATAATTTTTGGTTTGAGATAGTGGAAGCTTTGTGCACTAGGGTTTATATTTGTGAGTCTAGCTACTTGCATTGAGTTGGTGGAACCCTTGGTTGGCTGTTTTGAGTTTGATGGTTGAGTTGCTTCCATAGAGGTTGTTTGATCAAGTTATTGCTTTACTTGATTCATGATATTGGGCTTACTCCATTGAGTTGATTTGAGCAAGTTATTCTTTGCATTTGGTGATATTGTGTTGGTGGCTGTTTTGTTCAAATATCTTTGGAGGGAAAAGGATTTCTACTTGTTTCCTTTTCTTGTGATGATTGGTTGAATGCTTCAAGGTTGATGTTGAGTTGAATGGTGTTGGTTGACTAAACCTTGTTTGATGAGCATTGTTGTTGAAACCCTAATTGATGGTGAAAAGAACATGAGTATCATTGTTATGTGATTCTTTGCATAGTTGGCAATTGTTGGGGTTTCATGTTCTTGAAAGAAAACATTCTATCCTATCCATTTCAGATATTGAGTTGAGTTTTCAGATTTGAGATTGAGATTGAGCTGAGTTGATTTGAGTTGAGTTTTGAGATTGGGATTTGAGTATAGAACATATTGAGTCTCTAACAATTCTCTTTATGCTTCTATGAGTTTGAAAAATCACATTGGGTCTCTAACAATTCACTTTGTGATTTCCTACTAAGAAAGTTTTTCTTGGTGAGCTTGCTTGAGTTTTTGGACAGGTTTCTGTGGGGACTTGTGAGCGGTTTTGGACAGGTTTCGGTGGGGACTTGTGAGCGATTTTGGACAGGTTTCGGTGGGGACTTGTGAGCATATTTGGACAGGTCCTAGCAGAGGACTTGTGAGCTGAGTTTGATAGTTCTATCGAGAGAACTTGAGGACAGAGGTGCATTGGTTCTATGAGAAGAACCTGAGGACAGATTTGGCAAGTCTTTGAGAAGGCTTGTATGTAGAGGATTGATTTGTTCAAGAGTTGGAAAGATCTGTGCAGACAGAGGAAGACTTGTACTAGACTGACTGACTATGTTTGGTACAGGTTTTTGAGCTACTGTGGACGTGATCATAGAAGGGAGAGGTCTCTTAGGCTAAGCATTGAGGACGGGAGGTCTTCGGTGGAAAGGAGTTCCACGTCTTGGCAAGAGGTAGAGGCGGTTGATCTTCGAGGGATCATTTCCAGAGTAGAGGGGAAGGTATCTCCTTTGGGCCGAGGCTCATAAACATTGTAATTGGGAAGGATTCCCAAAGAACTTTGAGATAACTTTTAGAGAAAAGTTTTTGTGGACGTAGCCCAACCATTTTGGGTGAACCACGTTAAAAATGGGTCTTCAATGTGTGATGCTTTCTGTCTTGATTAATGTTGTGTTGATGCCACTGCTATCTAAAGTTAAAATTATTAATTGGTTAATTCTTATACTGTTCACCCCCCCCTCTCAGTATAAGTCCATGTTCTTCATTGAAAAGAACATGAGTATCATTGTAATGTGATATTTGTGGTTGAGCATTTTTGAAAACATTTGAGTTGGTTGATACATGCTTAGACTAGGGTTTTGTGAGAAAAAGTTGTCCCTTGTGGTGATTAGTTGAGTTGAGTTGATTGAGCCTAGTCAAGTGATTGTGTGAGGTGATTTTTAAAGTTCCATGAAACAAACTATTCTATAATTATTATTTGAGTTGAGGTTGAGCTTAGAACATATTGAGTCTCTAACAATTCTCTTTATGCTTCTATGAGTTGACTTGAGTTGAGAGTGATTTGAGTTGAGTTGAGTTGAGATCATTGTGGATCATTGTTGTCATCCATTGTAGAGTGCATTATCATTCATTGTTGAGTTCATCTTTGAGCCTTGCATTCATAGATTTATGGATGATATTTGAGTACTACTTGAGAATGATTGATTGAGCCATTGAGAAGGCCTTTGGGATAGATTTCTGGACAAATTTGTGCCAGTTTGTATATGATTTATTGAGCCTTTGATAAGGCTTCGTGGAAAGTTTTTGGGATAACTTTTTGGATAGTTTTAGACAGATTTGTGGACAGATTTGGGATAGATTTTGATGTGGTTTTGAGTGAGTCTATTGAGCAGAGTTGAGCAAGTTCTTGGTGATCTTGCTAGAGCAGTTTTAGAAAATTTCTTAGTGAGCTTGTTGGAACATATTTGAGCAAGTTCTTCGTGAGATTGCTAGAACAGATTTGGACAAGTTCTTAGTGAGCTTGTTGGAGCATACTTGAGCAAGTTTTGTGTGAGTTTGTTGAGAAGATTTGGACAAGTTATGTGTGAGTTTGTTGAGCAGTTTTGGACAATTTTTGTGTGAGCTTGTTATGCAGATTTGGACAAGTTTTGTGTGAGCTTGTTATTGCCTAGCTTTGAGCAGATCAAAGAAATTTGGACAAGTTCTATGTGAGCTTATTGATCAGTTTTGGACAAGTTCTGTGTGATCTTGTTATGCAAATTTGGAAAAGTTCTGTGTGAGCTTCTAATTGCCTAGCTTTGAGAAGATCAAAGAAATCATTGTATTGGATAATGATCGTTATTTTTGTGTGAAATATTATAAGGAGATTATCTTGTGGAGTACCCCACATTGGGGGAACCACGTTAAATCTTATGTCTCAATTGTGTATGGTGACTTGTGCTCTTGCTTACTATTGCTATCTAAGTTATTAATGCACACTGCTATATTTGGTTATTTCAATCAAGGACATTAATTGATATTGGTTTGGAAAGAAAGTAAAAAGTGCTCTTATACTGTTCACCCCCCTCTCAGTATAAGCTTGTGTTCTTCATTATCAATGAACTATATATTAGATACTTTGAATTATCCTATGGACTTCTGTAGGGTTACCACTATATATTTAGGCCTATATTATTCTTGTTCAGGAACTCAAGAGATTTTTCTAGAAGACAAAATTTGAAGAAAAATTGAAGCTATTTAGGTTACAAAAAACAATCCCTTTGAATCATATCTCATTTTATTGACAATTGTATCGCTCCAAATTTTTTGCATCCTTACCTTCAGGCTATAGGATCCGTGCTTGGAAGGAGGATGGGAAAAGGATGGCACGGTACCTTAGACTGAGAGGCCTTGCGAAGGTCCCGCCTCTCGGGGGAGGTGTATTATGGTGATTTTTGACGGATGGTGGGTTCACCGGGGAAACGTTTGAATGGCGGTTTCCACGCCTAGGTTGGGAATGTGTTTAATGTGTTCAGTTTTATCCTTAAACATTCGAGTCCTAGTTTTGGCCAAATGAATCTAAGTTGTTCTATTATGAAAATGCGGACTAAATGAAATACAGTAAACAGATTTGAACAGAAACAGAGAGAGAAAAAGCTAAATTACAGTGCCATACCTGATCCGGATGTCTGATGAAGGTTATGATTCTTGAAGCAGAAAGGATCGTCTAGAATTTGATGAAATTGTCTCCGACCTGCAGGATCGTTTGAGATTTGACGAATTCGTCAGACGAATTCGTCGAGACACATAAGCAGAGAAATAGACACAAAATACAAAAAATATGCAGCAATGCTAATAGAGGATAATGATGTAAAATGACAATAAGGATGTTAACAGATAATCCCGAATAGAAATGCAAGTAAGTTGCAACACTTTAATAGCTAATCATGACCTTATTATGCAATTAAACTACATGGGTGAACTCCAAGATGCAGAATAGCAGAAAATAATAAATAAACTAACTAGATGCAGAATAAAACAATAGATGAGAAGAGAAAAATGCAAACTCTGGGCACTGATTGCCCCCAATGTTGATTGCAGTCGAGATCATCTCGAATTGGTGCGAAATCATCTCGAATTGAACAGGATCATCCACGATGAACTGAGCTTGCTCCGGCTGAAGAATGACAAGGTTCCTGCAACAAAATTTGGATAGGACAAGTGCAGATGGTAATTCAAGATGTTTTAGTGCGTGTAAAGTCAAGTTACAGGAAATTTCAGCCAGGGGGATGCCAAGGGGGAGTCCTAAGTTTAAATAGGCTTAGGAGGGAGGTTAGGAGGTTGGAGATCATCCCAATTTGGGAGATCTCCAATGGGGAGGGTCTCTAACGGCGTAGACACGCTTCTACCTAGATTAGAGATGCCGTTGGAACAGAGGCTAATTGGGAAAAATCAGTTTTGGGACAAGATCGTCTGGACGTCCTAGCCCTGGCAAAATCGTCCGATCTGAGGCGATATCGTCTGATCGGCGACGATATCGTCAAACGGTCAAAACAAACTCTAAAAATGGCGCGGGAAAGGAGGAAACGGGTTAAACGGCGGTTTAGGAGCGGTTTTGGGGGTTGAAATTTGAATTTGAATATTTACTAGAGTAATTGTAATTTATTTAAGATTTTACTGCGCCAATTTTAGGGTGCTACATTTTGCCCCCTCTTTAGCGAATTTTTTGAAGAAAATGCGTTAAATATGAGTTCTTCTCGATCTACGAGAAAGCAAAAAAAATATTCCTAGTTTTAGGCGACGATTCTAGGTCGAATCGTACGACAGCTTACTATGGTGCCCCCTCCGTGTTTTTACCCAAATCGAACGTTTGAGGTAAAAACGTGGAAAAGCAAAATTTTAAAAAAAGTTGTTAAGTGTTTTTGAATAAAATTAAGAAAAATAGGGTAAAACCCTAATTCATTGTTCTTGTTCATTTTCCTAGTTTTTAGAGCTCTGGAGACAAGATGGTCGAGACAGCACACAGATCAACAGAGGTTCGGCGTGGGCTACGGGTAAGGGTCTAAACTTAGTTTAGAATGCTTTACTTTAGAATTTCATGCTTTTTAGATTAAATTTGATTGATTTTTGAGCATCGCGACCGTTTTTGGGCCGTCGACGTCATCGAGACGAAATCGTCTCGATTTCGCCGAAATCGTCTCGATATCGTCGATTTCGTCTAATGGCGAAATCGGCGATATGGGGACGATTTCATCCAATAAGGGACGATTTCCTCATGCAAAATCGAAGATGAATTTGCTCAAATTGGGGACGATATCGTCCAATTGTGGACGATATCATCATTTATAAAATTGAACTTATTTTGACTTGCATTTTTAATTAATGATTTATTAATGATTTTTATTGTTGATTTTGTTTATGTTGCAGAGAGGATTACTAAAGAGGAGAGAATGGAAATACGATGGACTAAGGGATGACTTGGCCACCCTGTCTCGAGAGCGAGCGAGATCAGCTGGCTCGGAGTCGGCTTACGGCATGTGGCGAGAGATGCCACAGGTTTCTACGAGATATGGGGCTATTGACGGCCCTAGCGGAGAGGTGGTATCCGGGTTCTTCCTATTTTTGGTTATCGATAGGGGAGATGACTCCCACATTGGAGGATGTATGGAGGATTTTGAGGATCCCCATACAAGGACGGTTGATCACTCCCACGGCCAATCAGGGCCACGCGATGATGCGACTGTGTGGCGATTCGAGCTTCGCCCTGGAGAAGGGCGGAGTGAACATCGAGTCGCTACGCCAGATGCCTAGGGCATCTAGACTCACATGGGTTTTGGCTGGGGTGGTAGGTGGTCTTCTGTTGTGCCACCAGAGCGGATGCGGGGGTACCATGGGTTCTGACATATGTGGTCTGTGACATGAGAGACCACGAATACAGGTTTTCTTGGGGGAGCTTTGTACTCTGCTGGTTGTATAGGATCCTTCATGGGGTCGTATACAAGGGCGGTCGATGTCTGGTTATGACATCACTACTACAGGTTTGGTGTTGGGAGCACATTGCGATGTGGAGGCCGGTAGGGCTTCCATTGATAGGGATTGATGGGGAGAGGCCCCGAGTTTTCTACTGGTGGCTCCGAGAGAGGCACAACGATGGATAGATCTACCAGCATCTCGGAGACTACTAGACGACCTTGTCTCCGACCAGATCACCTGGAGGCCTTGGAGAGATCATCCAGGGTGGGCCGAGGATGGACAGGAGCTAGCTCGCATCAGGCGAGTCTGTTGGCTGAGGATGGAGAGGGGAGAGGTGGAGCTCCACCGGTATGACCGAGTTTTGAGGTAGTTCGGTCTACGGTAGGGGATCCCATCTCCGAGAGACTACGAGTTTTCTTAGACTATCCGGGATAACACTACAGTTAGCGGGGCTCCGGATATGCGGTGATTCTGGAGTCAAGACGGAGATGATGCCCCCATCCGGCTGGTGGATGGGGATGATGCTGGGGTAGCCGACGGCTACGATGCATGGTACACAGGCATCCGCCCTCCTTGGATGACGAGGGCTCGGGGTCCGATTCATGTAGTTGTGCATCAGATGGGGAGGCGGCGCCAGGTAGCCATTGAGGCGGCACAAGGTCACGATGGGAGAGAGCGAGAGGAGGCCATAGGCTCAGCGAGAGGCCATGGCAGCGGGAGAGGAGGGAGGAGAGACCCCCTTCTCCATAGAGAGAGACCACCATCGCCCGATAAGGGCAAGGGTGTGGACATAGGAGAGAGTAGTGAGATGGCTACTCTTCGGGTGGAGACTATCCGTCTCCAGGCACAGGTGCAGACTTTGTAGGAGGAGGCTGCACGACATCGAGCAGAGGCTACACAGCTCAGAGATGAGGTTGCATGCCTCAGAGCACGGAGCGGAGGAGCGAGCACTCGGGAGCTGGCGCGGTCGATTGCTCAGACCATGTTCTACCAGGGTATCTACTTCCGGATGGTGCCGGAGGGTCAGAGGGTACAGCTGCCAGCCGACATTGCCAACCCGATCAGGATTGGGTCATCGAGGACTTCATCTCGATCGACGACTAGGACTCGCAGTACCACACATACTACGATGGGGCCACCTCGTCCACCTCAGGGCGGGGGAGGAGATGAGGCTGAGAGCTCGAGGGGTTCTCGAGACACTGCACAGAGGATATATGATTGAGAGGATTGAGTATGCCAAGATGTAGATTGTGGCATACCAATCTATTTTTGATATGATGTACATATATTTGATATATATATAGATGAGATATTTTTTTGATCATATGACTTGTCTTATGCATTTGTATGATGCTTTAATGTTTGAAGTGTGATTGATTTGATGATTCATGTAATTATGTCATTGGAAAATATTATGGTTGAAATGTCATGCTTTTAAAAATTTAAATGAAATAATCTGATGTAACAAATTGGTTGTTGTGATGATAATTTGATAAAAAATAAAAGGGACTTTTAACAATAATTTCAAAGGACATTGTCGTTGTTATAGACCATTTCATGGAGTCGTCGCTCACTCGGTCGTCAAGCTAATCCCAGTATAGAAATATTGTTAAAAGTAAAAGAGTGCTTAAGAGACTGTCTTAAGACTTTGGTGTGATGATGCAAATGATGATGATGATGATGATTTTGTTTTCAGACTTTTCATGAAAATATTATGCATGAAATATTTTAAAATGATTTTTGCTAGGCATAAATTCCTAAGTGTGATAAATTTTTTGGATAATTCCTTAGGAATTATACCATCATTGCAAATTTGCATATTGACATAATGACATGAAATAGTGATAATGTGCATGCTTTTTAAAAACATAATTGTATAACAGAATGATTTAAGTCATATGTTTTTATGATTTTAAATAAATGGGGAAATAAAAATTGGTACAATGGTTTGCGCTAGGCATAGAATATGTAGGTATAGACTTATACCATCATCGCGAAATCCAAAAGAAGTTGATATAATAGTTTTATTGTATGGTTGATTTTTAATTTTTGAAATAAATAGAAAATATGAAGAGGAGGACTTGCGCTAGGCATAAGACTCCCATTTAAGTTCTGGAACTATACCATCGTCGCGAAAGTCGACAATATATATATATATATATATATATATATATATATATATATATATATATATATATATATATATATATAGTGTGTGTGTGTGTGTGTGTGTGTGTGTGTGTGTGTATTGTATGGTTTGAAAGAAATTTTGATTTTTGATTATGCATGTAGTTGTCTTTATGCGAGAAAGGAAAAATGAAATTATTCCAGACAATTTTGCAAAGATATTTCAAAGTATCTCGAAGACAAAAGTTGGATTTATAAGGAATCCCATGTGCATATGTGAGTTCATTTCCAATCTTGATTTATCATAATGATACACAAAATCTCTCAAATACAAATGTGTGTGCAATTGCTTTGTGCATTTACCAGTTTTGAGCAAGATAATTTGATACAAGTGATTTGAATTAACCAAATAAGTGTTCATTAACCATGATTTAGATGCATATAACCATACTAGACTACTATGTAAGTCGGATTATCAAGAGCTAGCTAATCCATAAGCGAGACATAGGTCTGTACAAAAGAAGGTCGCTAATGTGACGGACATATCGCCATGCTAGGAGTTACCCAAGGCCAAGCGGGTTGGGCACAAACCACCTGTTATGGGGCTTACCTCACGGTTTTCGAATAATTGAGAATTCCGGGGATTCAAGCTCATCAACCCTTCTTTTCTTTTCAAAGGGTAGGGAGAGGGATTTTATTGCTTTTGCTTTTGCTTTTGCTTTCTTTTGCTTTCTTTTGCTTTTCTTTTGTATTTCTTTTGTATTTTTGAGATAATGCTTGAAACATTGTTGTAATGATATAAAATAACATTTTTCTTTTTCTCTTTTTCTTGAACTTTGCTTTTCTTCCTATGCTAGGGATACTTGCTCGGATTAGGCTGTAGAGCAAGGGATTTTTATTCCGGGTAGGGGTGAGCTTGTCCTTTTGCCAATTCTCAAAGATTCTAGACCATGTGCATGATAGGATAGCAGGGGAAACTTTTCGCTCAAGAAACCACTTCTACTATGTAGCATAGCATGGACATTACAAATATAATCATTTTATTGTGAAAGGATGTGCTTGGTTTAAGTAAATAACAAGATCAATTCTCTGTGCTCAAACTTTATTTAATTGAATTTTGTGGACTTTGATATAAGAGAGATTAGTAATCATGCAAGATAAAAATCAAGATATTTATTTTGTGTTTGTGAAAGTGAGGGATTCCAAATAAATGCTAATTTATCCAAAATAATTTGAAATATATAACTGCAACATTTGTAAGAAGAAATATATACAAATACTTTTTTGGGAAGTTTGAGAATGTTGACTCTCTCTTTCTTCTTTATTTTGTTTTGGTTTCGAAAGAGTCAAGAATATTGTTGTTTTTATTTTTATTATTTTTGTTTGTTTTTGTTTCTGTGTAAAAGTTTGATATATATTTTTAACATAAGACAACATGCAAAATATGTACAAATGATGAAATGACTAAATTTTATGCGTAATATCGCCTAAGATGCATAATATTCATAGGTTCTTTTAAATATTTACCATCTAAGGTAGCTAATTTGTATGCTCCTGATTCAAATTTAGCAGTGATAATGTATGGTCCTAGCCAGTTGGGCTCAAATTTACCTTTAAGGTCTTTATTTGCATTAGTATTTTTTTGATTTTCTTTTAAAACAAGGTCGTCGATCTCAAAGGATCGATGACGAACTTTTTTTAGCATATGATCTTTTAAGCTTGTTTTGGTAGGCACGGAGATGCTCCAAAGCATTGATGCGTTTTTCATCTAGGAGTTCCAGTTGGTGAAGTCCGCTGGCTCGATATTCATCTCCTACTTCGGTATCTTGAAGTAGTAGAGCCAAAGAAGGAACTTCTAATTCAAAGGGAAAAATGGCTTCAGCACCATAAACCAAAACAAAAGGTGAAGTTCCGATGGGGGTTCGAACACTAGTTCGATAGGCCCACAAGGTGAGATATAATTGAATGTGCCGAGTCGCGGCCGATTTATTGACCAATATTTTGAGAATTTTGATTAAGGTTTTGTTAGATGCTTCTGCTTGACCATTACCCTGAGGATAATAGGGAGTGGACCAGCGATGTTGAATCTTATATTTTTGGCATAATTTCTTGACATCTTTATTTTTGAAACAAGTTCCATTGTCTGAGATGAGATTTGCAGGAATTCCGAACCTACAAATGATTTGATTAAAAATAAATTTAGAAACTTGTGTTCCAGTGCTGGGAAGCTAAAGGCATAGCTTCAACCCACTTCAGTGAAATACTCGATGGCGGTTATGATGAATTTGTGTCCATCGGATGACACGGGATTGATTTTGCCAATAATATCTAAACCCCATTTTGAAAAGGGCCAAGGAGATGAAATAGCCTGTAGTTCTTGTGCAGGCGCATGGACAAGGTCAGCATGTTTACGGCACTTGTCGCAATGGTGCACATAATCATGTGCGTCATTCTCCATGGTAGGCCAAAAGTATCCTATCCTAAGGAGCTTTTTAGCAATGACACTACCACTGAAGTGTCCTCCACAAGATCCATCGTGGGCTTCACTCAAGGCTGATTTGGATTCTTCTAAATTCAAACATCTTAATAGGATACCTTCAAAAGATCTCCTATACAAAGTATTGCCAATTATTACAAATCGACTTGCTCGTCTACGTAATAACCGACGTTGGTTTCTATTAGAATTGGCAGGGAAAGTCCCATTTTGAAGAAAATCAAATATATCTGTATACCAAGGTTCAGGAGTAGTTTCATTGATTAGAAACACATCCAAAGGTTCTAAGCATGACTTATTTGAAGCGGGTTCCTGGAGTCGACGAATAATGATAGTGGCATATTCGTCATCTAACTCCAAGGGCAGGAGAGATGCAGCTGCGGCCATAGCATCAGTTGCATGGTTGCAAGTTCGAGGAATAGCTTCCAAGGTAACTTGATCAAATAGAGACATTAATTGTAAAACATAGGCTTTATATGGGCGCAGTTTATCATCTATGGTCTGATAAACTTCATTAATTTGGTTTATGACAAGTTGAGAATCACCAAAAACTAACAGATGTTTAATTTTTAGCGCCAAGGCAGCTCGTAATCCAAGGATTAGAGCTTCATATTCAACGATATTATTAGTGCAAGCAAATGTTAATTTGAAGGACAGAGGAATAAGATGTTTTTGCGGGGATATTAAAATAATACCCGCACTGGACCCACTCATGCATCGGGCTCCATCAAAGTATAAGGACCATTGTTCAATATGGTCGCCTCTAATTGAAGGCATTCATCAGGAAACTCAATGATGAGGGGATGGGTAGACTCTAAGGGTGCGGCAGCTAATTGATCTGCTATGATTTGACCCTTAACAGACTTTTGTCCTATGAACGTGAGGTCAAACTCGCTTAGAGCAAGAACCCACTTGGCTGTACGACCCGATAAATAAGGTCGACTCATGAGATACCTCAAGGGATCATATTTAGCAATGACATAGGTTTTTTGACTGAGCATATAATGGCATAATTTTTGCATAGAAAATATGATTGCTAGACATAGTTTTTCTAATGCTGTGTAGCGGGTTTCATAACTAATGAAGGTTCGGCTAATATAATAATTAGCACGTTCTCTCTTCGCATCATCAAGCTGAGCTAACATAGCTCCTAAGGCGAGAATCCGAAGCTAAAATATACGGGAGAAATGGGCGATCAGGTCTAGGCGGTGAAAGCACAGGGGGGTTAAGGAGGTATTGTTTGAGAAGTTCAAAAGCTTCTTTACATTCGTCGTCCCAATTAAAAGGGACATCCTTCTTAAGGAGCTTAAGAAAGGGACCGGTTTTTTCCGCCAACTTATCGATGAAGCGACGGATAGCTTGAAGTTTACCTTGTAAACTTCATAATTCGGATATATTGGTAGGTGCGGGCATATCAGTGATAGCCGCAATCTTAAGAGGGTCAATTTCGATACCACGTAAAGAAACTAAAACCCCTAATAGCTTACCGGACTTAACTCCGAATATGCATTTGGCTGGATTTAATCGAATAAGATATTCTCTTAATCGATTAAAAACTTTTCTCAAATCATCTAAATGATTATCTTCATAAATAGAGCGAGCTATAATATCATCTACATAATCATGTAGGATATCATGCATCATATCATGAAAAATATAAGTCATAGCTCGTTGATAGGTTGCGCCTAGCGTTCTTTAAGCCGAATGGCATCACTTTCCAACAAAAGGTACCCCAAGGGGTAATAAAGGTTGTTTTAGCCTGATCTTCAGGAGCTATCCTGATCTGATTATAGCCGGAGAATCCATCCATTAGGGACATCATCCCACTCCCAACAGTAAAATCAATGATTTGGTCCATGTTTGGAAGAGGAAAATCATCTTTAGGGCATGCAGCGTTAATATCTCTAAAATCTGTGCAAACCCTAACTTTGGTAGCTTCTTTCTTGGTGACTGGAACTACATTTGAGATCCATTCAACATAATCAATAGCCTGTATAAAAACAACATTCAGGAGTTTTTCTAACTCCCCTTTGACTAGTAAGGCCACTTTGGGATGCATTTTTCTAAGTTTTTGTTTAACAGGTTTAGCATCCGGATGGACTACTAGATGATGCATGACTACGGAAGGGTCCAGACCTGGCATATCTTCATATGTCCAAGCGAAGACATCTTCATATTCCTTAAGAAAGGCAATGTATTGCTCTTGTTTTTCTTGACTTAATTCTGACCCAATATTGATTATGTGAGGATTATCCTCAGTTCCAATGTTAACTTTAATGACGTTTTCTACTTCCATGTGTAGATCTCTTTCAAAATTAGGTGGGGCGGGTGAGACGCCCAATTCTTGTAATTCTTTTAAGGTTAACTTGGATAATTCATCTTGAGGATTAGTGGCCTCAAGCTGGGCTATAGTTGGTATAGAACCATCAAAATAAAATCCATTGTGTAACATTTCTTCAACGGAGACATCGTGGAAGATATCTCCTTCCAACTCATCATCGGATTCAACAATCATTTCAGGGTAAGCTATGGATAGCATGTTACAGGTAAATGGCTGATTTTTTAGAGGCAAATCATCACGCCTATCCAAATAATCTTGATAACATATGAGTTGATCATCATCTTCAAAAGGAAAGGGTTGACCCTTACTAGGAAATAGGCCCACACCACAGTGGGCAGGCCACGGTTCTACCTCGAAAGGTTCTTTCATACCATTTTGGAAAGGTCCCAAGCCTTTCCCTTTATATCCCATTTTAATCATTATGGGTTTAGCTTTAATATACTCATTAGTAAAATAACACCGAGCATATCCATCATGATGAGTTTTGATATTTCGGGGTATTCTTCCCCAGTCATATCCTTTATAAATAAAAGCACAACTCCCGACTTGGTAAGTACTTCCCATAGGTTGTGGGAGGCCCAAGGTACGAGGAGATGGCGGCAAGTTATTTAAAAGAATTGAATCTTGCATAAAAGCATTTTTTTTTCTGATATTAGGATTGTGGATAAATATGGTAAAAGTTCATCAGAAAGAGCATAAGATGTAGAAGGATTATTCCCTATATCTTTAGATGTGGAAGGTATGATAGATGTTGATAATGTGGAAGTGTTAATGAATGGGTCTATAGGTTTTGAAATTATAGGGATAGAACATGAAGGATTGGTTGTGGATTGAAGATCTTTTTGAGGTTCTAGCGTGGTTTGTTTAGAAGATTGTTGATCTATATATGAGGGTGAAATTAATGGAGGAGAAATAGGTGAAGCTATGGGAGTGTGTTTCATAGTTTTAGATGAAAAATAAGAATTAGGATGTGTGGATGACAGAGCAGGGCAAAATTGAACTCCAACAAGTTCTGCCAAAGCACACATATCAAAGGGTCTAGGATCACCATGGATAGTGACCAACTGATTTTTAAATTCGAATTTAACACATTGGTGTAAAGTGGATGGGACGGCCCGCATTGCATTGATCCAAGGACGACCCAAAAGTATATTGTACGATGCAGGGCAATGTACAATAAACACGGTTGTATCTAGAGTTCTAGGACCAACTTGCAATGGGATGGTGATAACTCCACATGTTTCTTGTGTTTCGTCATTGAAAGCTTTTATGATCATGTCAGTTTTCTTCATTTCATCACTTCTAAAGCCAAACCGTTGGTAGAAGTCAAAAGTACAAATGTTTAGAGATGAACCATTATCAATCAAGACTCTTTTAACAACTACATCTCCAATTAGAGCAGTAATATATAAGGGATTATCCTTATGTAAACTGTGTTGTGGGATATCTTTATCTCGGAAGTCAATACAATCGACTTCTCTAGTGATGATAGTATTGGCCATGGCTTCAGGTTGAATATTTTGAGGTACCATCATTTGGCTTAATGTAAGCATTAACTCATCCCTATGGGTAGGAGAAGATCTTAATAAATCCAAAAGGGAAATTCAGGCTGTAGTATTGGATAATTGCTCATTAATATTGTAAGGGGGTTTAGGTTGAACATTAGGAGCATGATTCCCTTTATTGGGATTTTTCAAAACAAATGGAGCTGATCCATCATTCTGGTTTGGTTCTTGTTGAGAATTTTGAGCTTGTTGTCGGGTAACGACTCCAATGGTACCTACAATGTTATATTGAAGACGTTGAGCTGGTCTCGGTTGAGCGTTTATGCCTTGTTCATTAGGGAGGAATTGATTAGAAGAGGGTCGAGTAGTAACTCTTCTAGGAAATGGTTCTTCTGGAACCATAGCATCTGTGATGGGTTGAATAGGATCTGATTCATTTTTAGAACTATTCGATTGGTTTGAGGTGATGTCTATTTCACTTTCAGTATCTGATTCTATATCACTGAGATCTGGTATTTGAATATTATGTAGGGGCCTGGTCGTGACCATGGATAAAGTTGTGTCAAATTGTTGTAAATCATGATTAGGTAAATGTTCGCTAATAGTTCCTACATATCGGGTAGGAGGAGGAACATTATGATGTTCGATTTGATTGGCCACCTCTTTACCATGTCTTGGTAAAGGATGTTGAAATATGTCTAATGATTGATTAGCATTTTGATTTTGATTTTGGGGAATGTTCTTTTGAGCATTATTAGGAGCATTTTGTTTAGGTTGGAAGGCTTGCACCTCCATTTCATTATTATCAATCAGATCTTGTATTTTATGCTTTAACCTTTTACAAGCGTTGGTAGAGTGTCCAGGTCCTCTATGGAAATCACGAGTGTAAGTCGACTCTGTATCCGGGTATGGTTGGATCGGGTTCCCGAGATAGTTGGTAATTGAATCAAACCTCTTTCGAGTAATTGAGGTAAAATAGTTGATAATGGTTGATTCAATCTAGTAAATTCTCGAGGAGGTTTATCGGGAGGTTTCAATATAAATTTTTTTGTTGTCTTCGTTGCATTGATATTAGCAACATTTTTGTCATCGGTGACTCCGTCACCTACGACTTGTTTGTTTTTATATTGATTTTTGGATGTTTTCTCATCATCCTTCTTCCTAAGTTGGCCTCTCCTAATGAGGGCATCTTCTACTCTTCGAGCTAAATCTATAGCCTGATCGAAGGTAGTTAAAGTAGCAGATTGATAACTCATAAGATATTTGTTCTTGCAAATTATTGATAAAAATGTCCAACATTTCCCTATAAGGTAACACAAAGTGCAGTTTTCCTATCAACTGCCTCCATCTAGCTAAGAAATCAGCAAAACATTCATCTTTGTCTTGTTTTAAGTTGTATAAATCTTTAATGGTGACATGCCTCTCGATGTAGGCACTAAATTGATGGACAAAAGATTCAGTTGTTTCTTCAAAATTTCTCAAAGAATGAGTGGGCAATTGATAGTACCACTCTAATGCCATTCCACCTAAACTTTTTGGGAACATTTTTAGTAATAGCAAGTCATCATGTGATATATCATGACATGCTATCCTAAACATGCGAAGATGCTCTATGGGATCTTCGGTTCCTTTATATATAGGCAGGGACGGGCATGGGAAAATGCTTAGGGTACGGTTGTGCTACAACTATGGGATCCAAAGGTTGACTACATATCTCTCGATAATTGTACGAGGGACGGTAGGGATCTATCTGGTCCATGCGGGAAGCTAACTGCTTCACCATGGCTTCCAGATTACTAGTTTGCCCACCATATTGGTTTGGTAGGGCATTAATATGAGATTTGTGAACATATGGTGGAACATGAAGATTAGATGCTATGTTGCTATTGTGTAAATTGTTGGTAGGAAAGGTGTTATGAAGAAATTTTGAAGTTGTATTATCTTTGTATCCCAGATTGTTGAAAATTGGTGTTTGGCTTCATTTTAGATTTTTGTTTACTTGAAGCATATTGATCAATAGTTTGGCGAAGTAAAGCAGTGAAGGAAGTTTTCTTTTGTGTGGGAATGATTTTAGGCTCAATAACAGGTTCCTTAGGAGGTTGGGTAACCTGTTGTTTTGGCATGTTCTGAATCATAGTGACCATATCTCTATTGGATGGTCCAGCCTTATCACTTTCTTGATCAATAAAAGACAAGGGATTAGTGTGCACATCAAACATATGTTCCATGGCTGCTTGAGTGTCACTAATTTGCCCTTTATCAATACGAACTGCCATATTAAGAGCGCCAATGTTATTATTGAAAAATTTCCAGAAATGATCTAAGTTATCAAAAGCAATAGTTCCATCTGGAGCTACTCTAGGGGATGAGGATCCATCCTCTTTAACATTTTCTTCTTGTTCATCTACAGCAAGCTCATCGTCTTGCTGGTCTAGAGTTTCTTCTTCCAGGGATTGGATCCTCGGGAAGGACATTTGGGTTTCTTGTTTTGTCTCCTAACCAATCTTCTTCTTCTCCTTCAGTTTGTTTACCATTCCTAAGTTTAGGCATTGTGCTTAACTTAGATTTCAGCAAAAAAATATATATTATATATATATATATATGCAACAAGCTTAAGAGGTATATATTAATTATATACCTACTACAATATTTAAAATGAAATGTTTTGGTTTTTGTTATGTTTTTTTTTTTTTTTTTGGTTTTAATAACAATATTATAAAGGTAACAAACAACACACAAAACACAAGAAATAATAATAATGAAAGCAATGATCTAGTTTTCTATAAACAATTTATAAATATCATTAATGGGCTCAAGTTCTTCAGGAGTCATGAAGTGTTCTTCTTCAAATTGAAAATTTTCTTTCAAGAATTTAATGAAAAGGGCTATAGTGATATTATCTGTCTTCAGATTCTGGTTGATAATAATAATTCTCATGGCAATATTCACGATACAACATAGCTCTAGGAGTTCTGTTCCATCTTTCCCTATTCGTAAGATCGACCTCTTGGGATTCTACATGAACTAGGAATTGGCGTATAGTGGCTGCGTTCTTGAGGTATTCCTCGAAGGTGAACAATTTTGAAGACACAAGAGCTCTCCTATAAGCTAACCATCTATGGCGAGGCTCTCCGAAGTTCATGATAAAAGACGAGTTGATGAGGATCCAGGATTCTATCTAGGACAAGCCTTTTGATTTGTTTAAGTTTTGTTGACCTAGATGAAATGACACCTAGTCTTCTATCAAGTTCTTTCCATAGAAGTTGGTTTCTATCTGTTTCAGCCACACTAAGCACAAAATTGATTTCTATGGCTGCTAGTTGGTTTTCAACATTTATAGTAACTGCTAATATTTTCTTAGGAGCTACCATCTAGACATGATATGCAACTTAGTATTTTCTAATGATTTTAAATGCATCTAGGTTTTTTTTTGTGTTTTTTTTTTTTGTTTTGTTTTCAAAAGGTTTTAAATGCATTCACGTCGGGTTCACCAAAATGTATCGCTCCAAATTTTTTGCATCCTTACCTTCAGGCTATAGGATCCATGCCCGGAAGGAGGATGGGAAAAGGATGGCGTGGTACCTCGGACTGAGAGGCCTTGCGAAGGTCCCGCCTCTCGGGGGAGGTGTATTATGGTGATTTTTTGATGGATGGTGGGTTCACCAGGAAACGTTTGAATGGCAGTTTCCATGCCTAGGTTGGGAATGTGTTTAATGTGTTCAGTTTTATCTTTAAACATTCGAGTCCTAGGTTTGGCCAAATGAATCTAAGTTGTTCTATTATGAAAATGCAGACTAAATGAAATACAACAAATAGATTTGAACAAAAAATAGAGAGAAAAAGCTAAATTACAGAGCCATACCTGATCCGGATGTCTGATGGAGGTTCTAATTCTTGAAGCAGACAGGATCGTCTAGAATTTGACGGGATCGTCTCCGACCTGCAGGATCATCTGAGATCTGACGAATTCGTCAGACGAATTCGTCAAAGACCTGCAAAAAGAGAAATAGACACAAAATACAAAAAATGCAGCAATGCTAATAGAGGATAATGATGTAAAATGACAATAAGGATGTTAACAGATAATCTCGAATAGAAATGCAAGTAAGTTGCAACACTTTAATAGCTAATCATGACCTTATTATGCAATTAAACTACATGGGTGAACTCCAAGATGCAGAATAGCAAAAAATAATAAATAAACTAACTAGATGCAGAATAAAACAGCAGATGAGAAGAGAAAAATGCAAACTCTGGGCACTGATTGCCCCCAATGTTGATTGCAGTCGAGATCGTCTCGAATTGGTGCGAAATCATCTCGAATTGAACAGGATCGTCCACGATGAACTGAGCTTGCTCCGGCTGAAGAATGACAAGGTTCCTGCAACAAAATTTGGATAGGACAAGTGCAGATGGTAATTCAGGATGTTTTAGTGCATGTAAAGTCAAGTTACAAGAAATTTCAGCCAGGGGGATGCCAAGGGGGAGTCCTAAGTTTAAATAGGCTTAGGAGGGAGGTTAGGAGGTTGGAGATCATCCCAATTTGGGAGATCTCCAACGGGGAGGGTCTCTAACGACGCAGACACGCTTCTGCTCGGATTAGAGACACCGTTGGAACAGAGGCTAATTGGGAAAAATTAGTTTTGGGACAAGATCGTCTGGACGTCCTAGCCTAGACGAAATCGTCCGATCTGAGGCGATATCATCTGATCGGCGACGATATCGTCAAACGGTCAAAACAAACTCTAAAAATGGCATGGGAAAGGAGGAAACGGGTTAAACGGCGGTTTAGGAGCGGTTTTGGGGGTTGAAATTTGAATTTGAATATTTACTAGAGTAATTGTAATTTATTTAAGATTTTATTGCGCCAATTTTAGGGTGCTACAACAATATCTTTTGGATTTCAACCCTTAGTAAGTGAGGCCATGGAATTTAAACTATTATCATTTTACAATAAGGTTGCTAGATAATTGATCAATATTATGCATAGTGTCAAATCATCATTAATTACCCAGGTGTTGTAGGTGAGTTGGAGAGGAGAGGAAAATACTCCAAGAGAGGTCCCATGTTCAAATCTCCTCTCTACCAAATAGCTGAATTGGGTATGCAAAATCCAATTGATAATGTTGGTGCGAGCAGGGTCTGGTGCAACTCCTGGGTGACTTTGACGGTGTAGAACCCCCTGTTCGTGGTCTCTCAGACCAAGGCAACCCTACAAGGGATTTTTCACTTAAAAAAAAAATCATCATTAATTCATGAATATTATGATTTATGAAATTTGAAATTGGAAAATATTGGGACCCTTGATGGGGCCCATTCACTAGAATTTTTGGGTCCAATTTTTTTTTGGGTCAGCTCACCCCACATTGATAATAATTTCACTATTTTTATTTTAAATCACCAACACTCATGCCTAAATCATGGACCTTTTTTACTTTGAAATTATAATTTTTTTTATTTATATCACCAAATTTACCTCTTATACTACCAATATATATACCTAACATGACATCAATACTCATATATCTAAAACATTCAAACTCCTCAAAAAAAAACCTGAAGCAATGAAAACCCTACAACATACAAACGTGACCTGAAGCATCCAAAAAATACCAAAGAAGATTGGTTGTAAAATATTTTCTATTGATAACAATCGATTATAGAGGATTTCCAATCAATAGATTAATTGATCGATTGTAGAGAAGCATGATAGGGTGATAATTAGTTGTAGAGTACTATTTATTGATAAAAATGATGATCAATTGTAGAGGATTGTGATGATTGGTTGTAGTGGACTATGATGAGTGTGATGATCGATTATAGAGGACTATGAAAATTGATTTTAGTGGACTATGATTATTTATTGTAGAAAGGTGTGATGGATGTGATGATCAATTGCAAAAAGGTGTGACGACTATGATGATCGATTTTCAAAGACTATCTATCGATATAACTATTGATCAATTAAAAAATAGTGTGATGAGGGTGATGATTAGTTGTAATGGAAGGCCTTTGAGGAAGGTGATGCTATAGCAAAGATTTTTTTTGGAAGCACTCATAGGTAAAATGCAATATTCCAAACATCTGAGTATGGTTATTATTTTTATTTGAATAATCTCTAGCAATAGATTTTACTTTATACCTACTTGTTGCTGTAGCACTTTGGTTTGGAGCTATGCTTGTAGGGAAGACCTGTTCCATACCCTATGTAGTAGAAGTTTAGATGCCTTAGCTTGTGTGTTGGTTGGCTTGCTTAAGACCAATTTTTTGGGTTGTTTTGTAACCTTTGTTGGTGTGCTACTATAGAGTTTCTTTAGAATTGAGCTATAGACCTATTCTTTTAGTTTGGAGCCTATGGTAGTTGTAATGAAATTAGACATCAAGGTTTCTTTATAATTTAATGAATGTTGATCTTGTTGGAGTGCAAGGTCTTCCGTTAGTGTTGGGTTTGCAATGCTATCTTAGATTGTTTTCTTCTTTCGTTGTTTTTTGTCCAAAGCTTGTTCCTTCAGTTTTATAGGCAACATAGATACACTATCTGCAACTATGAGATATAAGTATCCATGTCATATTATAGTGTTTTAGGAGAATTTATTGTTGTTAGAGCCTAATTTGCGTGTGTTAGAGTAATTTTTCATAGTGTTGCATTATTTTATTACCATTACTAGAGAATGTAGGTAGAGGTCACTATAGAGGCCAACGTAGGTTTTTCCTCATAGATGCTTAATGCCATGATAGTTTAACCTTAGTTGAAGAACACAATCTTATACTAAGAGGAGGGTGAACAGTATAAGACCACTTTTTACTTTTCTTTCCCAATCAATATTATACAATGTATAGATATCAATATCAACAATAGTAATCAAAGCAATGCACAAATCACCACACACAATAGAGACATCAATTTAACATGGTTCACCCAATGTGGGCTACTCCATGAAGAAAATATTTCACTAAAATTTTCTCTATCAATATTTTGGGAATCCTTTCGCTATTACAATGTTCATGGACCTTTGTCCAAAGGAGACACCAACCCCCTAATAAAGTTCATGGATATCTATCCGTAGGAGAACTCTTTCTCATTAGCTCTGACTGGTGATATTCTAGAAGAACTACTACCCCCACTGCTTTGGATAAATGGATCTCTATCCACTGAAGACACTTATCCTCACTACCCTGGCTAATGGATCTTTATCCACTGGAGACTATCATCCTATATACTCTGTCACCTTCAAAGCTTTGTCTCAAATATGCACTAAACACAGTACTTTGGTCTAGCACAAATCTGCTCAATCTCTATCTCTGGTCTGACACAAACCTATCCTCAAATCTACACCAAACCCTATCCTCAAATATGTACTAAACATAATCCTTCGATCTAGCAAATTTTCTCAATCTCTATCCTCTGATCTACACTAAACACATGTTAGAGTAATATTCCATTACTTGGGATACTTACCATTTACTCCACAAGGTAAAAGAATATTTACATTCATATTTTACCATTTACCATGAAGATATTTCACTATTGGAAATATCTTATGGTAAACTAGGTTAGCAGGTTATCTATCCTACCTAGGTTAGTGGTTAGCTACACGTCTCTCCTACCGTGTTGGTTAGCGAGATAGACAAGATTAGGTTAGTTTAATTCTTATAAATAATCCTATCAATCATATGTTAATGTTAATGTTCATTTTATCAATTTGGACTTACCTTGGACCTACATTGGTATCATTCGCTGGGCTCTACCTGCTACATCCCGCAGGAGCTGGTCTAGGCACTGTTCTTGAAGTGCTATCTGATATGACATGCTTCTTGATGCACTAAGGCTAGCATAGGAGTTTGAGGGTCCACAGAGGCTCAGTTCTTGAGGAGAGGATCTATTAGTGTCACGGCCTGTAGCTCGAGATCCAAGCTCAAGAGGCCCACAGGCTCATAGATCCCAAGGAGCAAGATCTGTTGAGGGCTCATGGACCTATCGACATGACCACAAGGCCCGCGAACGTGCCAGTCGACATGGAACACAGGCCGAGTGCAGTGCCTGTGAACCCCTAAATTGATCGCAATCAACGTGCATCGGCCCCTAGGGCCCGTAGTGCCACTAAGCCCCGCAGGCCACATGGCTAACTCTTGAGAGAGCTGAGAGGACAAGAGCACCCTCCCTCTTCCAAAGGATTTGACAATTGGTGGACACAACCTCGAGCACAGATCTTGAGGCTGATCAAACACATTTTTTGAGGCTAACATTTTTTGAGGCACTAGATCGAAGGGGCTACTGGACTAGAACAGATCCCAAGGAAGATCAGACACATTTTTTGAGGCTGACAACTGGACCGAATGTGGCTGATTGGGCCCCGAGCATGGAACCTAAGGCATATGAATGTGGCGACATGTGGTAGACTGGCCATGTGACACCTGGACTGATGACGTGAGACTCAGACTAACAACATGGCAACACGTGCCACCCAGACACAATGCATGGCGTACTGGCCATGCGCCGCCAGGCCATAGCAAAAAGGCCATGATGGGACGACTGATTGCCTATAGGCAATCAAAGGAGAAAGGGCGAATTTGCCCTTTTAAGGCGGTGGAGAATCGCCCCTGCGGGCGATGTGGGATTAATCCCACAAAAAAAAAAATTTTTCTCCCACCTCTCCATCGGCACGGGAAGAAAGGGAAGTTCTTTCCCTTTTCTTTCCCGTCGGGCGGCGTAGCCCGACTGGTAGGAGCGCCAGTCGTTGGGCTACTAGCCGCGACGTCGGGAGTTCGACTCCCGGTGGTGCGGGAATTTTTTTTTTTCCCGCTAGAGACAGGGAAAGGGAAGAAAGGGAAAATATTTCCCTTCCCTTCCCGTCGGGCGACATAGCCCGACTGGCAGGAGCGCCAGTCGTTGGGCTACTAGCCGCGACGTCGGGAGTTCGACTCCCGACGGGGAGAACCAGAGTTTTTTTTTCTCAAGGCGGACAGGTATATTTTTTTTGTATTTATTTAATTTTATTTAGGTATTTTTTAATTAATGATTTAATAATTTTGCTTATAAATCATTTTTTTTCAAAAACTAAGTGATTTTTTAATCAATTTTTTTTTCTTAATTAAATTATGCTAAAATTCAATTAAATTTATGCATTTAAAAAAAAAAAAACCTTTCTTTTGCAAATTGAGACTCCTAATAATTTTTTATTCTCCAAAATTTTCTAATACATTGTTTTGAGAGAACAAATTTGTCTCATGAAGAAAAAGCCTTGGATCTCAAAAGCCCTTCGTCGTCTAAGAGTTATTCGAAAGAGGAACGAACTTAGACGGCAGACAACAAGATCTCATTTTCGTCATATGCTTAGAGAGCATAGAAGGAGCTTACCTCGTTTCAATACTTACATTGATCCTTGGAAGGGTTTGGATCGAAGTTATGGTCCCATTAAGATTAGAGAACCTTTTAATCCTGATGCACCTCCATTTTTTGAGTATTGAATAATTACGGGATATATCAAAACTAAGTCGTGTGTCGACTAGTTCTGGAAGCCTTTCAAAAGTGGGTCGTGTGTCGACTTGTCTTGAAAGGAGTGCTCTAAAGTCTACATTTTGTAAAACATTAAGGGGGATAGAATTTTTTTTGATTAATTCTATAGTTTGCAAAATTGTAAAGATTAAGGGGGGATACTTCAGAATAAGAAAGGTGCATTTTCGATTTTACTCGACACCTTCTCTTCAAAAATTGCTTGTCTTAGGTGCATTTTCGGTTGCATCCGACACCTCGAGTGATACAAATTTGGGTTGCTCTTATGTTTTGATTATTGCACTAAACACTCATGTTTTTTGTGTGCAATTAAAAAGTCAAATATAAACATTCAAAGAAGCATTTCACAACACCCAAACTTCACTCACAAACCATGCTAAACTTTGCATAGGTTCAACACAAGTAATTTCTCCCCATCAAAAGGTCAAAACTTCAAAAACACCTTGATTCACTCTCTTTGTTTGGCTTAATAACCTCAAATTTTTCATCCTTCTTGATAAGGGTGTTAAAGCAGGTGCCATTAAAAATCCTAGAGAGCAAAATCACAAGTTTTCAAAACCTACCCCTGTTTCATTTGCTCTATTTTGTTTGGCTTAAAATTCCTCCAACTTTTCATCCCTTGGTAAGGGTGTTAAGGCAGGTGCCATTAAATATCTTATAGAGGCAAATTGAAAACACCTTCCATATACTCTTTTAAGAGTATAGAACAAGATATCCCATCTTAGTCCTATCAAAATTTGAAACCTAAAACATGGCCATGATAAACAAGTATCTCACTGAGAGCCAACTGCTCAAAGGTTCAAATTACTTAGCTTGGAAGACTAAGATGAAAGCTATATTAACTGTAGAGGAATTATGGTCAATAGTGGATGGAAGTGTCACTAGACCTCAATCACCAGGACAAGATCAAAGAGATTTTGATAAAAAGGATAAAAAGCTATCCTTAATGATCTTGCTAGCTATTACTGATGATATCCAACCTCATATAAGTGTAGCTAAAACTAGAAATGAGGCATGGGATGCCTTAACTACCATCTTTGAGGGAAAGAATCAATCAACGATTCTTAACCTTCAAACACAAATTCATACACTTCACATGAAATCTAGAGAAACAATAGAGCTATTCCTCTGTAGAGTGGTCGATTTGAAAACAAAACTGCAAGCCCTAGGAGAAACTGTGGAAGACAAAGTCTTAATCTCAATTATTTTGAGAGCTCTTCTCAACTCCTATCGAATATTGATTACATCCCTTCAAGTCTCTGGTAGGACAGTGACTTTTGTAGAGTTGGTGAACATGCTTCAAACTGAAGAAGCTAATCAATTCCAAAGAGATGATGCATCCAACAATGCACTTTTCTCACATAAACAAGGAAAGAAAAAGTGGAATCAACAACAAGGCTCTTCTTCTAACAAAAAGAAAGGTCAAGGCCAAGAAACTAAGAAGAGGAAGTAGTATTGTAAAATCTATGACAAAGACACTCATCAAACCAAGAGATGTTGGTTTAAGAACAAGCCTCCCAAAGAGAAACATCAAAAGAAAAACCAAGGCAATGTTGCAAATGAGATGTCTAATATAGATTTTGATTCTGGTTCAGAGAAAGCACACAGAGTGCTAATTGCTAGAACGGTTTTGTAGAAGGAAAACACATGTGTCCCTTGGGCAAAAGCACCATTTTCTCTCTCTCTACTTTTTGGCTTCATAAATAGCATAAGTATTTTGCTTGAAGACCTTACAAATAAGGGGTGCTTGCACCTATTTTAGGCTTCATAAATAGCAAATTCTAGGTGTTTGAAGTACTTGTAACAAGAGGAGCAACTTTTTGTGATGTAACATTGCCTAGGAGGCAATATTTGTAAAATCCTTCACAACACTCTTTAGTTGCACATTTTTTGCAAATTGGGGGGGACATAAATTTCTTTTCTTCACAATTTTTTGTAAACAGGGAAGAAGGCTTATAAGGGTGCATTTTCGGCTTCGACCGACACCTTAGCTACACTTCCTTCAGAAATTAATTACACTATGTTTTGCAATGAGAAGGGGGGAAATTATAAGGGTGTATTTTTGGCAGCGACCGACACCTTAGCTACCTTATCTTTTGCAAATACATATTGTAAATGAATGAACCTTGTATGAAGTGATCTATTCTACTACACCTAGCGATTGCAGTGGCTGGTTACCCATGCAAATCGGTTGGATGATGTGATTACCATAAGGACATTCGTTGGTGTGAAGACATAGTGAGGAATGACCCATTTTTTTGCTTAGGAGTAGCCAGAGAACTGTGACAGAGCAAAGAACCAGTAGATCAACATCTTCTTCACTGTATTGGGGAAGTTATATACTTCACCCAAATATTGTTGTATAGAGGGATATGTATGTATTACCCAAATAATGTAATAAGGGGGGATGTTAAATTCCATTACTTGGGATACTTACCATTTACTCCACAAGGTAAAATAATATTTACATTCATATTTTACCATATACCATGAAG
The DNA here is from genome assembly GCA_028583015.1 of Wollemia nobilis. Lineage (NCBI taxonomy): Eukaryota > Viridiplantae > Streptophyta > Pinopsida > Araucariales > Araucariaceae > Wollemia > Wollemia nobilis. The sequence continues at coordinate 4,271,844 of JAQPPZ010001648.1, forward strand.
ATATTTCACTATTGGAAATATCTTATGGTAAACTAGGTTAGCAGGTTATCTATCCTACCTAGGTTAGTGGTTAGCTACACGTCTCTCCTACCATGTTGGTTAGCGAGATAGATGAGATTAGGTTAGTTTAATTCTTATAAATAATCCTATCAATCATATGTTAATGTTAATGTTCATTTTATCAATTTGGACTTACCTTGGACCTACATGTCTAGCAAAAATATGTCGCACAATACTTCGGTCTAGCACAAATATGTCCTCAATCTCTGTCCTATGATCTACACTAAACATAGTCCTTCAATCTAGCACAAATTTGTCCTCAATATATGATGAGCAAGGTGCATCCAAAGTATTGTCATTGTTGTCAACACAGTCAGGTTGATCAGTTGATGCAATGGACAGGAGTTCATTGATGAGCAAGGTGCAGCCAAAGTGCAATGGACAGGAGTTCATTGATGAGCAAGGTGCAGCCAAAGTATAATGGATAGGAGTTCATTGATGAGCAAGGTGCAGCCAAAGTATTGTCATTGTTGTCAACACAGATAGAGGATCGGTTGATGCAATGGACAGGAGTGCAGAGGTCATTAGATAGATCGGTTGATGAAGTGAACAAGAGTTCAGAGCAGTCAGAGCATGTACAATGATTTTCCAAGAAGAACGTAGTGGCCCATATGCAAAAGCTCAAAGAAAAAGACAAGTAAGAAAAGTGTCGCGATATCGCGACATGTTGAGTAAGCATGAGAAACTATCGCGATATCGCGACATGTTGAGAAGAAAGAAGGTAGAAAGAAAAACTGTCGCGATATCATGACATGTTTGGCCAGAAAGAAAAACTATCACGATATCGTGACATGATGGAAGAAAAGAAGCCAAGTAGAAAAACTGTCGCGATTTCGTGACATGTTGGAAGAGAGAGAAAGCGCAAGGAAAACTGTCATGATTTCATGACATGTTGGAAGCAAAGAAGGCAAGTAGGAAAACTGTCACGATTTCGTGACATGTTGGAAGAGAGAGAAAGCACAAGAAAAACTATCGTGATTTCGTGACATGTTGAAAGCAAAGAAGGCAAGTAGAAAAACTGTCACGATTTCGCGACATGTTGGAGAGAAGAAGACAAGTAGAAAAACTGTCATGATTTCGTGACATGTTCGGAGAGAAGGTGCAAGCAAAGAAAACTGTCACGATTTCGTGACATGTTTGAGAGAAGGAGCTTGCAAAGAAAAGTGTCATGATTTCATGACAATCTATAAGAGAGGCAGTACGGACAAAAATGTGTCACGATTTCATGACATGTTTGAGAGAAAGAGCTTGCAAGGAAAAGTGTCACGATTTTGCGACAATTTGCAAGAGGAAGCGCTAAGGAGAAAAAGTGTCACGATATCGCGACATGTCGGGTTTTCATGATCCGAAGAGAAGAAAAGCGCTAAGGAGAAAAAGTGTCACGATTATCGTGACATGTTTTTAAAGGAAGAGAAAGAGGAGAGAGAAAAGGTGTCATGATTTCGTGACATGTTTCATTTTCACGATCCAAAGCGAAGAGAAAGAGGAGAGAGAAAAAGGTGTCACGATTTCGTGACATGTTCTATTTTCATGAGGTCAAGGCAAGAAAGGCATAAGGCAGCGAAAGTGTCACGATTTCGTGACATGTCCATGTTTTCGAGTGCTGAAAGGTAGAGAAAGGCATAAGGCAGAAAAGTGTCACGATTTCATGACATGTCATGTTTTCGCTAGTGCTTGCAGAGAAGAGTGTACGAAGCGAAAGGTGTCACGATTTCATGACATGTCATGTTTTCGCTAGTGCTTGCAGAGAAGAGTGTACGGAAGTGAAAGGTGTCATGATTTCGTGACATGTCATGTTTTCGCTAGTGCAAGCAGAGAAGAGTGTACGAAGCGAAAGGTGTCACGATTTTGTGACATGTCATGTTTTCACTAGTGGAAGCAGAGAAGAGTGCAAGGAAGCGAAAGTGTCACGATTTCATGACATGTTTTGTTTTCACGGGTGCAAGCTGAGAAAAGGACAAGGAGGTAAAAGTGTCGTGATATCGTGACATGTCATGTTTTCATGGTCAACAGCCAAGAAAAAGTCAAAGGGGTAGAAATGTCGCGATATCATGACATATTGGTTTTACATGATAAAAAGTAGAACCCAGCTGAAGTAAAGTTAACTAAAGTAGAATGACAGTTATAGGGGAAGTTGTAGAGGAAAATAATGCAGCTAAGCTAAGAAGATTTAACTGAAGTCATGCAGTAGATACATGGGCCATTACAAAGTAAAATCATGCAAGCTAAAATAAGAACAAAGCATTAAAGGAAGAACGATAGTTATAGGGCACATGTCATAGTGAAACCATCAGAGCAATGATTATACTGTCAGTTTAAAACAAGAGACAAATCCATTAATAGGTTGCATATAAGAATAGTGTGTCAGAAAGGAGTTACTCACAAGAGTAGCTATGAATAGGCTGCATGCGGGATTATGGAAGTTACAGAAGACTTAGGGTTTCAAGATGAAAATATTATTATAAAAGGGCAGTTGCATGCAGAAGTGAAAATTTAGCTCAGAATTGAAAAGAGTGCAGCCGAAAAGAGTAAATGTGCCATAGTTGCATGTCGAAGAGCTTAATTGAAAAGTGTGCCGCCATAAAGAGGGAAGGTCATAGATAAAAGAATAAATGTGTAGAGAAAAGTAGGTGAAAAAGAGAGCTATAAGAGAGTTGTTGCATGAGAAGTAAGTATGTAGAGAAAGAGTGATGTTGAATAGAGGGATAGTGATGTGGGCTATTACAAAGTTGGAAGAATGTTATAAGAAGTATAGAGCTATGAGAGCTGCAAGAGTAAGCCATAAGAAAGGGTTGTAAGTGTGCAGTAAGTAGAGTTGTAAAAGAGTGTATGCTTTGTGGACAGGGAGTTGAGATTGAGAGTTAGAAATAGAATAGATTGAGTCTCTAACAATTCTCCTTATGCTTCCATGAGATTGATTTGAGTTAAGATAGACCAGTGAGGGTCTTGTAACATAGAAGGCATTTTTATGTCAATCAAGATTTAAAATAGAAGTCCAAGTTGGTGCTTGGAATCAGGGGTTGGTGCTCCTTTCTATTGATGCAGATAAATCAGGGGTTGGTGCTCCTTCCAGTGGGTGTTGGTAAACTGATTGTGAAGTTGGTGCTTTGCAAAGGCTGGATTTGGATGGGAGTCCAAGCAGTCTATTTTTGAGGAGTAGCCAAAACTGGTGAACCTCGTTAAATCTTGTGTTTTGTGTTGCTATCTTGTTACACTTGTTGCATCTGGTTTTAAGCATTCATTAGTTCTGAATTAAGAGATGAAGATTTAAGTTTTTAATTAGCTGCACTGATTCACCCCCCCCTCTCAGTGCCATTGTAAGACTAACAATTGGTATCAGAGCCAAGTTCCTAGTTTTGGCTAAATCAGTCAGGGTTGATCTTGGATTAGTACACAATGGCTAAAAAGAATAGATCCTCCTTCAAAAAGGCATCCCAGTCAGTTTCAATTTTTGTAGAAGAGAAAATTGAACCAGAAAAGGTAGAAGAAGTGAATCCTGAAGTTTGTGATGAAAATCTTGAGATTGAAGTAGATCTAGAAGGTGAGTTGATCTCTGCACTTGAAGAGTTGAGTATAGAAAAGAAAAAGAACAAAAGAATGTCCAAGAAGTTAGAAGAATATGGGGATGAGATTGAAGATCTCTTCCTACAAGTTCAAAAGGCCAAGAAATCGAAAGAAGCCTTGAAGACACACCTGGATGATGAGGATGATGTATGCAAGCACAAGTGAAGAGGAATCTAACAAAGTTATTGTTGATCTAAAGCTGCAAGTAGAACAATACAAAAGGATTGAAGATATTCTCAGGTCTCAAATCAATGAGAAAGAGACTGTTTGCTGCCAACAAGAAGAAGAGATTGTTTCATTGAAGAAACAACTAGAAGAGGCCAATATAAATCTCAAATATGAGAAGAGCACAGAGTTGCTAGATAAAATGATAAAGCAACAAAGAAGCTCCACGGCTAAGCTTGGTCTTGGATATGAAGCTGAACAACCTTCATCTTCCAAAAGTACAGAAAAGAAGAAGTCCACTGCTGAAGGATCAAAGCGAGAAAAGTCTGAAGCTGAACAACCCTCATCTTCCAAATATGCAGAGAAGAAGAAGTTCAAGGTTGAAGCTGAATCTTCAAAAGGAAGAAAGCATCAAAGAAGATCTACAACAAAGCAACCACAACAAAAGAGGTTCTCTCACTCTCACTCTTTTAATAATAATGCTTTTAATGGCTATTGTTCTAAATGCAACTCCTATGGTCACAAGGCAATTTATTGTGGACTGAACAATAGATCAAAAAGTTATGCTGATAAAAACACATCTGCTTTCCTGAGTGAACACCCTGTGCAATGTTTTAAATGTAATGGCCATGGGCACATTGCAAGGTTCTGTCCAAGCACTTCTGTATCTAATCTAAGGCAAAACCCTAGATTTCATCAGACACAAAGAGTGCAACACAGAAAGGGGACATATCATGTGCAATGTTTTAAATGTAATGGTCATGGGCACATAGCAAGGTTTTGTCCGAGCACGTCTATATCTAATCTAAGGCAAGACCGTAGATTTCATCAGACGCAAAGAATGCAACACAGGCAGAGAACATATCATGTGCATAAAAGAAAGGAAAATAATCAACCATCAAGGATGCACAAGAAACAACTACGCAAGAAGAATGTTCAAGTTCACGAAAAGGTGCAAAACGGGGATGTAGTTGAAAAACTCAAGCCCAAGTTCAAGAAAGTCTGGAGAAAGATAGAAGAAAGGGAATCGTGTCTCCTTGGACTGAAGGAGACTACTCCGCTATTGCACTAAGCCACTCCAGGTGGCACATCCTCAGGGGGAGCAATCTTAAAGTCTTATTTTAATTCTCCTATGTATGTGTTTGGTTATCTGAGGATGAAAGGAAAGCAGTCGGGTTATTGTTGTATAGTTGTCAAGTGTGTTGTCAGTTCATGTAGTTGTGTGTGGAAGTGTCGTGAAGGGTGATGATTAAATTGAGAATTGTCACCATTGGTAGTATTGCTATACGTCATTGTTGTTCTGTTGATAGTTCTTACTGCCACTGTTCAAAGCATCGGATTATAACAGACAGTTTTATTTTAACTGTTGATAAAATGCCAATCCGAGATTAAGAAGTATGAGGTTGAGTAAGGTGCACTATGGTTGGCCATAAAGTGTTTGACAAAATGTCTTCTCCTGATTTGCATAGTTGAAAGTAAGGTGTGATCTGCAATAACTGTAGAAAACTCAGATCAGGTTGTAAATATAAAAAGGAATTTGGTTGTGCTATAGTACAGTATTTGATGCTTGGACAGAGTTGAAAGTGGATTGAGGTAGCCTGCTAGATTCTCACTGAAGAGAGAGACAAACAACTGACATTAGGTTCAAGCTTGTTGAGAATATCCAAGATGCATTTGGAGATGCTGCTAGCATTGCATAACAAACAGTTGGATATATACGATCATTGTATGCCTTCACTAATAGTGGACAAGTTTGAGATTGCAGAACAACAGAGGGTAGTTGCACAGAAGACAGTGGTCCAGCCATGTTCTTACACATATTATATTGGTGAAGTTGACAGTGATGATGTCATTCACTGGTTATTGTTGCTACTCACATTATTGATATTGTTGATGCCTATTATGCTTATCATGATGTTGTCAAATAGTGAAATGAAGTGGTCACATATTCCCAAGAATAGACTAAGAATTGACTAGCCATCGGGATCAAATTCTCAGGGGGAGCATTTATGCATCTGTTTATCATATTGCTCATGTTTATGCTTTTTGCTAACTGTAATAATTTTTGCCTGAGAATGTTGTGCATGGACTCAGGGGGAGTTTTGCAACCGCCCTTTGGTATTATTGTCAAAGGGGGAGAAGAATTACAAGTAATTGCACACAATTACGTGTGTTGCCAACAATTCCAAAGGGGGAGATTGATGAGCAAGGTGCAACCAAAGTATTGTCATTGTTGTCAACACAGTCAGGTTGATCAGTTGATGCAATGGACAGGAGTTCATTGATGAGCAAGGTGCAGCCAAAGTGTAATGGATAGGAGTTCATTGATGAGCAAGGTGCAGCCAAAGTATAATGGACAGGAGTTCATTGATGAGCAAGGTGCAGCCAAAGTATTGTCATTGTTGTCAACACAGATAGAGGATCGGTTGATGCAATGGATAGGAGTGCAGAGGTCATTAGATAGATCGGTTGATGAAGTGAACAAGAGTTCAGAGTCAGTCAGAGCATGTACAGTGAATTTCCAAGAAGACAGAAGTGGCCCATATGCAAAAGCTCAAAGAAAAAGACAAGTAAGAAAAGTGTCGCGATATCGCGACATGTTGAGTAAGCATGAGAAACTGTCGCGATATCGCGACATGTTGAGAAGAAAGAAGGCAGAAAGAAAAACTGTCACGATATCATGACATGTTTGGCAAGAAAGAAAAACTATCGTGATATCGCGACATAATGGAAGAAAAGAAGCCAAGTAGAAAAACTGTCATGATTTCGTGACATGTTGGAAGAGAGAAAGCGCAAGGAAAACTGTCACGATTTCGTGACATGTTGGAAAAAGAATCCAAGTAGAAAAACTGTCGTGATTTCACGACATGTTGGAGAGAGAGAAAGCCAAGAAAAACTATCACGATTTTGTGACATGTTGAAAGCAACGAAGGCAAGTAGAAAAACTGTCATGATTTCATGACATGTTCGGAGAGAAAAAGGCAAGGAAAACTGTCACGATTTCGTGACATGTTTGGAGAGAAGGCGCAAGCAAAGAAAACTATCGCGATTTTGTGACATGTTTGGAGAGAAGGAGCTTGCAAAGAAAAGTGTCACGATTTCATGACAATCTACAAGAGAGGCAGTACGGACGAAAATGTGTCATGATTTCGTGACATGTTTGAGAGAAAGAGCTTGCAAGGAAAAGTGTCGCGATTTCATGACAATTTGCAAGAGGAAGTGCTAAGGAGAAAAAGTGTCGTGATTTCGTGACATGTCGGGTTTTCGCGATCCGATGAGAAGAAAAGTGCTAAGGAGAAAAAGTGTCACGATATCGTGACATATTGTAGGAGAGAGAAAGAGGAGAGAGAAAAAGATGTCACGATTTCGTGACATGTTTCATTTTCACGGTCCAAGCGAAGAGAAGAGGAGAGAGAAAAGTGTCACGATTTCGTGACATGTTCCATTTTCATGAGGCAAGGCAAGAAAGGCACAAGGCAGAGAAAGTGTCACGATTTCATGACATGTTTCATTTTCACGGGAAAAAGGCATAAGGAAAAAGTGTCACGATTTCGTGACATGTCATGTTTTCGCTAGTGCTTGCAGAGAAGAGTGTACGAAAGCAAAAGATGTCACGATTTCATGACATGTCATGTTTTCGCTAGTGCTTGCAGAGAAGAGTGTATGGAAGTGAAAGGTGTCACGATTTCGTGACATGTCATGTTTTCGCTAGTGCTTGCAGAGAAGAGTGTAAGGAAGCAAAAGTGTCACGATTTCGTGACATGTCATGTTTTCGCTAGTGCAAGCCGAGAAGAGTGCAAGGAAGCGAAAGTGTCACGATTTCATGACATGTTGTGTTTTCATGGGTGCAAGCTGAGAAAAGGACAAGGAGGCAAAAGTGTCACGATATCATGACATGTCATGTTTTCATGGTCAACAACCAAGAAAAGTTCAAAGGGGCAAAAATGTCACGATATCATGACATATTTTTTTTGCGTGATAAAAAGCAGAACCCAGCTGAAGTAAAGTTAACTGAAGTAGAATGATAGTTGTAGGGGAATTGTAGAGGAAAATCATGCAGCCAAGTTAAGAAGAGTTAACTGGAGTCATGTAGAAGATACAGGGGCCATTACAAAGTAGAAATCATGCAAGCTAAAATAAGAACAAAGCATTAAAGGAAGAACGACTATTACAGGGCACGTGTCATAGTGAAACCATCGAGCGATGGTTATACCGAGAATCCCAATTAAAGAGACAAATCCATTAATAGGTTGCGTATAAGAATAGTGTGTCAAAAAGGAGTTACTTATAGGAGTAGCTATGAATAGGTTGCATGCGGGATTATGGAAGTTACAGAAGACTTAGGGTTTCAAGATGAAAATATTATTATAAAAGGGCAGTTGCATGTAGAAGTGAAAGTGTAGCTCAGAATTGAAAAGTGAGAAGAGAAGGCTATCAGAGCACAGTAAATAGAGTGTGTCATAAAGAGAGCGGCTAAAAGTCAGAGCGCGTCAGAGAGAGTGTGGCAGAAGGAGCGCGGCTGAGAAAGTGTGGCAAAATGAGATAAAGGTAGAGACGTAAGTAGCAAAGGAAGAGAACTATAAAAGGGCTGCTGCATGGAGAAGTAAGTATGTTGCTCAGTAGGAAAGAGTGTTGCTGAATAGAGGGATAGTGTTGTGGGCTGTTACAAAGCTGGAAGAATGTTGTAAGAAGTATAGAGCTGTGAGAGCTGCAAGAGTAAGCCATAAGAAAGGGCTGTAAGTGTGCAGTAAGTAGAGCTGTAAAAGAGTGTATGCTTTGTGGACAGGGAGTTGAGATTGAGAGTTAGAAATAGAATAGATTGAGTCTCTAACAATTCTCCTTATGCTTCCATGAGATTGATTTGAGTTAAGATAGACCAATGAGGGTCTTGTAACACAGAAGGCATTTTTATGTCAATCAAGATTTAAAATAGAAGTCCAAGTTGGTGCTTGGAATTAGGGGTTGGTGCTCCTTTCTATTGGTGCAGATAAATCAGGGGTTGGTGCTCCTTCCAGTGGGTGTTGGTAAACCGATTGTGAAGTTGGTGCTTTGTAAAGGCTAGATTTGGATGGGAGTCCAAGTAGTCTATTTTTGAGGAGTAGCCAAAATTGGTGAACCTCGTTAAATCTTGTGTTTTGTGTTGCTATCTTGTTACACTTGTTGCATCTGGTTTTAAGCATTCATTAGTTCTGAATTAAGAGATGAAGATTTAAGTTTTTAATTAGCTACACTGATTCACCCCCCCTCTTAGTGCCATTGTAAGACTAACAATATATGTCCTTAAGCCTTAACACATAGCTTGACTTAATCTTAAATCAACTCTGCTATATCTGCCCCAAACCTTAACTCAAGGTTTGAACAAATCAATCAATCAACTCTACTCTCAAGTCTTCTCAAATACTTGTCTCAAATATGCCTTGTAAGCTTCCATAAAATCTCACACTAATCTATCTACAAGTCCTCTCTAGAACTTGTCCAAATCTACTCAATAAGTCCTCACTAGAACTTGTCCAAATATGCTCAACAAGTCCTCACTAGAACTTGTCCAAATCTGCTCTCAATCTTTGTTCTCAAACTATATTTTAAGCTTCCATAAAACCTCACACAAATCTATCCACAAGTCTTCTCTAGACTTGCCTTAAATCTGCTCAATCAGTCCTCACTAGAACTTGTCCAATCTCATAGAAACATAAAGAGAATTGTTAGAGACTCAATATGCTTCACATTCACCACAATACTCAATTACTTTCAATCACTATTTTTATCACGAAAACATATAGAGAATTTTTAGGGACTCAATATGCTTCACACTCACAAAATCTCGATCACTTTCAGTATCTCCTTTTATCACAAAAACATATAGAGAATTTTTAGAGACTCAATATGTTTCACATTCATCAAAACTCAACATCTTTCTCAAATCAATCCAGAATATAGAACAATTTGTTTCATAGAACTTGAACTATCACATCAACACATCCACTTGACTAGGCTCAACCAACTCTACTCATCCAATCACTCAATGAATTAATCTTGGCTTACAAACCCTAGCCCAAGCATATGAAAACTCAAATATTTCCAATAATGCTTATCAATCAATCTCAAATAACAATGATAATTATAATCTTTGCAAACCCTAGTTCAAGTTCTTCACTCACTTACTTCAACAATAATGCTTATCAACAATCTTCACATAATGATGATACTCATGATATTTCCAAAACCTAGTTCACGTTCACTCAACTACTCACTTCAACAACATTGATTATCAACCAAGGTTTTATCAACAACTATTTATTTTAGAAAACCTTGAAGCATTAATTCAACACACACTCAACAATGCTTATCAAATAATCCTTTTCACTCCAACTTTGCATTCATAACTTTCATCAATAACTCACTAGGAATATGAGCCCATACCCTTTTGTTTGATGTAGAAGTGCCCTTACAAAACATTTCTTAATCACAATTTTCTTCTTTCCAATTCCAATGATTATGTGACAATATCACTTCAACACTTTCTCAAAATATTCCTTAGAAACAAAAATAATCAAAGCTCAAATATACCTTATTGCTCCTTATGGGAATCCACATCCATCAAATCATACATGAAAATAATTATTTGGATACACCTTATACAATTCCTTCCAAAAGGTGCTAGTGAAAGTTGGGTCGCGGTCACTAATAATTGTGGAAGGCATACCATGTAATTTAAAGATGTTATCTAGGAAGAGGTGGGCTATAGTGCTAGCGGTATAAGGATGAGCCACGGGACAAAAATGGGCATATTTAGATAACCGATCAACGACTACGAAAATTGTTGTTTTTCCTCCTGATTTTGGTAATCCTTCAATAAAGTCCATAGAAATATATGCCCATGTTTTGGTGGGTATAGGAAGAGGTTGAAGTAATCCTAGAATAGCGAGGGTCTCCCCCTTTTGTATTTGGAAAACTTCACATTCTTTTACAAAGTTTTTGATGTAATTTTTCATTCCTACCCAATAGAAGGAGGTAGTGGCTCTTTTATAGGTTTTTAAGAACCCTGAGTGGCCTGTAGTGGGTGAGGTATGTAACTCATGAAGAAGTTTTTCACGATAAGTTGAATTGGGGGTGAGGACCATCCTCCCTTTGTATCTTAATATATTTTCCTTCCAAGTGTATGGAGTTTTGCTACTAGGATTATGTTGAAGTTGTTGAATTAAGGCGTGGATAGTAGGATCATTTATCCATTCTTCATGCATCTCATCTACCCATTTAGGAATAAGGGAGGAAAGAGCATGGACTTGAGGCATATCTTCAAATTTTTTGGAAAGTGCATCAGCTGCCATGTTGTCCTTTCCATTTTTATATGTAATTTCATAATCATAGCCAAGAAGTTTAGTAACCCATTTTTGTTGTTCCGGGGTATTAGTCCTTTGTTCCAAAAAATACTTCAATCTATGATGGTCAGTGCGTATAATGAAATGTTGGCCAATAAGGTAAAGCCTCCAATGTTGAATAGCATGGACAATCACCAACATCTCTTTTTCATACGTAGAGTGAGCTAAATTCTTAGGAGAAAATGCTTTGCTTATAAAAGCTAGCGGCCTTTCATCCTGCATGAGTATGGCTCCCATTCCTATTCCTGAAGCATCACTTTCCATGATGAACGATTTAGAAAAGTTGGGCATGGCTAGAACAGGGGTGGTACACATTACAGTTTTCAAGGTGATAAAGGCCTCATCCACTTTAGACGACCATTTGAAAGCATTTTTCTTAAGTAATGTTGTTAGAGGAGCAACGATTTTACCATAATTTTGGACAAATTTTCTATAATATCCCGTTAGTCCAAGAAACCCACGTAGAGCTTTTAAGGTTTTTGGAATAGGCCAATTTTTCACCTCCTCAATTTTGGAAGGATCTACCATAACTCCTTCCTTTGAGACAATATGCCCTAAGTATTCAATTTCTTGTTTTCCAAAGGAACACTTTGATATTTTTGCATAAAGTTGATTTTCCTCCAAGATTTGGAACGCTTGTCTAACATGGTCCAAATGTTCTTCCCATGTGCTATAAATCAAAATGTCATCAAAGAAAACTAATATGAATTTACGAAGAAAAGGGTGAAATGCCTTATTCATTAGACTTTGAAAGGTAGAAGGAGCATTGGTCAGGCCAAATGGCATCACCAAGAATTTGTAGTGCCCTTCATGAGTGTGAAAGGTCGTCTTAGGAATATCCTTTTCATTGACTCGTATTTGGTGGTAGCCTAACCGTAAGTCTAACTTGGAAAAATAAGCTGCCCCATGGAGTTCATCTAATAGCTCATCTGTGACTGGAATAGGAAATTTATCTTTGATGGTCATTTTATTAAGCGCTCAAAAATCGACATATAAACGCCACGAGCCATCCTTTTTTCTAACTAAAATAATTGGAGAGGAGTAAAGGCTTTTGCTAGGTCTAATGACTCCTGCCTTAAGAATCTCTTGAACTAATTTCTCTATTTTGGTCTTTTGGAGGTATGGATAATGATAAGGTCTAATATTAGAAGGGTGATGCCCTGGAAATAGTGGAATAGTGTGATCATGACTACGTTGTGGAGGTAGTCATTTTGGTTCATTGAATACCACATTATGGTGGTCTAAAATCTTTTGTAACTCTGGTGTCTCGTCTTCTTTGTGACTAGGTTGAATTGAAAATAATTGGGCGATCATTCCTTTGTTTCCTCTTCTAATAATTTTCTCCATTCTATGCAAGCTGATGAATTGGGAAGGTCCTGATTTCAGGCCTTGGATAATATAGGTTTAGTTCTTTGCTGTGAATTTCATCCATAGTTCATCAAATTCCCATTGGACTACACCCAAATTTTGTAACCATTGTACGCCTAGTACAATGTCGCACCCACCTAGGGGTAGGACATACATGTCACTTTTCATGTTATAAACCCCCATAGTTAGTTTGATATTTTTGCATTTTCCTTTGCATGCAATTTTTCTATCGTTTCCAATCATCACTTCAAAGTTATTGCAAGGGTATATAAAACAATTTGCTTGTTTAGCCACATTTGGATCGATAAAATTGTGCGTGCTACCAGAATCTAGGAGCACGGTAAGGTTTTGTTTCTTAAAATACCCTTTAACTCACATTGTTTGAGGGGCAGAAAATTCGGCAAGGGCATTGAAGGAAACCTTTGGTGCATTTTCTTTGTCACTTTCAAGTGTGTTGGATAATACCTCTACTTCGAGTTCAGGTTCCTCTTCAGTAGAATTCCCTTCCTCTGTTGCATCTAGAATATATAATTTTTGTGAGGCACATTTATGATTTCTATCAAATTTCTCATCGCAATGGTAGCAAAGACCCTTAGCTTGTCTTTCCTTCATTTCCTCAAAACTCAGATGCTTAATTGGTAGAGCGGGGTTAATTTTGGGGGTTGTGTAGGAGTTTTGGGTTCGTCCATTTTGCATTGGTTTGGGGTTGGTATAAGTGTTTTATGGTTTCCCCCAAGTTGGTTTTGTGAACCGATTCCATGCCTTGATTTTGTCCTCCACTAATTTTGCCAAGCCGATGGTCTCTAACATGTTTTTGGGGTTATACATTTGCACCTATATTCAAATTTCTTCTTTTAATTTGTTGACAAAACATTCTTGAAAGAAGGCAGCGTCTAATCCGGATGTTCGATTAGCTAGCCTTTCAAATTCTGCTTGGTATTTTCTTATCGAAGTGGTTTGGCATAATTTAGTGAGGGCCCCTATAAAGCTTTGAAACTTGCTAGGGTCGAATCGCACTAATAGATTCTGTGTAAAGGTTGACCACATCGGAGTGCCGTTAGTTTTCTTGAACCATTGGTACCATTGGATGGTGTCATTTTCCAAGTGGAAGGAGGCGATATGCACTTTTTGCATTTTCGGAATTTGATTTAGTGAGAAATATTGCTTTGCTCGGTAGATCCAGTTTGTAGGGTCTCCTCCTTCAAATTTTGGGAAGTCTAATTTGGTCATCCATGGTAGAATGGAATTTTGTGGACCTCCTAACATTGCTCTATTTGATGACCCATGGTTGGGTGAATTTGCATGTGTTGTCGCCTGATTTTGACTGATGGCATCAAGTTTAACATCCATTGCAAATATTTTCTCGAAGAGTTCTCTTGTGGTCCGGGTATTCTCCTCTATTTCCTGTTGAACTTCTTCAGTGAGCCTTTCGTGTTTCTCATGAATGGAATCCAGTGATTGTCATCCTTCAACCATTGCGGTTGGTGTAGGTAACGATCAATATGACTTGGTACAGGTGAGCAAAAAATAAAAAATAAAAAAAATAAAAAATAATTTTAATTTTTTTCCTTTGCGTTTCGGACGTTGAAAACCTTGATGCTGCATTGAAAATTTTAGCTTTTTCAAAATAGCCACCAGTCACCACGCGAAAGGTCGAGCAATTTAGGTGTAAGACAACTTAATTCGTACCTTAGGAGAAGGTTTAATTTTTTGCAAGGATTTTGACATGGATCCATGAAGCGTGAATGCTCTTTGCATCCTCGTGAATGTGGACTGGCTGAAATGTGCGATGGGAAAAATTTTTAATGGTGAATTTGCTCCTTGATCTAGCTCTGATCTAGATGGTATGAAACTAAATGGTGTGGGAAGTAGGATTATTTTTATATTGAATCACTTTTTGATTGTAAGGTAGAAAACCCACAATAGACTTAATTTATATATTTGTTCGATGATGCCTTATTATCATATGTGGATTGCATTTATATACCTAGTTTTATAGTTGTAAGAGTGAAGGATTGTGACCCTAGAATATAATGAATAAATAATATAAGTAATTAGGACATGTTAGGAGGGTCCTAACAACTAATTCCTCCAAAAATTTTGCCGCTCAATTAATGCATACATTTGTTATCTCCCCAAAAGGGTTTTGGCATGATTCGAACCGCTGTCTCTCCAAGATCCAAGCGCCTTAGCACTTTGGTGCCCACCGCGTGGGCTATAGGCACCCACATGAAGGAAGGAAGGAAGAATTACTTCCCTTTCAACCTTCTTTCATCATCAAATTCAACACAAAACAAAAAGTCCTCCCGCAAATTCGAACCTGCGTTAATCACTACCCTCACAAATTTCTTTCGTTGTGGTTTCCAACTACGCTACTAGCACTTGGTGACCAAGGCTCCCTCATTGGTGGGTTAAATGCTTTTGGCTCCTCTTAAGAACTTAAAAATTAAAATTAAAATCCTCTTTGCACATCACAATTCGCATAATCTTGCATAGCATCAAAATTAATTCAAAGGCATTGGTAACTTTGGCTAAGGTGGGGTAATCTCCCTTTTATACACACATGGTTAATTTGATCCCCACATCAGCACTAGAATTTGAATTCAAAATTCGAATTAATAACCCACCTTAGGGTTATTTAAAATTAACATAAATTAATATATAATTAATATTAATTTTTTTTTTTTGAATTTACATGGTGGAATCGATAGCCGCCACAAATTTGGGCAGGGCTATCACCCAGAAACCGCCATAGTATTCTGTGTTGTCCGCCCTAGAAGCCACCACATAGATCTTCGTGTAGTCCGCCCCTATAACCACCATGCCACAATCATTTAAAACCTTTTACGCCACTGAAAGCACCAGGAAAGGGAAAAGTGTTCAGTTCGACGAGGCCCGAGATTTGAACCTTGGACCTCCGCCCCCCTTATGGGGTTTGGATGAACCAATTGGTCTACACCTCGGATCCAATATTAAAATTAATTAATAATTAATTTAAATAACATAAATTTAAGTAAATTAATTAATAAATTAATTTAATAAATTATATTAATTAATTTAATATTCCTTGTATAATATTATAAATAATTATTATAATATTATTCACTTGGGCTTTTTCTTTGCACTTTGGACCACATCTGAATTCTTGGAACCGGGTCTTGATCAACTGAAACTAGAGAACCTAAAACTGATGCTGTCTATTGAAACTACCACTAACTGGTGCTAAAATCTTGACATCAATGACCACTCACTCTGGCCATCAATGAAAACTCATCTACTCAATATTTCCAACAAGTTCCCCCTTTGTCATTGATCGTAACCCAAATTCTTTTTACCAAAACTTGACATTTTTCTTGTTTCGCCCCTCCTAGGAAATTGCTCCCCTGACTCAATGCTCTCTCCTAAATCAAATATCTCCCCATTTTACATCAATGGAAAATGGTCACCTTTGGGGCTTGAGGCTAAGAATGAGTCTCTTAGCTTAGCCCCTGCCCCACCTCCTCTTGAGGTGTTTAATTCTGGGGTGGGAGTATTTCTACTCCCAGTAATCACTGGTTTTTACCTTTGTCCTCTTTCCTTATCATCCGATCCTTTTGATTCCTTTGCCTATTAATGTTCATATCCATATTCCTGTTCTTGTCCCTGTCCATATTCATGTTCTTGTTCATATTCTTATTCATGTTCATGTCCATGTTCCTGTTACTTTTCATGTCCATATTCCTATTTCTGTTCATGTCCATATTCCTGTTCCTGTTCCTGTTCTTGTTCATGCTTGATTTTGGAATGTCTACTCTACACCACTTTGATGTATGTCCATCATTATTGCACTTATAAAACTCCATGTCATTATTCCTTGGAGGTGCAAATATATTAGGATTTCTCCTGGTGAAGCCATATCTGTTCCTATCGTGTACTTTGTAATTCATTGCATTGTGACCAAACTGATTACATGAGTAGCAATACCCATGAAAAAGCTGCCTGCTTCTGAAGTTCCCATATTCCTGTCTTTCATGTGTCCTACACTGTGAAGCCATGTACCCAAATCTGTGACATGAGAAACATCGTCCATTGAAATTTCCTTGCCTTGAACTCATTGGTCTCTTAGTCTCTTTTTCTCTATGTTGGTTTCTATTCCATCTATTTCTTCTTTGTGCATTTTTCCTTCCCTTGTTAAACTTTCTATTATCCAACTCTTCTTCAGAAGTCTCACTTTCACTTATACTACCTTCTTATGAAGTTTTTTCTTCTTCAATTTTTGAGGTTGAATCATCTTCTTGTTTCTTTTGAACCTATTCAAAACCAAGATTTGTTTTGCTTGTTGACCTTATTTGTACCTTGATCATATTATCCAAATTATTTGAGCTCTTTCCAAACTTGTGTAGCTTATCCTTGGACATTTCTAATTATTTCCTTAGTAGAGCTACTTCTTGTTCTAAATTTTCACATTCTAAGACCTTTGCTTATAACTTATCCTTGAACTTCTTTGTCTTAGCTATTGAATTGTTTATATCCTCTATAAGCTTTCCTCTCTCTTCATCACATTCTTGAAAATAAAACTTGAGTTGGGAGTTTTTATTTCTTACCTTATTTAAATTTTTAAGAGCATAAATAAGCTCTCCCTCAATATCAACTCCTTTTTCTAATTCTTCCTCTATTTGTTTGTCTTTGAGAACATCTTCATTATTTTCTAACTTGTCTTCTATAGGATCACCTCCTTCTTCTTCTAGTGCCATTAGAATATTTTCTTCTGGTCCTTCAAGTGTATATTCATATTCATCATCATTGAAACTAAAACCATTCCTTGTACAACTATCTTCAAGATGTCCAAAATTACCACATCTAAAACATTTGAGAATTATTGGTGATCTTTTCTTAACTTATTATTTTTCTTCAATCAGAATTAGGACTTCATATTTATCATTTCCTGAGAGACTATTATCACTATCACTTGAGTACTTACTTGCCTTGTATGCATAGTAGCTCCTCTTTTGTCTTTGAAATAACTTCTTTCCTTTTTTGCCTTGTGGATTTTTACCTTTCTTTTGGTACCTGTTTCTTTCTGATTCCCTATTTTTGTGATCCTATTTTTCTTCATCATTGTTATTTTTAGCTTCTTGAAAATAATTTGCATAGTGACCATACTTTCCACAATTGAAACATCTAATAGATTTTGCATCTTTAAATCTTCTTGAATCCTTATTCCTTCTGCCATAATTAGCTTCTTCATCACTGGATGACTCATTGCTTGAATCTAAATTTTTGCTCTTTGTCTTCTTAGTAGCTTTGAAAGTTTCTTCCTTCCAAATATTAGGTTCCTCTTTTGTTCTTAACTCAAAAGTTGTAAGAATACCAAGTAACATATCTCTTGTCAAAGAATCACCATCTTTTGATTCTTCTATAGTAAAAATATTTTCACTAAATATTTTTGGAAGAGATCTTCAGATCTTATCACAAACATCATATTCTTCAATATCAAATCAAAGTCCTTGCATGGTGTTAACAACTCCATCCACTCAAAGTAGATAAGTACTAATATTTTCCTCATACTTCATTCTTAATTGTTAAAACTGTCGTTTGAGATTTTGTATCTTTACCTTTTTGACACTTTTATCGCCTTCATATATGATTTGAAACTTATCCAAAATT
Organism: Wollemia nobilis; assembly: GCA_028583015.1. NCBI lineage: Eukaryota > Viridiplantae > Streptophyta > Pinopsida > Araucariales > Araucariaceae > Wollemia > Wollemia nobilis. The sequence continues at coordinate 4,290,026 of JAQPPZ010001648.1, forward strand.
CCTTTTGCATATTTACAATGCATAAATTTTATGAATTATGTTCTATGTAAACCTCTCAAAATTGCATTCATTGCTTTTGAATTGCAATGCTTTAGAATCTTACCTTCCTTATCTGTAGTTGGATCAGCTAGTGGTATGTATCAATTTTCAACTTGTAGATACCTAAAATGCATCATGTCAGGGAAACTACTCATATGGGACATACTAGAAGACCATGTGGAAGACCTTGAATAAATACCAAGGTATAACAGTGGTTTTAACCACTCATTTGGGCACCTTTGCCTAGTTAGTGCTAGCTACGAGTGACACCTGCAGTTAGCAGATATGACCATGATTGTCAGCCACGGTCAGGCATCAAAATCAATTGGCCTTAATATAACCCAAAATCGGTTGCAATGACCAATTGGTTGCATATTGGAGTGGTTTGAGCGAGGAAGGTTCTGGATATTTCCATACAATAAACTCAACTACCCAATCTTGATCTTGGCTTCCTCATGAAGCTACCCCTAGCCCTTGGCAAGTGCTATAAGAACCCCATCCAAATTGGGAAAAGATATAGAGAATTTTTCATTTGAAATGGTGAACCCCTATCGAGATAGACACTCACTTGTGTTCCTTGAGAGAAAGCTTTGTCATTGCAATTGAGAGATCAAAATAGCAATTTAAGCCATGGAGGCCCTAGGAGGCTAGGAGAGCCAATAAACTCAATAATACCCATTTAATGTGCAATCAAAGTAATTAAACCACAAAATATGTTAGAGGACATAGAGGCAACCCTTGACCATCAATTTGGCAAGAGGATTCAGAGATTTAGCTATTGAATTGGAGCAAAAGCACACTTCAATCTCCACCATGACTATGAATCGTAGCTAACAGTTCTCATTGCACCATAGATCCGTGGTTAGGGTTTCATCCCTATTTTTATTGCTTTCTCATTGTAGGATTTGTTAATGGCATTAGATTAAGCATAATTTAGGTTTAATTGCATTATTAGAGACTTCTGACCAGTAGAATTAGCTTGTTTAGTAGTCTTGCTTTCAATATTGCAATTGGATATTAATGAATCTTTTTCATGCTTCCATGTATTCAAATTCATAATTAGGCCATTAGATAGATACATATGCTTTTCCTTTACATGATTCATAGCATCTTTTCATGTTTTTCATAGGTTTACTAGCTTTCTTGCATTTTCTTGATTATATGCTAGTAACGTCATGTGTTCATACAATTTCCTCAAAAAGCCTCATCAAGAGAGGCATCCTTTATTACTAATGCTTATTTTTGTTTATTGCATGTAGGATCAAAAGGGTTTTGGGATGAAAGGCAACAAATGCCTATAATCATGGAGAAGGTCATCAACACCTTGGAGTAGTTCGTGTCATTTTGAAAGGTATTTGGAATGCACCTACCCTTGAGGGGGATTTGATACTATTGTAATTGTTGTATCAAATGGGTATCCCTAAGAGGGATGGATTTGTAACTTGAATCGATTTGAAATTAATAAAAGATATTTGTATTTTGTTTCTTTTCATTCTTGTCAATTTGTGTATGCCTATTTGCATCATTTTTAGCAATTTCAATATTAGGTGTAAGCCTTTTTGGATGCTATAGAAGGTGATCATGGTGGGAATTCCATATTAAATGCCATAGATCACTGAATTTTATATTTTGTGATAATTGGCACTAGCCATGGTTGAAATCCATGATAAAAATTTGTTGTCGTGATTCTCACCTATGGGCAACAGTTGCAGCCGCACCACAGAGCCGTGATCAGCATCTGATAGGCCATACAATAGGGAGAAAAAGCTTAATCGGGTGAGGAACTAAGGTAGGATCCATTTGTTTACGGTTTTCCCTATTCTCTATCTGTGTTTTTTCTAGAATGATCAAAATACTAGCATAATTAGGGAATGTGACAAAAAGATAAAATGCATTGAGTCCCTAGGTCTTTTCTTAGGTTCTACTAGTCACTGCTAGGAACAATGGACCTCTAAGTGCAGTCCGCCCTAGTCTCCAATGGTCTAGGCCCTTTTTGTATGCTGGTTTGCTGTTAAGATCCTGCTATAAAATAAACTCAAATAACACACTCTCACACAATTGCTTGGAAATAACTCACATAAACATCACATTAATATAACAGAAATTTGCATTAAGAACAATCTCAAAATAGAACTAAATCGCAGGCCTCTTCGAGGGGGCAACCTCCTTCAATACTTCATTAATTTTGCAAAAGATGGTTACATTGGTGCCCTTTCGGGTATTTAAGGAGTTTCCTTCCAAGGTTTGCTTACATGCAAAATGCCACCTGGATTACATGCATAATGCCACCCGAATTACATGCATAGTGCCACTTTGAATTACATGCACAATGCCACCCGAATTACATGCACAATGCCACTCGAATTACATGCACAATGCCACCCAAATTACATGCACAATGCCACCTATCTACCATGTGTTACATAAAAAAGGGTGCCATTTGTCATAGGCACTACCTAAGCTAAAACTTAGAACATTACAAAATATTAATCATGGGTACTACCCACGTTCACTAGGAATTATTACATCAAGGAAGTTATTACATTAAGGGTTAGGATGAGATCCTAACATGCCCTTCTCCTTGAAGAAGCTTTGTCCTTAAAGCTAAAAATGAGGAAACTGTTGCTGGAGTTGATGGAGGGACTCCCATGTAGCATCCTCAAGTTGAAGTCCACGCCACTGAACCAGGACCTCTCGTGATGGTACGGTTGCGAGTTCGACGATACAACAGCTGCTTTGGTGCAAGTAAGATGGAGCTTTCTTCATCCAATTCGGGAAGTGTTGATGGAACCTGTACCTTGGAGCTGCCCAAAATGTAGGAGGGAGGCATGAGTGGAGGGTGCCCGTACTCAGCCTCTGGTGGTGGTATGATAGGAAGTGTTGTACCACCATTCGGCCAAAGAAAGCCATTTTGCCCAATGAGTAGGATGATCGGAGGCAAGTAGCGAAGGTAGGCTTCCAAGTAGTTATTAACAACCTCTGTTTGACCATCCGTTTGTGGATGGTAGGCTAAACTCATTGTGAGCTGAGTCCCCCGCAACTTAAACAACTCTTGCCAAAAATTGCTAGTAAGGTTGGGATCACGATCAGATACAATGGAGGTTGGCATGCCATGAAGGCTAAATATGGAGTCAAGGAAAATTTGGGCAATAGTGAATGTTGTGTAAGGATGGGCTAGGGCACAAAAGTGAGCATACTTTGAAAGGCGGTCCACTACCACAAAAATAACAGACTTGTCTCCAGATTTAGGTAGCCCTTCTATGAAATCCATAGAGATGTCAGTCCACACCTGATCCGGTATCGGCAAGGGTGGAAGAGTGCCCGAAGAGTGCACTGTTTCTATTTTCATCCTTTGACCTGTGTCACAGTCTACCACAAAAGAGCGAATGTCCTATTTCCTACCTTTCCAAAATAAGGTGCGCTTGAGTCGCTCATAAGGTGGTCTGATATTGGGAGGTGTACTATCCGGCAATAATGGAATGGCATGGTCGTGAGAGCGATGCGGTGGTCGTGTGATGGGTTCTAAAAAGATGGCCTCATGTTTGTGGAGAATCTATTGCATGTCTTGTGGGATTTCACCCTTTGGAGATGTGGATGGTCGGATGGAGAATAGTTGTGCAATGACCCCACGTGATGATTTCTTTAGCAATTTCTCCATGCCGTTTGAACTGATAATTTGAGGTGTTCCTGTCGGGGAGCCCTTGATGATGTGTGTTTGTCCGTTCTGGAAGAACTGCATCCAAAGTTTAGCAAAGTTCCAACTAATAGTGCCCAACGTACTCAACCATTGGCATCCCAAAACAATATCACATCCACCCAAATGGAGGGCAAACATGTCCTACTTGAGTTCATAATCCCCTATCTTTATTTTAACATTGTGACACTTTCCTTTACAAGATAAGGTTCCCCCATTGGCTACCATGACCTCAAAGGAATTACAATTATGGATATAGCAATTTTCCCGTTGAGAAACTCTAGGGTCAATGAAGTTGTGCGTGCTTCCCGAATCCAAAAGGATGGAAAGACGTTGGCCCTTGAAACATCCTGTAACCTTCATGGTTTGAGGAGTAGTAATGCCTGCAAGGGCATGGATTGTAATTGATGTCTCAGGTTCCTGTTTCCATTCTTCTTATGGGGGAGGTGTTTCTGGAGGGTCCTCATCCTCATCACTCTCATCAACGGTATCAGGTTCTCCAACATCTATCAAGAACAATTTTTTGTGTGCACACTTATGCCCCTTGAAAAAATTTTCATCACAATTGTAGCATAATCCTTTGGCACGACGTGCATCCATCTCTTCGATGGTGAGGCGCTTGGGTGTAGCAGGTTTATTATCATATGGGTGTTGGGCTCTCGGGGGAAATGAAGGTCTATCTTGAGAAAACTTTGATGGGCGTCTTTGGGCAGAGAGTTTAGATTCGGCCAGACGGGCCAAACCGATAGCTTCCATCATAGTTCATGGTTTCAACATTTTGACTTCTCCTTGGAGTTCCATCTTCAACCCACCGATATAACAACTCCGGAAGAACCCTTCACTCAATCCTCTTGTTCGATTGGCCAATTTTTCAAACCGAGCTTGGTACTCTCGAACCGACCCCGTTTGTTGTAGTTTGGATAAGGCTCCTGTGAAGTCCTCAAACTCACTAGGACCAAATCGAGTGAGTATTTGGGATTCAAAATCCTCCCAAGAGAGATTTGGGTAGGTAAGACGCAACCATTGAAACTAGTGTAGAGCCTCAGATTCCAAGTTAAAGGAAGCCATCTAGACTCGATGAAATACTGGTACATTATGAAGTCGAAAGAATTGGTCAACCCGACATAGCCACCCATCAACATCCTTCCCACTAAATTTTGGAAAGTCCAACTTGGGCATTATGAAGGGTGTATCATGGTCACGATTCCTTGTAGAACTCTCAGCTTGGTATTCTAATTTGGGTGGTTCTCTTCTCAGTTTGCTGTCCACTTCGGTCAATGCTTCTTCTAAGCGATTGCTAGTGGCCTCATGCTCTAAGCGAAGACCTTGGACTTCTTCCCTTATGGAGTGAAAAGCCGAGTTCAAGTTCTCAATGGCTTTTGTTAGGGAATCCAAGTGTTCTAGTTCTTTCTGGTGTCCACGAGTACCCTGGGCCATTTTTTGACCTTTTGTGACCAGTTACTAAAAATAGAATTGAATTTTTTTGACTTACTATTTTTAGTAAGTGCCCAAAAAAGTGCTTGGGTGCTATATATCAAAATGATCAGCAGGATGAGGTGGTCACAATGAGATATATCTCTTAACACTACTTTTTGGCACCCCAGATTTTTTTTTTTTTGCTGAGTCTAACGGTGTTTACAGATTCTGATTCTGAGCTACTGAGCAAAAGTTGGGTACTGGAGCACTATCTAAAACTGGCCGTGTTTCACACTCAATATTCTCTGTATTTTGCAGGTGACTGATATGACGATTCTGTTCTGACTCTGAAGACTGTGAATTCTCGCCTCGATCGTGTCTGACCTCTTTGACTCGATCGACTCTGATCGTGGATCGCCATCGTAGAATTTGACTGTTACTCTCCAGAATTTCAACTTAAGTGTCACCCTCATGGCTTATCCCGAATGCATGTCCCTTTTGTTATTTTTTTGGTAGAGGACTCCTTTCTCATATGCTCACTTTTGAAATGCAGGCTTACGAATGGGGGTGTTTGGATTCTTATTTTGATTTTTATTTTTGCATTTTTTACAGGTTGCAGTTTTAACGTAACTAGGGAATGCTAAGTATAGGAGTATGTACCACCCATAGGCCCTCTAATATACCGACAGTGATGAACAATAGTGCTCGGACCAATATTTCAGGCCACTACTCAAGGAGGATTCCACACATACCCTTGAGCACACTACCTGCCTCTCTGATAATACGAGAGGGTAATCGTCCAGGATGTTGTGTCCCGTAGACTATGATTAATACAAGGCCAAAGATCTTCCTAATGGCTAAAAGTTTGTTTAATCCTAGATGGTCTCCTGATATACCCGAAGATATGTGGGAGCTCAAGTCCGTGCGCGAGTTCTGTCTGAGGCCTAGGTATTGGAGCCTGATCGCCCCTCACTTCACTAGACGCTTTATGGGCTATCTAGCTTAGCCAATAACGACAGATCCTTCGCGATATTTTAAAACCCCCGATATAGGGTTTCTACCTACTCAACTAATAATATTTTTTCTTTGGTCTGGAAAAAAAAACTGTATTTTTTTTTTTTGGATTTTTTTAATAAGGAAAAATAGAATGGAAAAAACACACGGAATTTATACCTAACAGGCGGATTGGATGGCAAGAATCATTGCAGTTGCAGTAGAACTTGGCCCTGGAAAGCGCTCTGATACCACTTGTTAAGATCCTGCTATAAAATAAACTCAAATAACACACTCTCACACAATTGCTTGGAAATAACTCACATAAACATCACATTAATATAACAGAAATTTGCATAAAGAACAATCTCACAATAGAACTGAATCGCAGGCCTATTCGAGGGGGAAACCTCCTTCAATACTTCATTAATTTTGCAAAATATGGTTACATTGGTGCCCTTTCGGGTATTTAAGGAGTTTCCTTCCAAGGTTGGCTTACATGCAAAATGCCACCTGGATTACATGCATAATGCCACCCGAATTACATGCATAGTGCCACTTTGAATTACATGCACAATGCCACCCGAATTACATGCACAATGCCACTCGAATTACATGCACAATGCCACCCGAATTACATGCACAATGCCACCTATCTACCATGTGTTACATAAAAAAGGGTGCCATTTGTCATAGGCACTACCTAAGCTAAAACTTAGAACATTACAAAATATTAATCATGGGTACTACCCACGTTCACTAGGAATTATTACATCAAGGAAGTTATTACATTAAGGGTTAGGATGAGATCCTAACATTTGCTTGCATGAGGCCCATATAGCGACCACATGATCATTGTAATTAGTGTGCATTTGCTTTGAAAGTCATATAGCTTAATCATGCATACTTATGAAAGCTAAATCTTATTTTTAATCTGCATAACATGTAGAAGAGTCATAGATGTTGTTTTATGCATTTATTTTCATGTAAAATAAAAGCAAAACCACACACCATGACACACTTAAACTCTAATGAGTGTTAGTATTACAATGGCACTGAGAGGGGGGGTGAATCAGTGTGGTACTTTAATCATGAATTTACAGCTCTTAAAACAACAACAATTAAAACTTATAAACAGATACAACAAGTACAACAAGAGAACATCACACAACACAAGATTTTAATGAGGTTCACCAATATGGCTACTCCTCAAAAAGAATGGCTGCTTGGACTACCATCCAAATCCAGCCCCTTGCAAAGCACCAACTTTACAATCATTTACCAGCACCCACTGGAAGGAGCAACAACCCCTTATTTATCTGCATCAATAGAAAGGAGCACCAACCCCTGATTTACCAGCACCTACTGGAAGGAGCACCAACCCTTGATGCCAAGCTGCAACCTGGACTTCAATTTTGAATGTAAATGTTTGACAGGAAAATACCTTCATTTTCACAAGACCCTGACTGGTCTAAAGCTTACTCGATCTCTCTCACTGTTCGCAAGACACAGGCATCTGCTGCACTGCTACAGCTGAAATCAGTAATTGACTTTGCCCCTCACACTCTCTGCACACTCTGATTTCTCTACGCACATGCTTCACACACTCTCCTCTTTCCCCCCTTTTTTTCTTCTCTCTTTTTTCTCTCCCTCCCTCTTTTCTTGCTCCACACTTAGAATAATTCGACACGACTCTTTGCTCATTCTGCACACTTTGTCGCCTTTGCATTCACTCTGCACTCTTCGCCATCTATCATCGCTTCTATGCTATCTGTGCTCTTACGACCGCATATCGCTCGATTTGATACTCGCTCAACTCAACCTTCCAAATCTCCAAACAACCCTCCTTTTATAAGAGTATTTTCAAGATGAAGACCCTAATTTTAGTTGGTTGATTATGCAAATGCAAACCCTAATCTTAGTCGACTGCAAACCCTAATCTTAGTTGGCTATGATCGAACTACGTCGGCTTCTACTCATGAAGATGTTCGGGTTAACCTTCTATTCTTGCGCACTTATGACCTATCATGAAATCGTGACATTTCTGTCTCTATACTGTTCCTTTTTCCTTTTGTCATGATATCGCGACACTTCTACCTCTTTAGACTTCCTTTTTACTTTTGTCATGATATCGCGACACTTCTACCTTCGTAGCCTCTGACTTTCTTTCTGTCGTGATATCATGACACTTCTATCTTCGAAGCCTTTGTCTTTCTTTCTATCGTGATATCGTGACACTTCTGTCTTCGTAGCCTTCGATTTCCCTTATGTCGCGATATCGCGACACTTCTGCCTTCGTACTTCACTTCTTGGATTTTGTCACGAAATCGTGACACTTTTGCTTTTGAAGTCTTCTACTCTGCTTTTGTCGTGAAATCATGACGCTTCTACCGTTGAAGACTTGCTTTCTGATCCTGTCATGAAATCATGATAGTTCTGCTTTCAAAGACTTGCTCTCTACTTTTGTTGTGAAATCGTGACACTTCTTCTATTGAAGTCTTGCTTTTTGTTTCTGTCGCGAAATCATGACGCTTTCAGCTTTCGTACGCTTTACTTGGCTTGCACCAGTGAAAACATGACATGTCATGAAATCGTGACACTTTTCACTTCCTTGCACTCTTTTCGAAATGCACCAGTGAAAACATGACATGTCGCAAAATCATGACACTTTTCGCTTCCTTGCACTTTTCTCGGCATGCATCCGCGAAAACATGACATGTCGTGAAATCGCGACACTTTTGCTGCCTTATGCCTTTCTCTGCCTTTCACCCACGAAAATGGAACATGTCACGAAATCGTGACATTTCTGCCTCCGAACACTCTATCTCCTTTTTGGGTCACGAAAACCCGACATGTCACGAAATCGTGACACTTTTTCTTCTTGGCGCTTTTCTTCCCTTCGGGTTGCGAAAACCCGACATGTCGCGATATCGTGACACTTTTTCTCCTTGGCGCTTTCTCTTCGAACCTGTCGTGAAATCACGACACTTTTTCTTTCTCTGCCTTCCTCTTCGCTTCGGACCGCGAAAATGAAACATGTCACGAAATCGCGACATCTTTTTCTCTCTCCTCTTTTCTTCACTTTGGACCACAAAAATGAAACATGTCGCGAAATCGTGACACCTTTTTCTCTCTCCTCTTTTCTTCGCTTTGGACCGCAAAAATGAAACATGTCACGAAATCGTGACACCTTTTTCTCTCTCCTCTTTCTCTTCACTTTCGACCACGAAAATGAAACATGTCGCGAAATCGTGACATCTTTTCTCTCTTTTCCAACATGTCGTGAAATCATGACCATTTTTCGTGCTTCTTCTCTCTCTTCTAACATGTCACGAAATCGTGACAGTTTTTCCAACTTTTTCTCTCTCCTCGAACATGTCACGAAATTGCGACAGTTTTCCTCGCCTGCTGTATATGTCGTGATATCGCGACACTTTTCTTACTTGTATTTTTCTTTGATCTTTTGCAAATGGGCCACTATGGTCTTCTTGGAAACTCATTTTCCATACTCTGAGAAACCTTAGAACTCCTGTCCTCTGCATCTAAAATGGCTTTTGAACTGCCTTTCCACTGCATTATTAGATCTAACTGATTGTGTTGACAACAATGACAATACTCCTGCTGCACCTTACTCAACAATCTCCCCCTTTGGAATTGTTGGCAACACAAGTGCAATTTCCTGTAACTCTTCTCCCCCTTTGACAATAATACCAAAGGGCTACTATAGACTCCCCCTGAGTCCATGCACAACATTTTTAGGAAAAATTGATTACACTTAGCAAAAATCATGATCATGAGCAAAAAGATAATCAAATATTTAAATGCTCCCCCTGAAAATGTGATCCCTATGGTTAGCCAATTCTTGGGAAGTTTAACCACTCGACCAATCTGTCTCCACCCAAAGCTCTATTAATGGGCTCACTAAGAACCTGCTCAGTAGGCTCACATAGAAACTGTCCAAATCTGGTCTAACAAGCTCACCAAGAACTTGCCCAAATCTTCTCTAGCAATCTCATCAAGAATTTGCCCAAATATGCTCTAGAAACCTGTCCCAACACTGTCCTCAAATCTGTCCCAGCATTGTCCTCAAATATTTCCCAAAGGCCTTCTTCAAAGGCTCAATCAATCATGCTCAAGTAGTACTCATAATGAACTCAACAATGAATGACAATCTTAAACCAAATCCACTTTATAGAAGCATAAAGAGAATTGTTAGAGACTTAATATCTTCTATTCTCAAATCTCAATCTCAACTCAAATCAAGGAAAGTTTATTTTATGGAACTTGAACAACCACATGCATCCAATCACTTGACTAGGCTCAATCAACTCTACTCAACCAATCACCTCAATGAGCAACTCTTTATCACATACCCTAGTCGAAGCATGTATCAACCAACTCAAAATGTTTTTCTCTAACTCAAGTTCAAGTTCTTTGCACAACCAATGGGCTTCAACAACAATGCTTATAACACAAGGTTTAAACACAACTCTCAAATCAGAAAACCTTGATGCATTCAACCAACCACTTTTGAAAGTGAAACCACAAACAATCATTTTGCCTCCAATGATATTTCAGAAATCAACCACTATAAAGCTGTCACATGAGTCTCCTTGGGATTAGCCTGAATTCATGCTATCATGCATACTACCTGCACACTATCTGATCTGGTAGCTGTTAGATACAGTAAGCTTCAAAAAAAAAAACGTTGATTTCACATATGTCAACAAAATTGACAAGTGACTCACACTTGTACCAACTTTTGTCCAATACTATACCAACACTGCAATTTTACTGTCAATTCTGTGCAAGCACCAAACACAGTATCACAACACCAACCAAATCCCTTTTTACATTTTCAGCTTGGTCTATGTTTTCTGCAGTCACCGCTGGTCACACCCTATTGTCAATTGTTCGAATCAGAAAACAATATTTTGTTAACCACTTCACGGCCAACTATAATGCACCTTACTCAAACTCATACTTCTGGACCTCGGATAGGTATGATTCACAAAGCAAAGTTGCTCATCTTGATGAGCTGAACATGAATCAATAATCAGACTTCAATATTTCTCACTACTGCATCATAATGGATCTAACAAACTTCACATCAATGTGTAGTTCAAATACCCACTACTTTTATTGAAACACATATATGCGGCTAGAGCAACATTCTTTCACTAACCAAAATATCTGAACTGTTATCATCCTTAACTTTGGACAGTGGCAGTAAGAACCATCACCAGTACAACAATGACATATAGCAATACTACCAACAATGAGAACTTTCAATTTAATCACCACCCTTCACGGCACTTCCACAAACAACTACATGAACTGAGAACACGCTTCAACAACTATAGACAACTCCCCCTAACTACTTGCCTTTCATCCTCAGAAACCCAAACAAATACATAGGAGCATTAAAATAAAACTTTAAGATTGCTCCCCCTGAGGATGTGCTACCTGGAGTTGCTTAGTGCAATAGGGGAGTAGTCTCCTTCAGTCCAAGGAGACATGAATTCCTTTCTTCTATATTTCTCCAAACTTTCTTGAACTCGGGCTTGGATTTTTCAGCTACATCCTTTTTTTGAACCTTTTTGTGAGCTCGAACATTTCTCTTGTGTGGTTGTCTCTTGTGCATCCTTGATGATTGATTATTTTCCTTTTTATGCACCTGATTTATTCCCAGTCTGTGTTGCGTTCTTTGCATCTGATGAAATCTACTATTTTGCCTTGGATTAGATACAAACATGCTTGGACAAAACCTTGCAATGTGCCCATGACCATTACATTTAAAACATTGTACATATTGTTCACTCAGAAACGTAGAAGTATTTCTACCAGCATAACTTTTTGATTTATTATTCAATCCACAATAAGTTGCCTTGTGACCATACTTGGTTGCATCTGAAACAATAGCCATTAAAAGTATTAGTATGAATAGAGTGAGAGTGATAGAACCTCTTTTGTTGTGGTTGCTTTGTTGTAGATCTCCTTTGATATTTTCTTCCTTTTGAAAATTCAGCTTTAGGCTTTTCTTGCTTTGATCCTTCAACAGTGAACTTCTTCTTCTCTACAGAGATGGAAGATGAAGGTTGTTCAGCTTCATATCCAAGACCACGCTTATCCATGGAGCTTCTTTTTTGGTTTATCATTTTATCTAGCAACTCTGTGCTCTTCTCGAATTTGAGATTTGTATTGGCCTCTTCTAGTTGTTTCTTCAATAACACAGTCTCTTCCTCTTGTTTGCAGCAACCAATCTCTTTCTCATTGATCTGTGACCTGAGAGTTTCTTCAATCCTTTTGAATTCTTCTACCTATACTTTCAACCTGGTTATTATTTCATTTGCATCATCAAGCTTTCTTGAGATTTCCTTATTCCTTTTCCTTTCTATCTTCAATTCATCCAGAGCTGCGATTAGTTCCTCTTTCAAATTTATTTCAGCATCAATTTCTTCTTCATCACATTTCTGTTCTTTTTCTGTTTCTCTTTTAGAATCATCCTCTAGGACTTCATTAACTTTCAGCATATATATCTCTATGTTCTCATTGTTATTCAACTTTACAGCTTCGACCTGAGCTTGATGTGTTTGTAACTTGACATCCTTGATCTCATCATCTCCTTCATGAGCATTCCTCAGTGTGTCCCATATTTCTTTTGCCGTTTTACAACTCTTGACCTTTATCAGCTCACTGTCTACTAATCCACACCTGATAGCATTCCTTGCTTTTGAGTCATTTTCAACCAGATTCTTACCGACAGCATCGGTTGGAGGAGTGATGGGTATTGTGCATTCATTGATTACTGAATCCCAGACGTAGTATCCCAAGGCACAAAGATATGCCTGCATCCTGATTCTCCAGGTCGTGTAATTTGTTCCATCAAACACAGGTGCTTTGTTTGATAAAAAACCTTCAACCTCTTCTGATTCAATTTTCTCTTCTACAGGAACTGAAACTGATTGAGATGCCATTTTGGAGGAAGATCTATTCTTCTTACCCATTGCGTACTAATCCAAGATCAACCCTAGCTGATTTAGCCTTTGAAGGGAACTTGGATTTGATACCAATTGTTAGTCTTACAATGGCACTGAGAGGGGGGGGTGAATCAGTGTGGTACTTTAATCATGAATTTATAGATCTTAAAACAACAACAATTAAAACTTATAAATAGATACAACAAGTACAGTAAGAGAACATCACACAACACAAGATTTTAACGAGGTTCACCAATATGGCTACTCCTCAAAAAGAATGGCTGCTTGGACTACCATCCAAATCTAGCCCCTTGCAAAGCACCAACTTTACAATCATTTACCAGCACCCACTGGAAGGAGCAACAACCCCTTATTTATCTGCATCAACAGAAAGGAGCACCAACCCCTGATTTACCAGCACCTACTGGAAGGAGCACCAACCCCTGATGCCAAGTTGCAACCTAGACTTCAATTCTGAATGTAAATTTTTGATAGGAAAATACCTTCATTTTCACAAGACCCTGACTGGTCTAAAGCTTACTCGATCTCTCTCACTGTTCGCAAGACACAGGCATCTGCTACACTACTACAGCCAAACTCAGCAATTGACTTTGCCCCTCACACTCTCTGCACACTCTGCTTTATCTGTGCACACGCTTTGCACACTTAGAATAATTCGACATGACTCTTTGCTCACTCTGTGCACTTCATCGCCTCTGCATTCACTCTGTGCTCTTCACCATCTATCATCGCTTCTGCACTATCTGTGCTCTTACGACCGCATATCGCTCGATTTGATACTCGCTCAACTCAACCTTCCAAATCTCCAAACAACCCTCCTTTTATAAGAGTATTTTCAAGATGAAGACCCTAATTTTAGTCGATTGATTATGCAAATGCAAACCCTAATCTTAGTCAGCTACAAACCCTAATATTAGTCGATTGTGATCGAACTACGTCGGCTTCTACTCATGAAGATGTTCGGGTTAACCTTCTATTCTTGCGCACTTACGACCTATCATGAAATCATGACATTTTTGTCTCTATACTATTCCTTTTTCCTTTTATCACGATATCACGACACTTCTACCTCTTTAGACTTCCTTTTTACTTTTGTCGCGATATCACGACACTTCTACCTTCGTAGCCTCTAACTTTCTTTCTGTCATGATATCATGACACTTCTATCTTCGAAGCCTTTGTCTTTCTTTCTGTCATGATATCATGACACTTCTATCTTCGTAGCCTTCGATTTCCCTTATGTCGCGATATCGCGACACTTCTACCTTCGTACTTCACTTCTTGGATTTTGTCGTGAAATCATGACACTTCTGCTTTTTAAGTCTTCTACTTTGATTTTGTCATGAAATCGTGACACTTCTGCCATTGAAGACTTGCTTTATGATCCTGTCATGAAATCACGACAGTTTTGCTTCTGAAGAATTGCTCTCTACTTTTGTCGTGAAATCATGACACTTCTTCTATTGAAGTCTTGCTTTCTATTTTTGTCACAAAATCGTGATGCTTTCAGCTTTCGTATGCTTTACTTGGCTTGCACCAACGAAAACATGACATGTCACAAAATCGTGACACTTTTCGCTTCCTTGCACTCTTCTCGGCATGCACCAGTGAAAACATGACATGTCGCAAAATCGTGACACTTTTTGCTTCCTTGCACTCTTCTCGGCATGCATCCGTGAAAACATGACATGTCGTGAAATCGTGACACTTTTGCTGCCTTATGCCTTTCTCTGCATTTCGCCCGCGAAAACGGAACATGTCACGAAATCGTGACATTTCTGCCTCTGAACACTCTATCTCCTTTTTGGGTCGTGAAAACCTGACATGTCGTGAAATCACGACACTTTTTCTCCTTGGCATTTTTCTTCCCTTCGGGTTGCGAAAACCTGACATGTCATGATATCGTGACACTTTTTCTCCTTGGCGCTTTCTCTTCGAACCTGTCACGAAATCACGACACTTTTTCTTTCTCTGCCTTCCTCTTCGCTTCGGACCGCGAAAATGAAACATGTCGTGAAATCGTGACATTTTTTCTCTCTCCTCTTTTCTTCACTTTGGACCGTGAAAATGAAACATGTCGTGAAATCGCGACACCTTTTTCTCTCTCCTCTTTTCTTCGCTTTGGACCGCAAAAATGAAACATGTCGCGAAATCGCGACACCTTTTTCTCTCTCCTCTTTCTCTTCGCTTTCGACCATGAAAATGAAACATGTTACGAAATCACATTTTTTTCTCTCTTTTCCAACATGTCGCAAAATCACGATCGTTTTTCGTGCTTCTTCTCTCTCTTCTAACATGTCACAAAATCACGACAGTTTTTCCAAATTTTTCTCTCTCCTCGAACATGTCACGAAATCATGATAGTTTTCCTCGCCTGCTATATATGTCGCGATATCGCGACACTTTTCTTACTTGTCTTTTTCTTTGATCTTTTGCAAATGGGCCACTATGGTCTTCTTGGAAACTCACTGTCCATACTCTGAGAAACCTTAGAACTCCTGTCCTCTACATCTAAAATGGCTTTTGAACTGCCTTTTCACTGCATTATTAGATCTAACTAACTATGTTGACAACAATGACAATACTCCTGCTGCACCTTACTCAACAATGAGTTGGAAGTCACATCCAACCACTAGTAGGATTCAACGATGGTGGCAGTGATTTCCATTCGTTGGCCCAAATCCCTCAATCCTTTTGTTACTAGACCAATACTGGATCCAAGATGCCGTCATAGCCCATGTAAAAAATCACATATTCCTCCTCAGATGATAAGATCATAGATCTCAGTTGCGTTCGATAGTGAAATAAAAGAATCATTGTTTTGATGTCGCTGTTGAGGATGCAGAAAAACATCAATCATATCATATATTATTCTCTATATTCTTGCTTGGGCTTCCTTTCTATGACTCTAGCAAAAACTATTATTGCACAAATAAGGATCGTGGGATGTTTGATTTCCATTGTGCTCTGTGGATGAAAAGCTCTGCAATCGCCCTTTGTGTGTAGTGGGAAAAAACTCTTAAACATAGAAAAATATGAGAAGCAAAGCCCCAATCGCACTATTTCATTTACAATCAGAAAAATTTTATCCTCATGCCAAAAGAGTTCCAAAGACTAGAAATTCAAGAGCTTTGAATTAAAATAGTGGTGATCGAACTACAAATAATTATAGGAAATACTAATTAAATAGGTAATTAGTGTTAGGAATAGAATCCTAACATGCCATCCTCATTAAAAGGATCTTTGTCCTCAAAGCTAAAACTGAGGAAAATTTTGTTGGATGTGATGGAGTGTCTCCCAGGTGGCATCTTCGAGGGTAGATACTTCCATTGAACCATAATTTTTGTGATGGTGTGATTGCAAAGGTGGCGCATGCGATGATCCATGATATTCTCAAGTGTAATCATGAATGTCCCATCCTTTGTAAATTTAGGAAGTTGAGATTGGGTTGTGACGTGTGTACCTACTACCGGTTTAAGGCAAGAAACATGGAATACAGGGTGAATTTTGGAATATTCTGGTAGCTCTAACTTATACGCCATAGGTCCAATACATTGTAACACCTTATAGGGTCCATAAAATTGGGGTGCTAACTTTTGAGAATATTTGACTTTGAGATAAGTTTGACGATATGGTTGTAAGCAAAGGAACACCATATCACCTTCTTGAAAACTATGCTCACTTCGACGTTGGTCCACTTGTTGCTTCATACGATGTTGAGCGATGAGTAGATTTTCCTTAAGGATTCACATCAAGTCATCACAAGTAGAAAGTGCCATCTCCACTGTAGGGACATTTGTCTATCCTGGAACATAGGAAATGAGGGATGGTGGTCTTTAACCATATAAGGCTTCATATGGCATCATTTTTGTGGTGGTGTGATATGTGGTTTTGTACCACCATTCTGCTAATGGTAGTAATTCAACCCAGTGAAGAGGTCAAGTATTAATAAAACAACGAAGATAGGTTTCGAGGAAATTATTAACAACTTTAGTTTGACCATATATTTGCAGGTGATATGCTAAGCTCATTCAAAGTTGGTTACCCTGACGCTTAAATAATTCCTTTTAAAAGTTATTTGTGAAGGTGGGGTCACGATCACTAACTATGGACGAAGGCATGCCATGTAATTTAAAAATATTATCCATAAAAATTTGAGGGATAGTGCAGGTTGTATATGAGTGACTCACAGGGCAGAAGTGAGCATATTTAGATAGATGATCCACCACCACTAATATGGTTGTTTTACCTGCGAATTTCGAAAGGCCTTTGATAAAGTCCATAGAAATATCAGCCCACATTTTTGTTGGTATTGGAAGAGGTTGAAGAAGCCCTGGTGTAGCTATTGTTTCTCCTTTATGCCTTTGGCATGTTTCACATTCTTGGACGAATTTCTTAATATCATTTTTCATTCCTATCCAATAAAAATATTTAGTCACTCTTTTATAGGTTTCTAAAATTTCAGAGTGTCCGATAGTGGGTGTAGCATGTAATTCATGGAGGATTTTTGCATGATATGTGGATGTAGGGGATAAAACAAGACATGCTTTATAACATAGTATGTTATCCTTCCAAGAATAATGTTGCTTGCTGGTGGGATCTTGTTGGAGTTGTTGAATTATGGTATGTGTGGTGGGGTCCTTAAACCATTCTTCACTGACTTGGTCTATCCATTTAGGAATAGGGTAAGAAAAAGCATATAATTGAGACATGTCCTCAATATTTCTAGAAAGTGCATCCACGACCATGTTATCTTTTCATTTTTTATATACGATTTCATAATCATAACCTATTAGTTTTGTCACCCATTTTTGTTGTGCTGGAGTGGTTATTCGCTACTCAAGGAGGTACTTTAGACTCTAATGGTATGTGTGAATAATGAAATGTTGTTCAATAAGGTAAGGTCTCCAATGTTGAACCGCATGGACAAAGACCCACATCTCCTTTTCATATATAGAGAGGGCCAGATTCTTTTTAGAAAATGCCTTGCTTGTAAAAGTGATAGGTCTTTTATTTTGCATGAGCACTACTCCCATGCCCAGTCCTGATGCATCGCTCTCAATAATAAATGGTTTGGAAAAATCTGGCATTGCCAAGATAGGGGTGGTACACATGGCATATTTTAATTTGGTAAAGGCATCGGTAGCTTCTGGAGACCAAAGGAAAGCGTGCTTTTTGAGTAGTGTTGTTAATGGGGCTGCAATTTTACCATAATTTTGGACAAATTTGCGGTAATACCCTATTAATCCTAGAAAATCGCATAAGAATTTTAGAGTTTTTGGTATAGGCCAATTTTTTACATATTCAATCTTGCGAGGGTCCACTCTAACTCCATCTTTAGAGACAATGTGTCCGAGGTATTCCATATCTTATTTTTTGAAGAAATATTTTGATATTTTAGCATGTAATTGGTGGTATTTTAAAATTTATAGTACTTGGTCTAAATGGCGTAAGTGATCATCCCTTGTTTTGTTGTAAATCAAAATGTCATCAAAGAAAACCAATACAAATTTTTGAAGGAAGGGATGAAATACCTGGTTCATTAAACTTTGGAATGTGGAAGGAGCGTTAGTCAACCCAAAAGG
Organism: Wollemia nobilis; assembly: GCA_028583015.1. Taxonomy (NCBI): domain Eukaryota; kingdom Viridiplantae; phylum Streptophyta; class Pinopsida; order Araucariales; family Araucariaceae; genus Wollemia; species Wollemia nobilis. Next base: position 4,308,754 of record JAQPPZ010001648.1, read on the forward strand.
CATAACCATGAATTCATAATGTCCTTCATGAGTGTGAAAGGCTGTTTTAGGAATATCACTCTCTTTAACACGTATTTGGTGGTATCCCGATCATAGATCGAGTTTGGAGAAATATGATGCCCCATGAAGTTCATCCAATAACTCATCGATGACTGGGATAGGAAATTTATCCTTGATGGTTAACTTGTTAAGGGTATAAAAATCTACACAAAGGCACCATGATCCATCCTTCTTGCGAACCAATATCACAGGAGAAGAATAAGGGCTTTTGCTCGGTCTAATAACTCCTACTCTCAGTAGTTCTTTTATGAGTTTTTTGATTTCTATTTTTTGAAGATAAGGATATCGGTAAGGCCAAAAATTTGGGGGTGGGTGTCTTAGAAGAAGTTATATGGTGTTATCATGATTTTGTTGTGGAGGTAATCCTTCTGGTTCTTTAAACACCTCATCATGGTATTCTAGAAGTCGTTGTAGTTCTGGTGCCTCCTTTTCTTGTCCCTCAGTTGATTGTTTAAAGGTGACTCTCATCGTGTTTTCAATATGTTCTAGAAGTCATTGTAGTTCTGGTGCCTCCTTTTCTTATCCCTCAGTTGATTGTTTAAAGGAGTCACATCTGCATATTGGATTAAGAAAACACAAAGAAAAATAAAATATGAAAAGAACAGAAGTTTAGTCATAATATACTTTGCATTTATTATACTAGTTGAAAAAATAAAAAAAGAAAAGATCAAGATACAAATCCTAGTTGCATTGCTTTTATATCAATTGCATTAGTTGAAAACCTTAAATGAAAATATCAAAAACATAGATTTAGTTACATTTCTTGCATATTAATTGGAAAAACACAAAATATTAAAAAAAGATAAACTTAGTTACTCCATTTTACATCAATCAAAAGGTAAAACATAGATCTAGTTGCATCATTCTCTACATCAAGCTAAAAACATAAAACACAAAACACAAAATGAAATAAAAACAATACCCTAGAATAAAAATCATATTTTACTTTTTAAAAATTTATAAAATCATTGCATCATAGTTAGATTTACAAATATTTCTAGTTAGAATCTGTTTACTTTGTTTTCATCAAAATTTGAAATGCATATAGCTAGGTAGTAATTGCATTTTGGCCAAACCCTAGGTATGTGCACATAAAATAATTCAACAAACACCCACCTTACCTAGGTGTGGAAACCACCATAGAAAGTGTTTCTTGGTGAACCCTCACCCAATTCGTCGATAAAAACCAATGAGAGCACAACTCAAGTGCTTCTCGTTTGAGGTGTAGATACAATATTTTTCCTCCCCCTTTTAAGTGTGGATCCATTAGCATGGAAAAGAGGGGTGTGAAAATTTTGGGTCTACAATCATTACCTTCTTTCTTAGAGTGGATGGTAGGCTCATTCATTCTCCTTTTAAAGTCACTTTGTTGTAAGTATCCATATATCTAGGCATACCATGCCCTTGATGCTTGTTTGAGTTCATACAAGATCTTTGTTAACTTGTATATAAATTATTCTTTACCTTTAACCTCAAAACCTTACAATTTTTGTCATACACTTCTTCTTCTAATTACCCATTTGAGAAGTCACTTTTCACATCCAAATTATGCACATTCCATATTCATTAGGTTGCCATAGAAATAACCATTTTGATTATTTCTTACCTTGGTATAGGTGCAAATATTTCTTCATAATCAATTCTATAACTTTGTGTGAATCCTTTAGCAACAAGTATAGCCTTATGTCTTTCAATACTACCATTATTTTTATACTTGGTATTGTAGACCCACTTGGCACCCACATATTTCTTACAATTGAGAAGTCTCACAAGCTCCCAAGTATTTTTCTTTTGAATGAAATTAATATCTTCTTATATTGCTTGCACATACACATCATTGGTATAAGCATATTCAAAACAATAAGGTTCAAAATCATATTGAGACATCAAAGGATAATTAGACCTTACATTTAGGATCTTCTTCATCATCTCCATATATGTGCAACCTTTCAAATCTTGAAATAATTTGATCAACTTCTTAATCTTGGCCTCTTATAATTATCCTTTCAAAATTACTATCAAGCATTTGACTTGGTAGGTGATCTTGAAGAGTTTTCTTACCATTCTTAGTCTTCATAAGATCAATAACAAGTGATAAATTACTTGAAGAACTTGATGAACTCCCCTTAGGACTACTTGGTAGAATTAATGGAGTAGGCACACTAGTGGGTTGTTCACCACCAACACTATCATTATCAAAATTAATGGTATTACTAGCTCAACCTCTTTTATTATTATATACCCCTTCATCAAAAAATGCATCTCTAAAAACCACCACTTTGTTAGTATTTGAAATATAGAGCCTATAATTTTTGCTATTTTCACAATATCCAATTAAAATACAAGGTTTATTTTTTGGATTAGGCTTTTTCATTTTCTCATCAACAACATGAACATAAGTTAAAAAAATAAAATTGTTCAAATTATTAACATTGGGTTTCTTCTCATAAAATTCTTCATAAGGGATTATCTTATCAAGAGCATTTGTCGAATTCCTACTAAGAATGTATAATTCTATAGCAACTGCATCAACCCAAAAATAATTGCTCAACCCCTTGGTTTGAAGCATGCTTTGTTCAATATCAACCATAGTCTATTTTAGCCAACCTACTTTTTTGAGGAATGTAGGCAATTGTGAGTTACCTCTTGATTCCATTTTGATCACAAAACTGCGTGAACAACCTTGAACAATACTCACCACTATAATTAGATCTTAAACATTTAATTCTATATCTACTTTTATTTTCTATAAATACTTTTAATATATTAAAAACATCTAAAGAATCATCTTTATTCTTTAAAAAAATATACCCAACACTTTATGGAAAAATCATCAATAAAAATAATAAAATAAAATGACTTACCCAAATTTTTTGTTTACATTGGACCAAAAATATCAAAATGAACTAATTGGAATGGATTTTCAGCCTTCCACACTTTTCCTCTTGGAAATATTTCTCTAGAATGATTGCCTTTGGCACATCCCTCACAAATATCTTTGTGATCTTCAACTTTGGGAAAACCAAAAACTAGCTCTTAAGAAGTCAACAACTTCAAACTTTGAAATTTTAAGTGGTCATATCTCAAATGCCACAACCAAATCTTATTTTCAATGGCAATGTTTGAAAATATATTATCATTACCTATAAAATTCAAACAAAACATTTGATTGCTCGACATGGGAACAATAGTGACAATTTTGTTCCTATTGTTCTTATCAAATATGGCATATTGCTTATCATTGAAGACTACTCTATAATTCATTTTACAAATCTTTCCAACACTCAATAAATTATGCTTAAGATCAAAAGTGTAATAAATATGATAAATTTTCATTTTATCTTACTTAGTATTTACATCCATTAAACCTTTTGATGCCACCTCCTAAATATTGTTACCATCAAGATTGATCTTGGTCTTGAATTTCTCATCCATAGTAGCAAAAAACTCCTTGTTGCATGTCATATGGTTGGAACAACCAAAATAAAGATACCAAGTCTCTTAAATATTTGTTTTAGCATTGTCATGTGAAAATAATAAGTTGATTTATTCATCCTTATTCTCATTTGCATAATTTACTCTTTTTCCTTCATTTGTAGCTTTTACTCTACATTCTTTTTCAAAATATCCATACCTTTTGTAGTGGTAGCATTGGAAATTTCTCTTGTCAAGTCTTCCTCTTTCTCTTCCTCTAGTACTAGGTCTACCTCTTATTCCTCCTCTTATTCTTGAAAAATTATGATTCTATCCTCTGCTTTGTCCTTGTCCTTGTTTGTTGCTTGTACTAGCACCATCACTCTCTGCAAGTTTTACTTTTGAGGCGAAAGCCTTCTCTTCACCTTCACCAAGAAATATCTTAGTATTTATTCATATGACATAAAATAACCAAACAATGATAAAAATTCAATATTGTAAAATATTTACTCTCTTACTTAATGATGACAATATGGTTCCATCTTGGTGTTAGAGTTCTTAGAACTTTCTTCACAACAACTTTCATCTTCATTATTTCTCCAAGAATGATCATTTTATTAACACATATTTTACTCTTCTACAATATTAATTTACACTTTTAGATTTATTTATCCTCAAGTTCTCAAAATCTCTCTTCAAGGTCTACAGCTTGACTACTTTCACTTGATCGCTTCCTTGGTAAGCCTCTTGTAGAGCCTTCCAAGCATCATGGGCTGATTTTGCATCTGCAATCCTTTGGAACAAGCTCTTGTATAGAGCTGAATAAATGTGGTACAACACTAAATAATTCTTCTTCTTGACCTCCTTATTTGCTTTTCTATCATTATATGGGATAATATACCAATTTTTTATCTCATCATAGCCCACCTCAATAATATTCCAGAGGTATTTCCCAGTCAAAAACATCCTCGTATTAATGCTTTAGTAGTCATAATCATGTCCACTACTCTAAAATAGAAAAAGAGTTATTTTTATCCATGATAAATGGTTAGAAATCAATATTATTCTAACTTAATACCAATAATTACTTTGATACCAAATATGAAAACTGTATTTTTACACAGCAATTTTTCATAGCTAGAAATACCTTAGAAATTTTACACAAAAACTAGCTAAGATAATTTTACATAGAAGAAACACTATGTAAGAGTAGAATTACACATTAGGTGTTTATTTTATTTTTTATAATTACCCTTTAGTTATAAATTCCATAGTTACCTTTCAATTACAAATTTCATAGTTATTTATGCACAACTAGGAATATGTATAGCTATATTTACAATCTTGAATATACACAACTACAATTACAATCTTGAATATATACAACTATAGTTACTTTTTTGTTTTATTTTTTAAACAATGGGATGATGTTTTCTCTCAACATCTCTTTCCAACACCTTCATTGTCTTTCTCAAGATAAGCAAGTATCACTAGGTTTATTGTCTCTCTTTAGTTGAATGGTGGTACAATACTTCTTACTATTATTCCTTCAAGATATCCCTATTTGAGGCCTTGTATGGTCAAAAATCTATTAGTGGTAGAATATGTTCCAATATCATCTATGGTGGTTTAAGTGGATGATTTATTTCATAAATCATGGCTTGTGTTTTAGTTTCTTAAAGTTAAATATGATTTGACCCAGGCCCAAAATCACATGAATTAGTATTAGAATCATGTAATTTTAGATAATAATGTGTTGTGGAGGATATGGTCCTTATGCACATCCATCCCTATAAAATATTGCATTTATGAAATGGCATAATAGTTAGAGATTACACCCTCTTCCTGCATCCATCATGTCATTCATATTTTTTCTTAAATAGGTTATTGGAAAAAAGGTGCAATCCCTAACAAAGCTTCCAATACTCGAAAAGGAAATTTAAATCACTCTCCAACAAGAAGTAGTATTGTAGTCTAGAGTTTATCTTCTACAGTCTTACCAAATTCAAGAGTTCCTCATCATGTGGTAGTATATTCTAGAAAGATGCTACATGGGAGCTAAATAGTATTTTCTACTCTTCTCTAGATTTGAGGACAAAGATTTATGAGGATGGATCCATGTAAAAACTCTAATATAGCCACATTGACTATGTTTATTTTTATTACCTTAGGCCCTAGGTTAAGGTACTTGGTACTTGAGCATTAGGATTAGGGTTAATGTTAAGTTTTTTATAAATAGAAAGATTTATGTTATAGTTGGAATAATATTTCATATTCGAATATCAATCACCTCTATTATGCATATGAGACTTTATCCTCTCCAAGTCGCTAAGAGACTTCACCCTCTCTAAGGGGCTATAATTTATACTGATTTGAATCTAGAATCTAATTACTTGTATTTCTTATTTTTTTGCATTGAATATGAATTTACCCTTGTCATTGAATGTTTATTGTTGTGCATTATTGAATTGATATTGTCATTACTATATTCCTTGAAGTTGTTCCATTACATAGTTGTATGAAAAGTAAAATGAGATATTGTATTAATAGATTTTTCTCAAAGGGAAGATAATACTATTATATAAATGATGATGTTTTAGGTTAATTGTAGCCATCTTGTGTTTCTATTTTATTGTTATTTCATTGCATTGAATCTTTGATCACAAAAATTTTAGGTCATAAGTGTATGAACTATATGAATTTGTTGTTGTTTTTGCCTTGGAAGGACTTCAAAGTTAATAAAGCTTACACGATATCTCATTTTTTAGTAATCAAGATTGAAATTTGATGATTAACAACCATAGGTGCTTTTAGCAATAAAAATACATATGCATTTTTATTTTTCACATCATATTATATGGAAATTGACTAAAACAATATAAAACCTTCAATATTCTCATTTGTTTCTCAAGTGCAAAGTCTTTTAGGATATATTTTACTTTATTCTTCAACATGTTGGTGTTTCTTGGACTTTTTCGGATTCTATCAATGATTTTTTTCAACAATGGACATCGCCCTCTTCTTCCCCCAATCTCAAATGTTTCTGGAATTATTTTTTACCTCATCTTCTATGGGGCGTTTGGAAGGAGTGAAACGTGAGGGTGTTTAAAAACTTCGAATGCGATATCTTTAATTTAAGCCAAAAAATAATTTGGAAGGTGTTAAAGAATGTGTTGGTAGCTTTGAAATATTCTTGTCCCTCAGTTCCTAATGGACACCCTGATTATGTAGTTGAATCCATTCTTGGTTTTCATCCAGAGTTGAGTCCTCCACCAGATTTGAATTTAAGAGCTGATATTCACTGGAACCCACCCCCTCCAGCATGGTTTAAGCTCAATTTTTATGGAGCATCGAAGGGTAATATAGGACCAGTCGGTGTCAGTGATGTGATTCATTACTGCTATGGTGATGTGATTTTGGTCTTTGTGGAGGACATTGGCATCCAATATTCGCACACGGTTGAAGCTCGTGCTTCCTTTTTTGGAATTCAAATGCTGAAAGATCTTGGCATCCGTAGGGAAATTATTGAGGGAGATTCATTGAAAGTTATAAACATGCTCAAAGGGGATTGTCATCCTAGTTTGTGTATCTCTAATTTAATTGACAAATCCAAAGCCCATTTGTTATCTTTGGAGGTGTTAATTATGCATGAGTATAGAGAAGGGAACATTGTGGTTGACTCCCTAGAAAGTTTGGGCATATCTCATCAGAGTTTGACAATTTGGCATATATATTTTTTGCTCAAAATCCTTCACCTTGCTAATGAAGATAAACTTTAATGTCTATCAGATGACACCTTTCCATCAGATGTTTTTACTTTTTTTTGATTGGTGTTGGAGTTCGATTTTTTTTGACCTGACAGCAGAGAGCCTTTACTCCTAGCTTTCGTGATGTCCTATCAGGCTATCTTGGTTTGATGTTTTCTCAAGATGGTGTCAGGAAGGCCTTTCCTCACTTCGGCCTTTTAAATTTCAAATTTTGAAAATTTCCTTTCCAACATTCTTTCATGTGTTTGTTTGGTGGGACATTCTGGATGTTTGTTGGTTTCTCAAACCTTCTCTAAGTACGTAAGTGTCAGAATATATTTACCTTTGTGCTTACTTTTTGTCTTGTCTTGTGAAGTCGTTCATTCTTTTTTTCTATGGCTGGAAGTGTTCTGACATTTATTACCCTGAGGGTGTTGGGATCCCTCCTCGTGTCCTCCATTTTTCTAAGAGAGTGCCTTCGTGGCAGTCTTCTGGTTCATTTGTTTTGGTTTGTCATTACACCTATTGGAGGCTCTTGTGCATTGGTGACATCTGGTCTGAGTGGGGGTAACCATTACATGGTAGCCTATGTGGTTTTTTGGTTCTCCCCCATGTTTCCCAGGATAATTCTCGATTGTTTTCGCTATTTGTTTCTACTATCTATTTTGTATTTCTTGGTGAGTGGGATTTTTTGCTTCCTCTAGCATTGAACTCTTCTTTCTTTCTTGGGTATGGCTTATTTTTATTCATGTTGATTTCTAGGATCTATTGGTTTCCCTTGTTGGTGAGTCCCAAATCCTTCTCTAATTTTTGGAAGTTGACTTTGGTGGTAGTATTCATGTATTTTTATCTTGGTCCGCTATAGGGTCCCATCCACCTGTGTATTCTTGTTGGCTTGAGCTTGGTTGGTCCGGTTTCCACTATCCTATACATGTTTGGGAGAAATTAGTTTTTGGTTTTTATGGGGAAGATGAAGATTTTTTCTCCTAAACAAAATCTGATTAATTCTCGATTGGAACTATGCTCATTGATATCAATCAAAGGAAAATTTGGAGTTTGCTGAAGTCAGCGATGGATTACTCCGAGGACATTTCTCGTCTGGTTGCTTATGTTTCTCAAGAGATGGGTAGGTTGGGGTAGAACTATCTTAGTTCTCCTCTTTGTATGTGTCTTTGGGTTTTAGTTTGGTGCAATCGTTTTTTGGTCTGTCCCATGGTGTTTGGTGGGGATTAACTCTGGTATCTCTCACCCGGGTGGCATTTTGAATGTAATGGTTGTGGGATCCTTTTAAAATCCTCTCCTTTATTAATAGTACCAAAAAAAATATTAGGTTTTCCAAAGTAACCATATTGCCCATACCACATATATCTATATTGTTTAATATTAATTAATTATATTTGCTTAAAATTTTAATTAAAATCAACATTATGCACCCATATAAAGCATTATTATGTTGATAATGATAGGTAAAAAATCATGAAGCATGAAAAAAACCACAAATATATGGGAAAATTCAATGGATAAAAGAAACTAGGTTCTGACATCATATATTTGTATTCATGTAAAAGGATAAGATATATAGATATGTTTATATGCTTGTAGAAAAACTACAAATAAATTAAAACATAGGTATATATGTTTCGATGCATGGAGAAAAAACTATAAATACATCATATAATTGAACAATAATTGTAGGGATATGCCAATTATTTATAATATTTTTTTTCTCATAAGCTTTGCCAAATTTTTATCTCTATTTTGCTAGGAAAAATCTTTTGAAAAATACCATTCAATTTGAGATGACTATAGAAAAGATTTTTATATCCCTTTTCAAGTAGAAAACCTTCAATATTTTTATCAATTATACTTCTCTTTCTAAATAAGCCATGCATAATTTCAATATTGAATAGAGTGAAAGGTACACTTGTCCATATTTCTTTCGTAATATCATATCTTATCCTAATATTTTATACAATTTTATTTTTTGAATTAAATTCATCCAATAAATTTGAAGAAATAGTTGGAGAAATTAACTTGTAATGTTAAAAAAATCACAAAGGTTTTCTTAGAGAAGAAGAAAATATAATAATAATAATAATAACAATAATAATACATTCTAAAAATAGAAAATTTAAAAGCACAAAAAAATGTTAAAAGAAAAGAACATTACTTGGTGGTTAAGAAAATCTATTGATAGTATTGTAATAGATCAATATATTTATATATTCACTACCAATTGATTCATCCATTCATACTTAGGGTGGATCACCCAATGTGTGCATAATTTACAATTAGGTTAAATCAGTTGACTAATTGAGTAATTGAATGGTGCAGTTGCAAACAAATTGAGCATATTAATTGTTTATATATATATATATATATATATATATATATATATATATATATATATATATATTAATATTTGTTGGTAAAAATTTATTGAATCAATAAACCTTACAAGAAAAAGAGAATCCCATAACAATAACCCTTACAAGGGCCAGAAGAAAGAGACCCCCAATACCATCGAGCACCCGACCAAAAGACACCCAACAAACAACAGCCTCAATTAGGCATATCCAAAAGACACCCAACAAACAACAACCTCAATCAGGCATATCCATAGTAAGCAAATTAGCAAGATAATGAGAACAATCCAATGGAAGTTGATCCCATTTCCTAACATTCTAGTCTTCCTGAAACTCAGAAGCTCATTTTTCCAAAAAATCAGACACACCATTCCATTCCCTGGGAATATGAGCAAAGGAATTAAACTCCAGATGCTGATAAAGTTGAAATATCTTTTGAGTCATGCCAGCTGCCAATGAATATTAAAAATATTATGAGTCTTCAATAAATTAATAATAATCTAAGATTCTGACTCACATATTATCTTCCACCATCCTAGAGCATAACCTTTTTCCAAAGCAAAATAAATAGCAAGGGCCTCCATATAATTATTAGTTTGCTTCCCCTTATAACAGGAAAAAATACATGCATCACTACTATCTCTCCCAAAACCACCAATACATGCATGCCCAAGATTCCCTCTGGAAGAGCCATCAGTATTAATCTTAAACACCTAGTATTAATATTAAACACCCCCTGAGGCGGAGGATGTCACATGCCATCTCTCTGTACTTTTTGATTGAGGCCTCTCCTCCCAACTCATAAAGAAGAATGAGGGCCATTATCCACTAAACCCAGGTCTTACATCATCAAAATCTTAGACTGCTCCAAAGAAAGACTGATCTGACATTTATAAGAAACAATTTATTGTATCATACCAATAATCCTATGCCAATTTTGATAAACAGTTAACTTCCTACCTTGAAAAATTCTTCAATTTATTTCAAGCCAAATATGGCATATAATACATGAGGGCCCAATACTCCACGCAACTTGAAGAAAGGAAGCCTTAGTAGGAGGTCTTCCTAAACTCCTCCATAACTCAATAAGAGAAGCATGAGAATAAGATTATTTCCACACCCTCCACCAAAGATGCCAAATTTCTCACACAAACGAACACTGTAAGAGTAAATACCCTACAAATTCATCTTTATTCTCACTAAGGAAACAAAAATGAAGGGCCTTGAAACCATCTCTTTTGAAGATCCCAGGTAGGGCATTTGTTTTGAGTAGCCAACCATAAATAAAAATTGCATTTGGGCCATGAATCCTTATTCCAAACCTGTTTCCACCAAGGAACCTCCTCATCCCCAATATGCTGCCTAACATGAATAAATATACATATTTTTATATGAATTATTCATTATCAAAGTAATAGATCTTGATAATTAAAGCTGCAAGTTTACTATAGTGGTAAGGGCTTTGGCTTCTCCTTGAGAGGTCCAAGGTTAAAATTCCACTTAGTATGAGGGGACCATGACCCTTCATAAGAAGATGTGGTCCAAAGTTAAAATCCCACTCAGTATGAGGGGACCATGACCCCTCATAATATTATGTGTAAATTTTTTGAAAAAAAATAGATCTTGGTAATTCGTATTAGAGTGTTGTTGCAAAGAAACTACAATGTATTCAAATTTTATATTTGATATCAAAGTCACAATTGAAGTTAAGATCAATAAGTATAGTAGTTAGATTTATATAGATGTTTAAGAAATGACCACAACTAAGCATTTTTTTTTTTTCTTTTTTTTTGTTACATAGGAGAGTTGGTTACAACCACTATTTTTAGAAACTATTTTTGTTTTGTTTTTTTTTTTGGTTACATAGGAGAGTTGGTTACAGCCACTATTTTTAGTAATTGACAAGCACAGGGTTCAAACCATAGGGATTTCTCCCAACAAACCTATCAGTCTCATTCTTGTTGACCCGGTGTGAGATGGGGACCATCGGTCATTGGAGGTTTGTACCATCATCATCGGTCTATCACGCACTTAAAGGATTCATAGCAGACTACTAAATTTGCAAAGGGTTGACTTACCCCCCCCAAGGTTTGAACCTAGTAGGTAAAAACTAAGCATTTATGCAAGAGGTTAAAATTTTAATGAAATAACAATCTCAAAGAACTTGTCTAAGGTTTGAATCCTGGCTGGTCCATACCTTTAACAAGGTATAAGAGTTAAAGTAATAAATTGAAAAAGATAATAATAGACAATAGCCCTAGAATAGAAAGCGCACTAATAAGAGTATCCCCGATAAATAAATGAGAAGTGATGAAAAGTCGTTAGAGCTAGTGTTACGTATAGTAGAAGAAATGCCCCATACATGAGAGAAGAAAGATAAATATATAAAGCAACAATAATATCTATAAGAAGAAAAAAAAAATTATCGAATTATTCATAGAGATAAATATGTAAAACAACAAAATGAACCTTATTAGACAGTTGTAGCAACTAGTTTTTCATGGATTTCAATAGGATGAGAAGGTTACCATAAGGACACTTTTGATTGAATATGAGTTCACATCCATGTTAAAGAAAAAAAAAAATAATTAAATAATAATTAGAAAAAATTCCAAAGATAATACTCATGATTAGATAAGGAATAAAGTAAATTGTTTGAAGATATACATAACATAAAGAAAATGTACATACAAGAACAATATGCCAATTTTTTTTTTTAAGAAATCTAAAAAAAATTCATTAAGCATTAACCTCAAGAAGGTTAAAGAAAATAATATTAATTGTAAAACACATACTAATTTTATTAAATAAAAAAGTACAAATTAAAAAACCATTCTAAAAAATAATAAAAATTGGAAATTTAAAAATAATTAAAAAAAAAATCAATATTACTATGGTGAAGAAAAACAATTTCTAAAAATAACAAAAATTGAAAATCTAAAAATAATTTCAAAATACAAATCAATATTACTTATGGTGAAGAAAAACAATTTATAATATTATAATAATTAAAAATATCAATGTGTTTATAAACAATTATTCAACCATTTATTTTAAAATAAGTAATCCATATATACACCATACAATTAGTAGGATAAATTAAATGAAAATATATATAAACAAATGATTTTTTATTTAGTAGAGTAATTGACACTCTGGTTGGCAGCACATTAAACATAGGAATTAAATTATATAAAATTTAAGGACATATTATTAATTTGATAGAGAGATTGAACACTATGGTTGTAAATAAATTAAATATATAAATTATATTATATGTTACATATGAATGAATTTATATACTTTGCATACTTTACATATAAAAAAATTAATATTAAAAAATTAATTTAAATAATAAATATTAAAATGTTGTTTTTAAGGTTTGATAAAGTTAGGTAGATTGGTAAGAAGTTGGGTACTTACCATGAGAAACCTACGTGGGCATGTCCAATCTAGGATAAAGTAGTAGTTTGACCTGATTCTTGGATTCTTGATTCTTGAGTCGGGGTTGTGGGCATGTCCAATCTAGGATAAAGTAGTAGTTTGACCTGATTCTTGGATTCTTGATTCTTGAGTCGAGGTTGTATTTACCAAGGTAAGATAGGGATCGTATATCCATAAATGCGAATGAGTAAGGAAAACCGTATCACAACATAGACTTTGGATCTTCTTTGAAGAGCAAGGAGGGTTTGTAGAACAAGGAGGGTTTGTAGTCATCAGGTAAGCATATTTTTTGTCCTCTTTCAATTTATAAAACAATTTAATTAGATAGGAGAAATAAGTGGACATATAGTTCCTTCATTCAACACCCCAGTTGCGAGCTCCACTAGCTTTTAGTTAGAATAAAAAATTTGAGAAGGGTCGATTTTGTTTCAATGGGTTTGCAGTGGAGGAGGGCTGCAGCAGAGGAGGGTTTGCACACACACACACACACATATATATACACAAATTGTTCAATGGGTTTGCAACAAAGAAGGATTTGCAAAGCAAGGAGGGTTTGTGACAAAGGGTTTTATTATATATTTCATTAGATCAAGAGTATAGGGGTTGGCAAGGGTTAGTGGAGGAGGGTTTGTAGCAGAAGGTTTTATTACAGTAGAGGGTTAATAGCAGAGGATTTTATTACACATCAATTTCATCACATCAATAGTATAAAGGGTTCGACAATCAAAGAAGGGAAGCAAAAATTGCAAGAATTGATATATGTCAATGAGAAAAAGTACTGGAGGATATTAAGGTGTCGACAAGCTTGAGCAAGGGCAACAAAAATGAAGAGGAAATATCAAAAAATTAAAATAAAAAAAATTCTACCAAATAAACAGGTGGAGAATAAGGAACAATAAAAGGCACTAACCATCATCAAACTAGGAGATCAATTAGCCCAACAGAGAGGATAAAATGGAAAAGATAAAAGAAACGAAGGCAAAATGACAACACAAGAGAATACAGAAGGAAAATAAGTGAGGATACAAAAACCATAAATAACCACAAGAAAGCATTTAGCATGGAAAATGAAGGTCACCAAAATGAGTTTTCAGACAAGGAAGAAACTTACAGTCCCATAACTACACCACTCATGCAGGCACCAAGACTTTATGTGTAAGAACTAATGAAGATGAAAGAGAAACTTGAAAGCATGGAAATGAGGAAGAAATTAAGAGATACTAAATCATATGAGGTTATAAACACCATTCGAAGGCTAGAAAAGAAAAACAACCAACTCAAGGAGCAAGTATCAAAGCTACAAAACCTTGCAAACATGGGTCAGCATGAATGACATGTCCTCAAAAAAACCATCCACCCCCAATTAATGATGCAATAGAGATGGAAAAAATAAATGCAAATCAAATAAAAGAGGTATAGGAAACACTCCAAAACATGGAAACAAGAGAAAATGAGCTACGAAATGAATTAGCAAAGGCAAAGACATGGTATCAAGTAGTAAAAGAACCAGTCAATCAACAAAAAGAGTTGATAGAAAAGCAAGTAAAAATTCAAATAACAGAAGAGAAATAAAGACATGCAAAGTTATCAAATATAATCATCAAAGGGTTGAAATATTATGGGAATAGGAAAGACACAAATTGTTTAACCAAGGACTTCTTGTCAGATTGATTACAATGGAAAGGTCAAATTAAAAAAGTAAGCATAATTGGTAGGCTGAGAGAAGGAGGCAGAGATAGGCATATTTGGGTCACATTGATGAGCTATGAGGATAAAAAAAGGTTACTAAAAAATAGAGGCATGCTGAGAGGGTCACAATTCTATTTAGATGATGACCTAACATTTTTACAGTAGGAAGAAAGAAATAAGGAATGGGAAAATGTGAGGGCAACAAGGAATGAAGGGAATAGGTATATTTAAGAAATGGAAAGGCATACATCACATCTAAACAAACACAAAACAAATAGGGAGTATGGCCCGCCCGAGAACATCTTACATTGGTAAGTTGGAACTGTAGAGGTTACCCTTGGATAAGAGGACCCGGGTTAGGGCCCATTGCTAGAGACAAAGATATAATCATATTGATGGAAACACATGAACATGATGGATGTAGGACTCCATAATTTGTGGGATACAAAAAAATAGCAATATGGAATAAAGCAGCGGAAAATGGAAAAGGGCATGGGGGTATTATGGTTTTAATAAAAGAGGAATGGGATAGGGTCATTAAAATTGAAAAATAATATGAAAACAAACAGTAGATATGGATAAAGATCCTAGAAATTAAGTTAGTTATTAGCATAGCAGCATGTTATTTTGCTCCAAAGAATTCTAAATTCTATAAGAAACATGACCTTAATAGAGAAGACCCATACTCCTAATTAGCAAGGACAACAAATAAGCAAGCTATCATTCTAGAAGGTAGCGAAGATATTGAGATTAATCCTCTTTGGATGCCAGAAAAAGAAAATCAGCAGTGGACCAGGACTTCAGAAGATGAGCATGGAGCTATCACACAATATGGAGAAATTTTTTTAGGCCTCTGCAGCATAAACAACTTAATTATTTGCAATGGGATGAACAAATGGAAAAATTTAGGAAAGTATACGAGCAAAAAATATAGGGGAAAAGTATAATAGACTATGTAATCTACTCACAAAATTACATACCAAAAATAGAGGAGCTAGAAGTGGAAGATTCTCTAGTGGAATTTAAGTCAGATCACAAGTTACAAAACTTCGAATGCATGGAGACAAACTAAGGGAAAAACACTTGCAAGGCAATCAAAATACATTTTATCACAAGGAAAACATTCTCTTAATAGATGGAAATCGATAAAATTTTAGAGCAGTATTAAATACAAGTTATAGGAAAGGGAAGAACTACCTCACAATAACAAAGATTACAGTAAGAGTGAATGGTTAATGCACGCTATCCAAGAAGCTCTAAACAAATGCAAGAGAGGTAAACCTAAAAAGAAAGAAATGAATAGCTTACCAAAAAACCCATGGTTTGATGAAGATTACAAAAAAGTGTGAAGATTACTAAAGGAACCAACGGGTAAAACAAGAGCAAACATAAAAGCATATGATAAACTGGTAAGGGCAAAAAAAGAAGAATAGACTAGAACAAGGAGGAAAGAATTGATTTATTTAGGGAAGCATGAACCAAATAAATTTTGAAAGGAACTAAGCATGAAGAAGATGCAAACTAAAAATAACATAACAGTTAATCAGTGGTTGTAGTATTCAAAACAATTGTATACTGCATAGTAACCAATAGGAGACACCCCCTACTATCATTGTCAAGAAAGAAATTTTCACAAATGAAGACATTATTCAAGGGATAAAAAAGTTAGCAACTGGTAAATCCCGTGACATAGACAATCTTCAGGCAGAGCATATAAAATGGGGGGTAGATATTCTAGCACCATAGATCAAAGAAATTTTCAATGAGGTCATACAAAATGGCTTCCCTACCGAGTGGACAACTAGCTTGACCATTCATTTGTTTAAAAGTGGAGATGTAAATAATCCCTCAAACTATCGAACTATCATGATAAACCCTCTTTTTGCAAAGTTTTTTGGGAGTATGATAGAGCGTAGGATCAACATATGGGTAGAAGAAAAGGGAAAGAGAGCAAAGGGAATAGTAGGTTTTAGGCCAAAGCACTCAACTATTGATCATTGTATCACACTCAGACACATAGTGGAAAAAATATGGGACAAAAAAAAAGAGGCTTTTTGTTGTTTTGTAGATTTCAAAAAGGCATTTGACATAGTTCCAAGGAAAAAATTGTGGAGCAGAATGGAAGAGCTAGAGGTTCCAATTCACTACAGGGCAGTAATCATAGACTATATGAGCATGTAAAGACTAGAATCAGAACACATTGAGGGTTATCTAAATGTTTTGGTAGTGACATAGGTGTCAAACAAGGTTACCCTCTATCTCCAACCTTATTTGGGTTGTACATTGACAAGTTAGAAGAATGGATAAACAAATTTGGGGGAGAGGGTGTGCACTTAGCCAAATATATGGTAAAAATCCTCATGTATGTAGATGATGTAATTCTTGTGGCCAAAACAGCCAAAGATCTAGAAAATCACCTTCGAGCTCTATAAATCTTTTGTAAAGAAGTTGGGATGCAGGTGAACATGAGAAAAACAAAAATTATGATTTTTCAGCAAAAAAGAAGAAGCAACAACTCAAATTTTAGTTTACCGGAGAACCGCTTGAGGTAGTAGTAGAATACAAATACTTGGTCATAGACTTTCATGACAAACTTAATTGGAATACATGTAGGATGAAAAGAAATCAAAGTGGTTGGAGAGCACTATATGCACTTCAAAACAGGTGTAGGAATATCGAGTTGTGGGACTGGAAGACCACAAAGGTCTTATTTGGCCTGCTTGTTACACCGCTTTTGTTGTATGGTTGCGAGGTGTGGGCTAGTATAGCTAATCACAAATTTTCTCAAAATTAAGGCCACAACCCCTTATGAAATTATTCTAGCTAAAATTGAAATGTTCCCTTTAGAAGCAATTGCTATGACCAAGCTGTTATGTTACTTGAAAAAAATAGAAAACATGAAAAATGACAAATGGCCTAGGGCAGCTAGGGACGAAGAATTGCATAGGCGGAAGAATACATGGATGAAACAAAATCAGAAATGGATGAAACATTGGCAAATCAACATAAATGAATGCCCAAATGTCAACAAAGACATAAAAAATTATGTGAATGAAAAGTTCAGAAGTGGAATGTAGAAAAATGAAAGCAAGAAAAGACAATATTATATTGTAAAGTTTAACCCAACATATGACCACAAGGAAAAAGCGTATATAGGCACTGAAATCAAGTGGAAGGAAAAAATCCTCATTGCTCATATAAAGACTATCTCTCATAGGCTTAGATGTGAAACAATGATATGGACAACGCCCAAAGAACAATGGGAAGAAAGGATATGTACTCTATGCAGCACAGGGGCAGTAGAGACAGATGACCACTTCATTTATAAATGTCCGAGTTTTTCAGATATCCGTAGCAAATACAAAGAAACACTTAGAAACGGGTCTATGGCAGAGTTATTTGAAAACAATAAAATAAAAAAAGTTGAGGAATTGCTAATCCAAATAAGAAGGAGAAAAAATAACCTTCTCAAAGATATTAAAGATCATATGATGTGATTTGAGTAATTGTACTTCCATATTTGAGGTCCCATAGACCATATTTGGGTCTAGCAGACGCAATTAAAATATTTCATTTCATTCATTTCAAAAAGAAAGGTAATTACCGATTCCTCTTTATTTTTTCAAAAATATATTAAATATTAATTTTATATATATATATATATATATATATATATATATATATATATATATATATATATATATAGAAGCAATGGTTACAATCACGATTTTTAATAACTACCAGCACAGCTGGTAGGATTCAAACTATCTGCAAAGGCTCCTAGGACTTCCACCGTCTCGGTACATGGTAACCCGGCGTGAGATGGGGACCACCGAACGCACAAGAGTTAACTTTTATAACTTATTTTAAATTTAAAGTTAACTTAGAAACACATGTTTTAACTGGCAGTCATCATTCCCATCAAATTTTAGGCCTGTGGCGCTGTTGCTAACGGTTGCGAATATGTCGGCTGGATATTTGGATATTGAGTAGGTGACTCTTATTTCCAGTCCCTCACTTTCTTGATTCCGCAGAGAATCTAATGACTTACCATAGAAATATTGAATACCATTTTTAAGGACTCGAAAAAGTCAAGTGTCGCATGGGAACTCAACTAATTGAGAATGTTCCGCTTGATAACTATCTCTGTCTTCACGACCCTTTCACCGATTAGCCAATCCCAGCCATCGTCATTGCGTCCGTGGAAAGGTCGCAACACTTCTGGAGAACTAATTTCCCTCACAGTCATTTGTTCATTGACCCGCGTAGCGTGGGGTATACGCCAAAGCTGAAGTCCACTCAGACCCAGCGAAACAATTTTTCTCCTTCTTACCTTTATAAATTCCCTCAACTCGGGTGGGGCAAATGTAATTAATTTAAGAGCGTTCTCGGAATTTCATTTCGTTGTTGTTCTGCTTTACAAGTTTTGCAATTTACAATGGGAAATGTGATTGGTTGGGTGAGAATCAGAAAGCCTCTCAACGAATCTACGCATCTTAGGCCTAAGCAACTTTAGTTCCTTCTTGAAATGCCTGAAAAGGAGGATCTCAGAGTCTCTAGCAAGGTTCGATCCGAGATGAAGACGAGTGCCATGTCACAGCTGGAGGATATTTCTAATTATCCTTCTTCGTTCCCCAACGGAGAAGAAAGAGGACTTCGGGTGAAAGTCCGTCTGAGCAAAGCCCAGCTGTTGAAGTTGGTGTCGGAAAGCCATAACACTTCAGAGACTGCGGAGAAGATTCTGGATTTCGTCCTTAACGAGACGAAGGCTCCGAAAAGCGTCTCCTTCTCCCAAGTTTTGACAGAAAACCAGCGGATGGAAAACTCTCGTGGGACATGCCACAGCACTCTTGTAATCAACGTAGTTTGTTAATTTTACTTTGGTTTTATTCTGTGCATTATCGTTTCTGATTTGCCTTATTACTGATCGGATTTTGCTTACGCTGTTCTCATATGGTGCCTGCAGAGAAAACGTGTAATTCCAACTGCTGAAATGTCTGAAAGATGAGAAGGAATGTATTTGTTGTCGATTTCATGAGCTTTATTTGTTAAAAACAATTTCAATGAATAAATTTTTTAAATATACATATTTTCAAATCTAACCTCAAAGCTGTTTGAACTCTTTTGTTTAAATGGGCGAGTCTTGATCGTATAGGTGATCTTCCTGTCAAGGAATATCCTGTTAATTATATGTATAGCCTTGTACTCTCACAGTTGATTTTTACAGCTCTCTTTTATTATAATTTTCTTATTTTTACTCAATATGATTATTAATTCCAATAAAAAATATATTTTTAATAAATAAAATTTTTAAATATATATTTTTTATTAAATTATAAAAAAATTATAATTTTTTTTTATTATACAATAAAGCTTTATTAATCATTGTTAGACTTACAAGTTTATGTTTTTCTAAAATTTGTTGTTCAAATATTTAAGGCCATAGTGAGATTATAATCATTTTCCTTCATAAAAAGGTAAACAAAAATACAGTTTTTTAATCTTTCATAGAGTTGCCATCCATCTACTCATGAAAACTTGATCATAAGAATATCAAGCTAAAATTAAACTTATATAAAAGTTATTGAAATAATATATATGGTTTCAATAAGTAAAAAAATAACTTATGAATGTTTATTTGAATATAATTATTAATAAAATTATTTAATTTAATGTTATAAGAATTAAATAAAAGTTATTATATAAAATAATATAAAGAGAGATTTGAGATATAAATTAATTGGTACCTTAAATTTTATAAGGAGATGGACGTTAGGGTTTAAATTTTAGGTACCAAGATTAAACTGTTTGTTCTTTGTGTTTTTAGGCGTCTAAAAAGGTTTAGAATGAATGTGATATGGTGGTTTTAGGGGTAAATTACGAGGAGTATTGTGTGGGAGTCTAAGACAGACGTGAAATATTGTGGCGTGGTGCCCCGATCATCCCATGAAAGTTATTGATTCCATTATGTAAATAAAATAATAATATAAAAAGTATAAAATATGAAAAATAAAATTTTAAGTCAATTCAAAATTTTGTTATAATTTAATTTATCTTTTATAAATATATGATGTGAATAAGATCATCTTAAAGTATAAGCACAGTAATTTTAAAAATATTTAAAGAATTTTTTTTATTATTATTTGATTATTGTGAGAAATTCTTATGACTAACGTACATGGTTGAACAGTCTTCTCCGAACCATGACCCCTTTAAAACTGAGAGCTCATGACCTCTTTGGAAGTCGAGAGCTATATTTATAAATAGAGAATTTAACACAAAACCACCACACACTCACCCCCTCGGACACTTGCCCACGCCACGGTTTGAACCTTGAACCTCCCAAAAAAAAAATCAAAGCCCGAATTGTTGCGCTGCACCCAGATACATTTAAAGAATTGAATTTATTATAAGAATGTAATTTTAAAAAGAGAGACAGTGCCATTAATTTACTTATATATATTTTATTTATTTTAATATATTTCAAGTGAATTATAATGTATAATTTTTTAACAAACATAAGAGTTAAATTATATATATATACACTTAAAGTAAATTATAATGTATTAGATCTTAAAATTTATGGTTGTGGCCCTTATAATTATTTTATTATAACAAAATAAAACAAAACATTGTGTACATGAAGAAGAAAGATAAGGAAAGAAAAGACTTATTCAAAACATAAAGAGATGGAGGAAGGAAGCCCTAAATAAATTAATAATTTCAACATGCATAAATAATACAAGAATACAAGCGAACAAACCATTTAGTAGATAGAAAAAAATATAAGTGTTTGGCACCTTATAGATGTAAAATAATGAATTATTTTTTATGAAAGATCATTTTAATTATAAAAATAAAATTCCTTTGCAACCAAAAAAAAAGTATGGGTGGAGAAAAAAATCATACTCAAATGTCACTAATTTATCCTAATAGTGGATTAAAAAAAATAAACTTTATCATACGGGAACCACGACCATCAACAACAAAATAGAAACAATCTACATCCATAAAGGTTTTTTAAAGAAGGGGTTTGTGGCAGAGTTCCCCCACCCATCAAAGCGCTCCTCATCCCAACCTGAAGCATGAGTAATTGGAGAAGGATGGAACTAGCCAGAAATATTCCCATGATTTAATGAAGCCCCCCAACCATTATTAGGCACAAGCGCAAATTGTGAAGTGATCACAAGCACAGAATGCTAAGAGGTGTACATATCCGACTGCTACAATGAACCTCCATAGTCACAAGATCTGCTCCAAGGATGCTGACACCATGCATGATCAGGGCATCGACGTGAACGGGATATGGCTAGGTGAAGAAGCGAATGATCAGGGGCTTCTCTATTGACAACACAAGGGGTGTCACCCCAGTATTTTATTAATGTCTACAAATGGTGCAACTCCATACCCACCTTTTTAGCCTGGTCACAGATCTGAAACCACACATCATGAAAAAATTTGAGCTTGTCAATAAATGAAAAATTATGAGACAGATCAACCTACTTGAAAAGAATCTTGTTTCTAGATTTCCAAATGTAAAATATAAGGCTGAATCTAAAGATTTGCCACACTTACCTCAATGGAAGAGAAAATTGAATGGTATCACCTAGAAGGACATGATGGTAGGAAAGCTATAGGGACATAAACGGGGTAAAAAAGAACCCACCCAAATTCAAGCGAAATAGAATCTTATTAAAGTCTGCAAATGGTCCAGCTCCATAGCCCAGCCTGGTCATAGATCTGAAACCACACATCATGAAAAAACTTTGAGCTTGTTAGTAAATGAAAAATCTTGAGATAAATCAATCTACTTGAAAAAAATCTTGTTTCTATATTTCCAAATGTGAAATAGAAGGCTGACTCTGAAGATTTGCCACACTTACCTCAACGGGAGAGAAAACTGAATGGGATAACCCAGAAGGACATTATGGCACGAAAGCTACAGGGAAATAAATGAGGTAAAGAAAGAACCCACCCAACTACTTGAAAAGAATCTTGTTTCTAGATTTCCAAATGTGAAATAGAAGGCTGGCTCTGAATATTTTCCACACTTACCTCAATGGGAGAGAAAACTAAATGGGATCACCCAAAAGGACATGATGGTAGGAAAGTTGCAAGGACATAAACGAGGTAAAGAAATAACCCGTCCAACTCCAAGTGAGACTGGCTCGTATACATACCCAAAAAAGATGCATACAAGACTCTGGTTCTTGACAAAATGAGCATTGAGGCTCAGACACCCCTATATAATAAATCCTGTGACCAAGGGGTAAACCCTAATAAAGTAAGCTCCAGGTGAAAAAATATTTCTTTGGCTTAAGATAAGATGCCCAGGATGAATGAAATCTGGTTTTCCACCTAGATGGTGATAAGCGAAGGTCCCATTTGACATTGAGTTTGGGTACTGTGGGTGCAATTGGTGTAAGCCAATCATAACCCTGCTTGGCTCTGTAGTTGAGCAAGGAAGTGCTCTTATACAACAACCAATATTTCCACCAGGGTTTCTAGGATATAACACCTAATTTTTCTATAAGGAGAAAGGTGTATGGTCTAGAACAACATCATACGTAGCTTTGTCAAAGTTGGACAAGTGAAAAATCATTTTAAAATATTTCTAAGGAATACAATCTCTATTTTCCCTGGATTAAAAATCTGCAATGGCGGCAATGCCCTGCTTAAAAACATTTGGGCATGGACCCAAGGAACTTGGCCTAATGACTTACCTTGAAGCTTGAATACATGGGATGATTAGACATTGAGAATATTAATGGAAAGACCTTTATGTGAATGGACCCCTTTCCAAAATATCCAAGGGTTTAATTGTTGTCAGGCCTTCCATATTATTTTGATGACAAAGGAGCCAAGGATTTTAATGAAAACTAGGGCATGCACTAGAGAGGATAAATCCATTCCTACCTACTCTCAGTGGTTGAGGGAAATATCAGTCGAGATGCAATGTATGATAAGAACTTTCCATGCTTCAAGTCCTTTGAGAGCCCGCACAATCCATTTAGCACATTGGGATAACCCTTGATGCTTACAATCCAACAAACCCATATCCTCTACTTGTCATGGGAGACAACAAATATCCCAAGCCACTTTGTGAAAGCCCTTCCTCTCAGACCCACTAGACCATAGAAAATCTTGTAGTAATTTTTCAAGCCATTTGTAACAAGCCTGGGAAGGAACCCAACAAGACGAGTAATAAATATGCATGAAATCCAATACTTTCGAGCAAATTTGAAATTTACCAACAAGAGAACTTCTTAGCATTCCAATATTCTAGCTTACTTTCTACTTTGTTGATGACAGAAGACCATAATTGGGATAGAGAGCCTTGAAAGGCAAAAGGAATGCCTACGAATTTGAAGACTTCTCCAGGCTGAATCCAACTACACTGCACATGCTAAAGCCAATGGGGAAGAGGCTGTCAGGATTTCCTGTAACATGAGGTTTTCCTCCATTGGATATTAGACCCGAAGGCTTTACAAAAAATATCATGACAAGAAAGAGCTTCAAAAATAGATTGTTCATCCTCATTCAAAGTAATAAAGGAATCATCAGCAAAATGGCCATTAATGAGTTGACCAGCATTCCCAGGAAGGGAAATACCCCAAAGCATCCCAAGAGAAGCACGATGAGCCAAAAGATAACCAAATGCTTCTACTGCTAAAATGAATAGCGAGGGGGCCAAAGGACAACCCTGACTTATTGACCTATGCAAGCCAATAGCATCAGTTTGAAACTTGTTGAGAGAAAGCACAATTGATGCATCCTAAAAATATTTTAACAAAGGAAATAAACTAAGGACCAAAGCCAAGAGCTTACAACATAGAAAGAATGAAAACCCACTAAATTCAATTATAAGTCTTTTCAAAGTCAAGCTTGAGGAAGAGGGCCTATTGACTGGAACTATGAGCCCAGACAACAAAAACAATAATGCAAAAAAATTGCAAAAAATTGTAAATTGTTGGAAATTGAAATTGTAGTAAATTGGAAAGTTGTTGGAAAGCAAAAAGACTAATCAGATGTACTCCTAATCACATCACAAAATTATCTTGAATAGAAAATAAATTATTAGGACTAAAATGGATATTAACTACTACAAAAAAATGAAATTGATAAGTTTCATAGCTTATTTTTCTGTAGTAAAATCAAAACAAAACCTATATGTTAGTCCTCCTCCTAGGTCTCGAAGTGGCTAGCCTCTTTTTCCAGAAGAAGGTATGAATTCCTCTCTCTCTAAATCTTACTCACACTTAAACATAACATAATTAATAGAAAAAATTGTACTTTATTGATTCAGAACATGATTACAAATCTACTGTTAAAACCTGTTACAGAACTATAACAGTTTCAGTTTTCTCACTTATTATCTATCTATATTTTCTCTACTACTATTTCTACTATCATTATTATTTTTATTTTTTCTCTAGCTCAACCTGGATGGGAAATATCTTTTATAGATGCCTAAAATCTAATTACAACAGAAAATATACTCTACAAATCAATTCCTATTATTCTGCAATATTCCCCAGGTTTATCCTAGAAGAGGATCTTTTCCATAAATTGTGGCTTTGGATGACAAGGACGACAAATTTAGATGGGAGATATTTTCCTTTAACCTCATCAGCCTTCTTTCCCCTTTTCCACTGTCAAAAATTAGTCAACAGGTCAAAAAGTGCTTTTTGTTCTCAATCGGAAGCTAAGTGGCTCAATCTGAAGATATTCTCTCAATCCGAAGAGATTGTATTTCTCAATCCGAAGATCTTTGAAATGACCAACTATGTACTCTTCAATTGATTTTAGCTATATTTTTTAGGTGTATTAGTCCTCAGGATCATATTGCAATAACCTTCATTCCTCTTCATGTGTGAATTCCATACCTTGCCATTCATTGGTAGTTGGCTAGAATTTACACAGGAAAACCAGTTTCTACTGCACAAGATATAGCTTCTTTGCACTATTTGCTAAATTCCAAGAAATTAATGCTTGAGAAACATCAAAATAAGAATAGTAAAGTGTTGCTATCAGCCTAAGCATATCCCTTATGTATATGATCAAGTGAGTGAGCGAAAAAACAAGGATCAATTAATCTAACTAAATATTAGGTTTAAGACTAATGTATATATAATACAATGAATAGTAAACCTAACTAATTCCCCACTAACCAAGCTAAAAAATGCGTTAGGCTAGGTAGAGAGTTAGGTTTAGGATTGACTACCCTAGGATATTTATGCTAGTTACCATTAGATATTTAGGACAATAAATAACTATATGGTAGAAACTAAAACAATAAATGTAGTAATAAATCCTAAGTAGTGTAATGCAATACACTAGCTTATTTTACCTAGTGGAGTAATTGGTAAGTATCCCAAGTAATGGAATATTACTCTAACATCCCCCCTTATTACATTATTTTGGTAATACATACATATCCCTCTATACAAAAATATTTGGGTGAAGTATAACTGCCCCAATATAGTGAAGAAGATGTTGATCTGTTGGTTCTTTGCTCTGTCATAGTACTCTGGCTGCTCCTAAGCAAAAAGTGGGTTATTCCTCACTTTGTCTTCATGCCAACAAATGTCCTTATGGTAATCACATCATCCAACCGAATTGCATGGGTAACCAACCACTACAATCGCTAGGTGTAGTAGAATAGATCACTTCATACAAGGTTCATTCATTTACAATATGAATTTGCAAAAGATAAGGTAGCTAAGGTTTCGTTCGCTGCCCAAAATGCACCCTTATAGTTTCCCCCCTTCTCGTTGCAAAACATAGTGTAATTAATTTCTAAAGGAAGTGTGACAAAGGTGTCGGTCAAAGTCGAAAATACACCTTTATAATCCATATTCCCATTTTACAAAAATTGTGAAGAAAAGAAATGTATATCCCCCTTCAATTGCAAAAAGTGTGCAACTCAAGAGTGTTGTTAAGGATTTGACAAATATTGCCTCCTAGGCAATTTTACATCACAAAAATTCGCTCCTCTTGTTACAAGTACTTCAAACACATAGAATTTGCTATTTATGAAGCCTAAAAGAGGTACAAGCACCCCTTATTTGTAAGGTCTTCAAACAAAATACTTATGCTATTTATGAAGCCAAAAAGAGGAGAGAGAGAAAATGGTGCTTTTGCCCAAGGGACACATGTGTTCTCCCTCTACAAAACTATTTTAGCAATGAGCACTCCTTGTGCTATATTTGAACCAGAAACAAAATTAGTATGAGACACTTCACTAGAAATGATGTGCCTTTGACATTTTAGTTTTGCGTGTTTTGAAACCAACACTGAATGGTGTCATGGTTTTCATTTTTACAATTTGTGCAAAACTATGCTTTCTAGGCAATTTGATCAAAAAGTTCACCAATTTGTCCTTTCTTATTGTAAGTACTTCAAGCATGATTGCTATTATGAAGTCTAAAAGAAAAGTTTTAATGTTGATGACTTGGAATTTTCTAATTGCCTTTACAAGTTTTATTTCCATCTTATCAAAATCGATGTTTTAAGGAAGAAAGGAATTATCCCCCTTTAGTGCAAAGGATTGCAACTTTTAAGGTTCCTTATTTTTAAAAAACTTGTTCTTTCTTTTGATTACCCTAAAAGAGTACCAAAATATAATTCACTCAAACAGATATTTAATGGCACCTACCTTAACTCCCTTCAAGAAGGATGAAAATTTTGAGGAAATTAAGCCAAACAAATAAGAGTGAATTAGGGGTTTTGTTGATTTAGGAGAGAATATCAAGTAATTTTGTCTTTAAATCTGTGCAAGGATTTACACAAATTTGTGAAATTTTGGGGTTTAGTGTGTTCTTGATTCGATGACTTATAATTGCAAAATAAATAATGCAATAATCAAACAAGAATGCCCACAAAATTCTTATCACCTAGGTGTCGGATGTAAAATAAAAAATGCACCTTTTTAAATTTTTGCAACAAAATGTGTATTTTGTGTTGTGCAAAAAATGATATTTTTAGGTCTCCTACTTTGTTTTCCAATTTTGCAAAAGAAGTACAATGTTGTCTTCTCCCCTAAATTTTGCAAAATTAACAATTTTGAGCACTCCTTCCAAGACAAGTCGACACACGACCCGCATTTGGAAGGCTTCCAGAACTAGTCAAAACACGACCTAGTTTTTATGGGCCTAAGGCTTTAAATTATTCTCAATTTTGCAAAAGGAAAGTGCAATTTTATGTCTTATATCCCCCTCTTGGAGAAAAACAAATGCACTCTTTGTCTATGAATTTTACAAAAAAAATTTCAGTCTCCTTGTTGTCTAATTTGCAAAAAAAATTCAAGTTTGATCCTTTCTTGTATGCGAAATTAACAAGGTGGAGAAGAGGTTTTATGGCTTTCTAATTTGCAAGAAAAATAAGTGCTCTTCTATGTCTTATATCCCCTCTTGGAGAAAACAAAAGCTCTTTTTGATTTGTTTGCAAAAAAAATCCTTAATTCTCTATTTTAATGCAAAATTTTAATAAATCTAATCATTATTTAATTAATAATAAAATTTAATTTTGTAAAAAATCAATGTAATTTAAAAAAAAATGATTTTAGACAAAAGATATTAAATTATTAAATAAAATGATTAAAAATAAAAAAAAATTACAAAAAAAATATATATATTTTTTACCTTTAATTTATTTCTTGCCGCGGGCTCCTCGTGGTAAAAAATATTTTTGCCCCAACAGGAGTCGAACTCGCAACCTCCCGTCGGGCAGCACCTTAGCGTTGGCCCTTCCACCGATCGGGCTAGCTAGCCCGACGGGAAGGGATGTGGCATGACTTCACCTTGAAGGCTGCACCGTTGAGTGATGGGGAAATTAGTGGGATTTATCCCACATCGCCCATGTGAGCGATTTTATGTTGCTTAAAAGAAACAGAGCACACAGTTCTCTTTGATTTCCTGTGGGCAATCAAGGTCTGTTGGACCCCTTTTGCTGCCGCCCACGTGGCGTTGCTAGAGGGGTCCACGTGTCAGGTGGCACACATGGCTATTTGCCATGTGGCCACCACATGTCTAGTCTAGTCCTTCATCCAGTGGTATTTCACCACATGTCTAGTCTAGTCCATCGTCCAGTGGTTTTCTACCATGTGTCCAGTCTGGTCCAGGTCGAGTCTAGTGGTAGTGCCACATCAGCACCTCAGGATCTATGCCCGAGGTTGTGTCTGGCCACCACGTGTCATGAGATGATGGGCCTGTGTTAGTGCCTTGGGATCTATGCTCGGGACCATGTTGGTGCTTCTAGTCTACGTGGTCTATTAGGTGCATGTGCCACATGGCACCTGTGTCGAGCTAGGGCACTCCTGCCCTGGCTTCAATCTGTGGTCACCTTATCAGTTGTCAAAAATTGAAGGGCTGCCTATCCTATCAGATTCTGATCGTCGGATGACGGGTTGGTTCAGTCGTCACCTGGGGGAGGGTACACCTGACCTCCTTAGGTGGTCGGTCATCGGTTGTCGATTCGATCACCAGATAAGGAAGGCATGCCTACCCTCTCTTTTCGATCATCGATAGTGGGACGGAGGCTTGACAGGGTTGTCCCCCTATCAGTGGGATCGACCAAGAGTGTGAGGGTGCACCTACCCTCTAGGCACTCTCGGTTGGGTTTGCCACGTGGCCTCCCATGGAAGGCACTCCCACCATCTCATGGAGGTCAACTTCGGGTCCTACGGTTGGGTCATTCGCCGATGCTCCTGTGTTATCCTGTTAGGCCTGAAAGGTTAGACAACATAATGCTGTCAGATCTGTCTAGGCCTACAGGCCGTCTCCCATGGCGGTTCGGTGATGTGGGCCTGTGGGCCCTCTCCCATGGCTGCCCAATGATGTGGGCCTACAGGCCTGCCTAGGGATCCATGTAGGTCTTGAGGGCCAGCAGGGCCCTCAAAGATCATGCCAGGTCCAGGTCGGGTGGAACGAGCAGAGCTCGTATTAGGCCACCCGACTGCGATGATACCAATGTGATCAAGTGAGTGAGCAGAAAAAAAATGATCAATTAATCTAACTAAACGTTAGGTTTAAGACTAATGTTTATATAATACAATGAATAGTAAACCTAACTAATTCCCCACTAACCAAGCTAACAAATGCGTTAGGCTAGGTAGAGAGTTAGGTTTAGGATTGAATACCCTAGGATATTTAGGCTAGTTACCATTAGATATTTAGGACAGTAAATATCTATATGGTAGAAAATAAAATAGTAAATGTAGTAATAAATCCTAAGTAGTGTAATGCAATACACTAGCTTATTTTACCTAGTGGAGTAATTGGTAAGTATCCCAAGTAATGGAATATTACTCTAACAATGTAATAGGTCATAGCAAAGTGACATCTACACAAAAACTATAAAAATCAACATATAATATTCCAAACACATCAATCATGCAAATAATTAATACATAGCATATTAGATCAACTTAACTAGTATATAAAGTAAATCATAGAATTTTAGGATATTTTTAGTTGTTCAAAACATGCTATGATGGAGGCATTTCCAGGCCTCATCATTTTCCTCCCAACTTATATTAATGCATGTCCTCATGCATTCTATTGGGCTATAGAATCATAGATATCCATATTCAAGTTCCATGATCTGGAGAACAAATTTTTGCCTATATAGTATCCTTTGTTCTCTTGAAGGTTTCTGAGCCAATCTTCAAACTGCTTATCTGGTTGAGGTTCCTCTTTAAAATAGTAGGGAACTAGAGTAATGATGGTTGGAGGCCTAAATATGAGACCTACATAGTTATGCTACATAATTTCAATAAGTTGTATCACCCCTTCCACTCTTCTTCTGGACCATTCTAGATTAATGGGGGAGATAGGCTCCCTTTTCTGTAAAGACATGGAAAGTTTTTCCCATCTATTTATACAATGTGATAATGCTGAAACAAAAATGTCATTACAAAAATTTTGGAATTTAGTTACACAGTCCCTCAAATTTATCAAATACATCATTTTGATATCGTCCCTGTTTATTATGAGAAAATATTGTCTGGTGATAATCGGATGATTTGGCTGAGTTGCTCTGACTAACAATTCAGCTCTTAATTAAATATCCTTATTCTGCCTTTTTTCTTGGTCCCAGTAAAACTAATTTTGTAAGGTAGACATAAAAGCTCTCAATTGCACATCTCCTATGCAAATTTGGGGGTGGAAATCTACATCCTCTGGAATGAAAAAAATGTGCAAAAATAACTCACATAGCAAGTTTTTCTGCTCTGTAGGACTGTTGAAGTAAGCTTTCAAAAACTCTTCAGCTTTTTCCAGTTTATAGAGGAGACTTGAGCTAATTCTCATAACCTACCATCTCAGATATCTCTCCTTCAGAATGAGACTGTAAAACCTGGAAGGTCTTCTGAATTGAACCAAAAATTCAAAAATTTGACATAGGTCAGTTATTTTTTCATTCTATGGACTAATTTTTGTGTCCTTTGTCTCCAGCTATTTTCCTACTAGTTTCAATTTATCAATCTGTGTGGCAAGTTTTTCATTTTTGATCATCCAGTTAGCAATGTCTGTATTATACTACTCCAGGGATACAATATTGGGTGGTCTAATTACAGGTTGAAACTTAGACAACAGTTCCACCTATACCCCATTTTTTGCCACTTCTAATGGTTGGACATATGATAGCAATTCTACTTGTATCCCTTTTTCTGCTACTTCCACTGGTTGAACATCTGACAAAAATTCTACTTGTATCCCTACTACAAAAATATTATTCAAAGAACTTACTTGATTATTTATATTTTTTGTTCAAAATGCTCCTATGTTGGTGTTTTTTGCAGACATAATTGCTGACTCTCCACATATATTCTTTTCTGGGCTCCTGATCGATTCTAGAGCATCTCCAGATTGAGAAGGTGTTGCTTAGGAATGGAAGGGCACTACTTTAGAATGAGCTCTTGTGTTTTCATCTAAATATACCTCTATCAAGGGGGAATACTTATCTACCCTAGATAATCCAAGTAGTAATTGAGCCAACTCTTCCTCATTATTTGCTATAGTTGACTGCTTTTCAAATTGTAATAGTTTACTCTTTACTTCCTCCACTTCCTGCTACAACTCTGCAATTCTTTTTTCATGTTTTTCAATGATATCTTCCTTCTTCTCAACCCATTTGGTTTGTGTTTTAATCACACTCTTGGATGCTCTCTACTGTTATGCAATGTACACCTCCTCTTCTTCTGATTTAGAATCTGATGCAGACAAATTATCTACAGTTTGTTGCTCAACCATTATCTCACTTTCTATTTCAACTATTTGGTCTTCTTTAGAAGGTTCCATAAGGTTATCTATAATTGCATCCAAGTTTGCATCAATTTCAAAATTGTCTTGTCCAAACTCTTCCTCAACCAACTATTCAAGAAATTTTGAAAAATATTCCAAGGTGGTATTTACAGTGGCTGGTTGTATTTTTGTGACATCAGGACTATCTTGGTTGTTTTCCTCTGCAATCATATATTTTTCTATTTCTTTCTGGTGGAGTCTTGTAGACCTTCTAGTTCCTGGTGTATACTTTCTATTATTACTCTATTTTCTTATGTCAATAGGGGCTGTAGGAATTATATCAGGTTCTGGTGGAATTTCCTCTACTTCCACTTCTATCTCTTCTCTAGTTTTGTTGGGAACTTCACTCCCCTGTTCTATCAGATCAACAATATTCTCAAAAAAATAGACCCTCTTCTATTTTCATTTTCTATTTTCAGTTCCAGACCCTCTCTTAGTTTGTGAGGTTGAAGGTTATGAGGAAAGGTACTTTGTTGCTTTTACAACAATATCTATAGCAACATCTTTTTCCTCCTCTACAACAACATCTATTTCTTCTTCTGTAGCAGCATCTGTTTCTTCTTTTGCAGCAGCATCTGTGTCTTCTTCTGCAACAACATTTGTGTCTTCTTCCTCCTCATCCTTTTTTTTGAAAACTACATCAGTCAGAGCAGAGTAAAACCTATCAAAGCTTTTTAGGTTTCCTCTAAAATGATGCTTACAGACCAATTTGATAAGACCATGGTGGCGAGGGCTCCATTTTCCCTCCTGATAGCATTTTGCCATGTTTTGCAGCTCTTACTACAGATATAGGGGAAGATTTACCCTAACCTTAGGTTGTTGCCTACCATGTCTAAGGTGGTTCAAAATTTTAAAATGATGCCCTGATAAAACTACATACTACCCTTCATAGGTTAAAAACTTGATTACCCATGTGGCTACTTCATCCCAAGGTTTTTGCAAGCTAGTCCTATTTACACCCTTACACATGTTATTTATCAAGTATTCTAGTTCTTTATCATCTTCTTCTAGAAATTGACTAACTATGTTTGCTAGTGTATTCTTGCCAGTTCTAGAAATTTGAAGACCCTCTAATGGAAGTTCAGTAATTTGACTAAGAACTTTAGGGGTTACCTTAATTCTCATGCCATTGATGTGCACCCTATTTTTTTTGAATGTGTGAGCAAATTTGGCAGCCAAATATTTAGAGCTTCCATCGAATTTATCTAAAAATGGCATAAACCATCCATAAAAATTTGCAACACTTTTGAAATCTCTCAAAGGATGGTAGTATCTGCTAGTTCCATTTTTATATTTCATCCCTTTTTTTGTTCTTGTTGTGCTGAAAATACTGC
This sequence comes from Wollemia nobilis, assembly GCA_028583015.1. Taxonomy (NCBI): domain Eukaryota; kingdom Viridiplantae; phylum Streptophyta; class Pinopsida; order Araucariales; family Araucariaceae; genus Wollemia; species Wollemia nobilis. The sequence continues at coordinate 4,342,110 of JAQPPZ010001648.1, forward strand.
TCACCTCTACTACTACAACCGTTTGCTAGGTCATTGGTTTCTGATTTTTGTAGAATTATAGGGTTTTCTCTTTTTGTTCTTCTTTAGAAATAAATTCAAGTAATCATGTTGCATCAGTGATTACTTCTTTGAAATGAGACAAATATCACTATGAACAATGGTTGCACATTATTAGTTATTTTCCCCATGATTTTGTACTTCCTCGAGATGAGATAAATCTCACCGCGGACTAGCTGACATGTGTCAATGATCACATGGAGTCAAAAATTTTGCTGATCATTTCTTTTCTCCCTCCTTGGATACCATGTAGAAACATAACATTAAGTGCTCATTCCAAATATTAAATTTCATTCCGAAGATAAAGGTTCACTCTAAAGACAAAGCAGGACTTATCATTTCCAATCCAAAGACAAGGCTGGACTTGTCATTCCGAAGACAATTTTTAATCTGAAGATAAGGCTAGACTTGTCATTTTGAAGACAATTTTTAATTCGAATACAAAGCTTCATTTCGAATATACAATGCAGCAGTCATTCCGTAGATACAATGCATCAATCATTTCGAAGATACAATACAACAGTCATTCTGAAGATATAGTAGAAACCAACATTCTTCTTTTAAAACATGTTTTGCTTATGCCAATTCCTATGAACACTTTTATACTAATGGTTAATTGTCATATACTATATATCAAATATTTACAATGAGAAAAGTGCAAGAAACATATACCTGGTTAAAATAAGTTAATGCAAATTTTTGAAAGATGACTGCTTTTGTTAATGCTCTACTAAGGCTTACTACAACACTTCAAAAATAAATGTAGTTGGTGAATTTGTACAATGGTGACTCAAAAGTTTTCAAGGTTATGCATGCCAAAAAACTAGTTTTCATTCATACCAACTCAGTAGTGCCTTAGAAAAAGGTTTTCACTGTCGAGTTATTCATTTTTCTCTGTTTTTTTTTATTTTTTTTACCTCTCATTTTATCTTTTTTTTTTTTTATATTTTGATTATGCCCATGAAGGAATTCACAACCAGAATTTATTCATCTTTTTGTTTTCTGATTTTTCTATTTTTTTTTATTTTTTTGTTTTCTTGAAATCCATGATTATGCTCAATTGTGGTGGAAGAGGGAATCACTTCTACCTATTATGCATCCAAGCTATCAAGTTGTTGCAAGAACTCCTCCTTAGTCAGAGGTGTATGATACACTCAAAGGTGATGTCCATTCACTACCAACTTTCTCCATGAATCATCAATGGGAGAGAGGCGAGTTGCTCCGTTGTCAAATACATCTTCAATATGGTACGGTCCAAGCCATCTAGTCCTTATTTTTCTAGGGAATTCCACATAGCGAGAATCAAACAGCAAAGCCCAATCTCCTTGCTAAAATTTTCTCTGTTGTAGGTGGCCATCATGCCATAGCTTCCTCTGCTCTTGAATTACTTCAGTTTGGTGCAGAGCATCCAACCGAAGTTCATCCAATGGATTCAGCTGTAGAATCCTGTTTGCCTGTGCCTGTGACAATTCAATTCCAAATTCCAATGTTATGTGCAATGTTAGTAGGTCAAATTCAATAGGTAGGAGGGGATTTTTACCAAAAACTAGTTCATAAGGTGTGAATCTAGTTGTGGATTTCCAAGTAGTATTGTAAGCCCAAACTACTTTAGGTAATTTATCTAGCCAGTTTCTCCTATGAACAACTACTATTTTCATCAAGATCTATTTCAATTCTATGTTTGTTACCTCAACTTGGCCATTTGCTTATGGGTGGTAAGGTGATGATTTCCTATGTTTTATTTCATACAACTCTGTAAAAGCCTCAATAACTTTAGATGCAAATTGGGGTCCTTGGTCTATGGTGATAGACCGTGGAGCTCCAAATCTCTAAAAAAATTTATTATACAAGAAATCAGTGACCTTCTCTTCATGAGCCTGTTTGAAATCATGCACCTCTATCCACTTTGTCAGGTAATCAATGCATACCAGAATATGCACCTTTCCCTGATAAGGTGGATCAATAGGTCCCACAAAATCAAGCCCCCAAATCTCAAATGGTTCTAAAACCACTTGAGGCTATAGTGGTATTTCATTTGTGTGAGTGGGTTTCCCCATTCTTTGGCATGCATCACAATGCCTGATGTATTTTTTCACATCCTTGTGAAGAGATGGCCAATAATATCCTATTCCTAAAAATTTCTTTATTGTGCTTTTTATAGAATAGTGTCCATCGAAGGGTTCATCATGACAAGCCCTGAGGATATCATATACCTCATCCTTTCTGATGCACCTACGTAACACATGGTCAAGACTACTCTTGAAAAACATACCTTGAATCCATTCAAAAGAAGAGCTGTGTTTGATCAATTGTTTTCTTTGTTTGGAAGTAAATGTGGGGGAACTTTCCCTCTGACAAAATAGTTGGCTATATCTACAAACCAAGGTGATTGGACAAATATAGCAAATATTTTTCATCAAGAAAAGTGTCCTTCACTAATTCCCCTTCCTCTGCATTCTGCAACCTGGACAAAAAATCTACTACAACATTAGCTTTTCTTGGTTTATTGATTATTGTGATATCAAATTCCTACAACAACAGTAGCCAACAGATAATCCTTGCACTTACCATAGGCTTATTCATCAAATATTTAATAGTTATGTGATCTGTGTGAATGAATATTTGATAACCTGTGATGTAATGCCTAAATTTATTGATGGCATAGATTATTGCCAAGAATTCTTTCTCAGTTGTGGTATAAATTTTTTTTATATCCTATCAATTTCTTGCTAATGTAGTAGATAGCACAGTGTTCACAATTTTTGATTTGTCCCAATGATGCTCAAATTTTAGTATTGGAAGCATCAGTTTGTATGTAGAGTGGTAATATCCAGTTAGGTCCTCTTAACACATGTGGAGTTACTAATTTTTCTTTCAAAGCTTCAAATGATTCTTGACACTTTGCAGTCTAGGAGAGTTTAGAATATTTAGTCAATAGCGCAAACATGGGATGGCCTATTGTGCTAAATCTAGGAATAAACCTATGGTAAAAACCAATGTGTCCTAGGAAGCTTCTAACATCAGTCTAAGTTTTAGGAGGGAGAAGGTTCTTGATAATTTCCACCTTATTTGGATCAACCTAGATCCCTTGAGGAGAGATGTGATGACCAAGAGCTATTCCTTCCTCCATAATCAAAAACATTTGTCTGGATTTAAGGATAACTGGTAGGTTTCACAGTGAGTTAAAACTTTATCAAGGTGTTCTAATGTAAAGTCAAAAGTCTATCTACAGACTGTGAAATCATCCATGTATATTTCAACACTGTTGGTAGTCAGATTTGAAAAGATGGTTAAAACTACTCGTTGAAATTTTGTTGGTCATTACGCAAATCAAAATGTAAGACCCTATAGGCAAATTTTTTGGATGGATAGGTAAAGGTCATTTTCTCTTGATCTTCAGGTGCAACCAGAATTTGATTATATCCACTAAATCCATCAAGAAAACAAAAATATTTCTTTCTAGCAAGAGTATCTAACACCTAATCTATGAATGGCAATGTAAAATGATCTTTGTATGTCACTTTTTTTAGTTCTCTATAGTCTATACATACTCTCATTTTTCCATTTTTCTTAGGCACTATAACCAATGGAGAGACCCACCGACTATCAAAAATTGGGTAAATGAATCCTACTTCCAAAAGTTTTTCAATTTCTTCTTTCACAATATCCCTCAAGGCAAGATTCAATCTTCTCTAAGGCTATCTTACAAGCTTGACATCTTCAATATAAATTCTATGAGTACATACATCAAGGTGAATCCCTAACATATCTTTGTAATCCCAAGAAAAAGCATGGATATGCTTCTGCAAAATAGCTATCAATTTTCTTCCTCTTCCCTAGTAAGCTGGCTATTTATGTTCATAAATTTGCCTGGCTAGACTTCTATTTGTTTTGTATTTGGAAGGACTGAATTTACTTCTTCACAATTATTGACTACGGAATTAAGAGGACAATGATGAGATGGGAGGACATAAGAAGTTTCTGTCTCATTGATTTTTTATGGAAGCATATCCTAAATGGAACAATGAGAAGGGAAGATCAAGTGATGGTGCCACCCATGTGGTAGTAAAATAGATGTTTCATGTGATGTTATAGATGGATTTTCTTTAGAATTTTGACCTTCTTCTCTCACTAGCAATTGATTGATATTGGCTTCTTCCTCTTCTAACCCTTGTTCATGCAAAACATTCATTAGGAATGTTTCATTTTCTAAAATTTCTATGTCATGGAGGTCTTATGTGTGTTCCCTTACTACCAAGGTGGCTAGTGTGGAAATAACCTCTCTTGGTTCTTCAAATGAGTCAAGAAACCATAACTGACCTATGAAATTGCTTAAAGGTCTTGTAGGAGGATATAGAGAAATCTATTTTAGGTCAATACCATTTGAAATTGTCATTTTTCCAGATTTTTAGTCTATAAAGGATGCTGCAGTTGCAAGCCAAGGTCTTCCTAGGATAATGGGATAGCCATGTGCTGAGTTTCTTGGTTGTAAAACCAAAAAAATTGTAGGTCATTCCCAAGAAGAAACTTCTATAGGGACATCTTAAATGATACCTTTAGGTTTTGCAACTGACCTATCAGCCATTTCTAAAACTGTGAATGTGGGGCTGAGATGTTTGAGCTGTAATTGTTCTATTGTATCCTTGGTCATGATATTTATTGTAGCTCCTAGATCAACTAAGATGTTTGATATTGGCACTGATCTTATGATCACTATGATAACTAGACTTCTTGGGTCACTATAATTTGGAGGTACTAGTTTTCCTGACAAGAGATCAACTATCTTTCCTTCAACATGAACAGTTTTAGGAAATGCTTTCTTTTTTCTTCCCACTCTTCTATTGTACAAATCTTGGATAGTCATTTTAATCACAATTATATCCTTAATGGCTTGAAATAAGGGTAGTGATATGGTTAATTTTTTGAGTTCTTTCACTAACTCTAATTCAGAATTTTTTGCTGTAGTGTTAAGTCTCTCAAGGTATGGAATTATCCCTGATGAAGGTAACTGTTCTTCCTGTGGTTTTATTTTTTCTTCTTTTTTTTTTTTGTTGGTTTGACTTTGCTTGGTTTAATAGGTTATTTAATTTCATCTTCTTTCACTTCAATTATAACAGGTTCAGGTAAAATTTTCCCTAAACGTAGTTGTATGTTGCTACACTCCAGAATTTGCATATCTAAATTTCCTTCAGAATCAGCCATAGAGGTAGGAGCTGCCTGCCTTATGTTATTTGGATTTATTATAGGTTGAGCTGGTAATTGAGGTTTTTTCACTTGTTGCATTTGTTGATTTTGTTTTCCTTGAAATTTTTTATTTGGTCTAGGCAGCAAATTTTGAGTTTGACCTTGATTTCTTTGTTGTCTTGGATAGGACTGGTATCGTTGACCCCACTATTGTTGATTTTACATCCAAGATGGATTACTTTGATTCTGAGTCCATGGTGGGTTATTTTTATTCCATTATGGGTTATTATAGTTTTGATTCTAGGATGGATTATTCCAACCTATCTGTGGCTATTCTTGAGAATTTATCCATTGAGAATAATTCCAAGGATGTTGGCGTGGTTCTGACTGTCCCCAAGACATGTTTCCATGGTTTTTTCCCCAAATTGTAGGAAAACAAGGGGTATTTTGATAGTGTTGAAAGTTTTCCCCTTGTCTTGATCCCACATAATTAAGTTCTTCTATTTGAGTTTCTAGGACAGTTTTTAGTTGTGGTAGCAGATGACATTTGTCAGTCAAATGTCCTTTTGAGCAAATACTACAAATGGCTGAAATGGATATTTTGTTTAGAGGACATTCTTATAAGGCATATTTATTCTTTCATCTTGGGCAATAAATTGATAAAGGTTCTATGGTTTTTTCTTTAGCAGACATTTCTCCCAGAGCTGTATTTAATTGTACCAGGATATCAGTCTTAAAATTTACAAGTTCCTCTATTAGGTGCTTCACATCAGTGTCATTTGTACTCTTTTTCTTTCTTTTATGCCTAGTGTGAGAGTAATTTCTATAAATATCCACAATATCATCCATATTATGAGTACTTACATCCCCATTTCCCATAAAATCTAATACCTCTCAGTATTCATCTTTTAATCCTCTTAGAAAAATGGTTTTACACAATTCTAGTTCTCCTAGTCCACACCTTCTTTGAATAAACACAAATCTATCAAGGTAATCTTCTAATGTTTCATCATATTCTTGTTTAATTTTGAACAACTCATCTTTCTTGTTCCTTACTCGACAATACTCTTGATACTTGTATAAAAACATAGTCTCCATTTGATCATAGGTTTGGATGGAATCTGGCTGTAAGCTCATGAACCAGCGTAATGCTGAGTCCTTGAGTGTTGAAGGAAAAACCTTGAGTTTTTTATTATCATTTATATAGTCATAGGTTTGACACACTACTTTGAACTCAAATAGGAACTAATTAGGATATTCAGATGCAACACCCCAAAATGTTGGAAACACTGAAGGTGAGATTGTTTTCATGGGAGAGTTTTGTGTGGGATTCAGAAGAATATGATATTCAAATGTTCTATGAGGTTGGAGTACATCTTGATCATCTTGATCATTATGGAAATGACCATGATGGTCATCCCCATCTAGATTGCCTATTTCTACCATAATTTGTTGTTCTTCAGAAATAGTTAAACCTATCCAAATTTCTTTCTCAAGAGGTCCAAAAACTTCTATTGATAATGAGTCTAGTAATTTTTCTTGCTTAGGAGATTCTAATGATGATGAAGCTAGTGGTTTTTGTTTTAGTTTTTCTGGTAGTTCAAACACAGGTGATTCACCCCTTAGGCATGAAGATCTTCTTAATGGAATAAGCCAGGGATATATTTGGATAATTTTGCCTTCTTTGTCCCTAGGCCTACTCATTCATGCCTACTCCTTAATGACATAAATTATAAGTCAATAATTGTTACTTAACTAGTTGTTATATTTAGATTTTACCCTAAATTTTCACAACTTAGTCTAATTAATAGCTATTGAACTGTTGACACCTTCTAACAACACTCTCCTCAACAACGGTGCCAAAATTATGTGTTGTCATTAAGCACATCATTAATTCTTAATGAATCTATCAATCCATGGCAATGTACAAGGCTATCTGTGAAAGGAGTGAATAGGGCTATAATTTAAGGTCAATTGGGAGCAGCAAGTCTTATTGGTGAAACTGATTGTGTGGGGATTTTTGGGTCTCTTCTACCTCTAAATTGCATAAATTGAACTATAATATAATTGCAAGAATGAAGACTAATTGCTAATTACAGAAATGAAACCTTAGTTATAGTTGCAAGAATGAAATCTGATTAAATTGCAGAATTAAAACCCTAGTTACAATTGTAGAATTGGAAACCTAATTACAGTTGCAAAATGAAAGTATATTTACTCTTGCAATAATGAAAACTAAAATTAATTTCTATAAATACTTTGTAACATAAGGTTGTCAATATTCTATGTAAGGGTTGACAACAAAAACAATAATGCAAGAAAATTGTAGAAAATTATAAATTGCTAGAAATGGAAATTGCAGTAAATTGAAAAGTTGTTGGAAAGAAAAAATACTAATAAGATCTACTGCTAATCACATCACAAAAGTATCTTGAATAGAAAATAAATTACTAGGACTGAAATGGATGTTAACTACTACAAAATAATGAAATTGACAAGTTTCATAGCCTATTCTACTGCAACAAAATCAGAACAAAAATTGTCTGTTAGTCCTCCTCCTAGGTCTGGAAGTGGCCAACCTCCTTTTCTAAAATAAGGTATGAGTTCCTCTCTCTCTAAATATTACTCACACTCAAACATAATATAATTAATAGAAAAACTTGTACTTTATTGATTCAAAATATGATTACAAATCTGCTGCTAAAACCTATTACAGAACTATAACAGTTTTAATTTTCTTACTTGTTCTCTATCTATATTTTCTCTACTAATATTTCTACTATAATTATTATTCTTTTTTTTTCTTGGGCTCAACCTGGACGAGAGATATCTTTTATGAATGCCTAAAACCTAATTACAACAGAAAATATACTCTACAAATCAATTCCTATTATTCTACAGTATTCCCTGGGTTTATCCTAGAAGAGGATATTTTCCATAAATTATGGCTTTGGATGGCAAGGATGACAAAGTTAGATGGGAGATATTTTCCTTTAACATCCTCACCCTTATTTCCCTTTTTCCACCATCAAAAATCAGTCAACATGTCAAAAAGTGCTTTCTGTTCTCAATCTGGAGCTAAGTGGCTCAATCCAAAGATATTCACTCAATCCAAAGAGGCTGTATTGCTCAATCCGAAGATCTTCAGAATGACCAACTATGTACTCTTCAATTGATTTTAGTTGTATTTCTTAGGTGGATTAGTCCTCAGGATCATATTTCAATAGCCTTCATTTCTCTTCATGTGTGAATTCCATGCCTTGCCATTCATTGGTAGTTGGCTAGAATATACATAGGAAAACTAGTTTTTGCTACACAGTAACAGTTATTTGCACTATTTTCTAAATTCAAAGAAATTAATGTTTGAGAAACATAAAAATAAGAATATTAAAGTGTTGCTATCATCCTAAGCATATCCCTTATTTAACATGTCATGGAAAAGTGACATAAAACTACACAAAAACTGTAAAAATCAGCATATAATATTCCAAACACATCAATCATGCAAATAATTAATACACAACATATTAGATCAACTTAACTAGTATATAAAGTAAATAACAGAGTTTTAGGTAATTTTTAGTTGTTCAAAACATGCTATGATGGAGGCATTTCCAGGCCTCATCACTTCCTACAAGATCTTGGAAGAATATCTTCTTTGGAATCAATTTGGTACCTGAAGCAACAAGTTATAGAGTTGAATATTTGGAGGCCTAAGGAAAAGACTCCATTGAAAGAATTGTAGATTGAGGACCCCGTTGAAATAATGAGAGACTCTAGGAGAAGATTCTTGGTGAATATTGGATATTGGTGATCTCCATTGAATATTGAAAACTTCACATTGAAGAATAGGTCCATAGAATCCCCTATTGAATAACTTCCATAGTGGAAGATTGAGGATAGAGAAGGACTAGAAAAAGTCCTATTTCAGATTTCAATAGTAGCAGATTTAGGAGATCCAAGAAGGAGATCAAGGAAGGTCTCATTGAAGTATTTTGAAGCTACAAGATTGAAGACCTTGGAGAGGTATCAAGAAGAAACAAGGAGAAGGCTTGGAGAGCCTCATTAAAGGAGTTCCTAGAAGAACTTATTGGAGAAATTTACTGCCAAGGAGAAGCTCTAGATAATAAATAAATTGAGATAATTGTTGCCATCCAAAAAAAATCCCAAGGGAGAAGGATTTGGCAAGATTTTTGTAAAATTTTGGAGGATATTGGTGAAGATCTCAAGAATTTCAGACTCTTTAGAAGAAGTTTAATTTTGAAGCCATAATTCAACAAGGATAAAGGAGATAGAGAAACCACCAAATATGAGATATCTGGGGACTATAATTGAATGGTTCTTGAGTGAATATCTCAATTGCGATTTGGAGGAGTATCCTAAAAAAAATTTGAGATTCAAGGATAGAATTTTAGTGAAGTTTGTGACTACTTTATAATCTAAAAAATTTTAGATTTCAAGATAGAAAGTTGGGCAGTGTTAGTAGTTTCTAAGGTTCAGATTTCAGATGTATATCCTAAAGGAGAATTGAAGCCACCAAATTATAGTTTCAGGTAGAAATTTAGTGAAGTGTTAAAGTTGGAAATAGGTGAGCTAAAGAGCTATTTTTTGGACAACCTAGAAGAGTTGCAATATTATCTACAAAAGGTAGCAATTTAGGTGACTCAAATCACCACCACCACCACCACCATCATCTACAGAGGTAGAAAAGGTATGCAACAAAAGGTGCAAAAGGTTCATTAGTTGAAATTTTAGATTTGGTATCTTACTAAGTTTATTGAGCACCGATTTCAAGGTTTAAAGGTTGCATAAATAGTGTTCATTCAAAGTATTCAAGGTAGTGCAAAATTTATTGTCTACAAGGTTCAAACCTGCACAATAAAATAGAAGTTAGATATATTTTGAGAGAAAAAATTATCAACATTCTATTAACTAGTCTAAGAAAGAGAAGATTCTACAAATTTGCATATTATATAGTGCAAAAATTAATGAAAATATTGGATTATTAGTGCAAATTAACCAAGCAAAAAAAGTATTGTTAAGGGTTTGAAGGTAATATTACATCCAATTTTATCTCAACCTACAAAGGAAGTTGAAGCTAGCACTTTGAGAATTCAAGAGAGTCAGTTTAAGAGCATAGGGGGCAAATGTCTACACCATATTATTATACATTTGCATAGAACCTCATTATATCCATTCTAAATAGATCTAAAAAGGAATTTATTCAAGTAAAGGGAGATAGTTTTAGTAGCATCAACTTGCGTTCATCACCCAAGCAATAGTAGATATTATTTACAAGTAGAATATAGCAAGAAAGGTGAAATAAAAATGTATAAGGTATAACTATACTAAGGACATCAAGTTGAATACATCTAGCATCGAAATAGCCTTTGGTGAAGGCAAAGCGGTGTATATTTGATAGTTGGAAGCCTTTGGTGAAGGCATAGAAGGATAAACTCAACAACATAAATGAAATGAAACAAGCATCATAGGGTTATTTAAGCATAATATAAGCATTAGGAGTAGCATTGTTGGCACCAAGAGTAAGCATATTTTTCCCATACAACTTGCACCAAATAAAGCATTGAATTCAACTAAGATATACAACATGGAAGTCTTTATAGGTGGTAAAGAAAACTAAGACAATTTAAACCATCTAGACAAGGAGGAGATACATCACATTTACAATGCATATCCTCCAATTTTAACTCATATTCAAGGAGTTACCCATTGTTGAAGCCATAACATACATCTGGTTGGCACTATTTAGGAGCATTGGAAGGATAATCATCTCTACCAGAAAAGCATTGAGAGAATCACCATCAGTTATATCAAATAGAATTATTAGGATAATATCAATCAATTGAAGTGTTGGATTGCTATCAAAACCTATAGCGAATGAGTGTTAAGATAGCAATATGAGAGCAATTGTATAGCCAAGGAAGTTAGGGAAAAGTGGTGAAGGAATTACACAACATGAAAGAAGGGATCTCATGCAAATAGTATAAAATTATCACTACATCAAACATACCTCAAGTGCTCTATATAGAATAATACCTGGATGCAACATCATTTGTATAATGCTCTTGAAGACATGTTAGTCATAGGTCTGAGGTATTGAAGGTAACAAACAACTCTTTTAATTCCACTTATAATTCAACGTTGGAAGAAGGTGTAGTAGAAGCATTTGGAAGGAGCTAGATAAAGAAAGTTCCATTTGACACCATCCTTCCTACATCATGTTCTAATCCTATAGAAACACACCTTAAAAGAAGCACTTGTGAAACACTCATTGAAGGGGTGTCAATTTGAAGATAACAAAGTGAAATTAAAGCAACATTAAAGAGTCTATAGCATACGAAGATCAAGGAGTGATAAAGCATTTTAGTTTACCTATTGAAAAATAAGTGCATAGATAGAAATATCAATATTGAAGGGCAAGCTCACCAATTGAATTGGAGTTCACAAGTTAGCATATATACATCAAAGAGAAGCATGTTCACTGGTTGAATAGAAGAGTGTAGGATTTCTTGTGAACATTGGAGAAGAGCACACAATTCAATGAAAGAAAATAATGAAATATTTATGTAGCATATAAAATTTGACAAGGAGTAAACCACCATCTAATTCACATATATTCAAATTGATTACAAAGCTCTTACAAGTTAGAATTAAAGGTAATATTTATATTGCAAGTTTGCTATCTTTTTTTATAGGTAATTATATCAAAGTGGTTTTTGAAAGGGCCACAAAACCTATTACAATTGGATCAAGGAGAAAAAAATGCACAAAAAAGAAGGGTTCAAAGAGGACCAACATTGAAACCATTGAAATTACAACTAGGGAGAAAATCCCTAAGAGGAAACCAACGGTAAAAATTTGAAAAAAAAAATTAAAATAAGGTCTTCCCACCCAATCCGAGATGGGACAAGCACATATGTGCAAATTTTAAACCAAATTTACAATGATCAGCCATGAAAGGCACGTACTAAAAAAGATAAAAAAAGTTTTGGATTCCTTCCCAGAAAACCAAACACCAAAACCAAGATAGCGGGAATGAAAATTGTTTAAATTTTGAAATAACGGGTTTCTACCTGAGATTGTAATCCAGGACGCAGAGTGGGATGTCCTGCATAGAGTGAGGGAGCCACTAGAACATGACAAACAAGCAGCTAAAACCCACAAAACAAAAAAAAATGCCTATGAAGTGGATCAACAATCATCGTGAATCTTGATAGGCTACAAGATCACACTACAAAGGAGACTGAAAATATGCGAGTTGAAGAGAATCCTAGAAACAACAATCACCAAGAAAACCCATGACTAGAGTAGAACATATTGCAATTTTATTAAATTTAAAATCAACTAAAATTTATACTCTAGAGATATTGAATGATAGGAGTAATAAGGTGTTAATATCTAGAAAGCATTTTGATTATCTTGAGAAAGAAGTAGAAATTCAAACATTAAAATCTTTATTATTATTGCTTAAACTATTTGCAAATATTTAACAAGAAGATATAAAGTTAGTGAAACTTAATTTGCACATACATTATCTTTCTAAACTTCTAACTTGGGAGATATAAGGGATCCCACACCAAAAAAAATCATAGAAGTTTAGAAACTTATTTGAAGAGTTGAAAAATTATTGCATACATTAATCTCTTACACACAAATTTAAAGAGACATAAAGGAATACAATTATAGAATCTTGAAAAGTGAATATTCCAATAGAAAGAAATAATAATTTATTTTTATCATTGTATTCAAATAGACACTAACCATTTTTATCAAGATCATAGCATATTCTAGTCACTAGGGAGTTATAAGGAAGCCTACAAGGACTATCATGACAACAAAAAAATTCATCCTTACTGAATACCAACTACTTAAAGGTCCAAATTATTCATCATGGAAAAATAAAGTTAGAGCAATACTCATAGTTGAAAAAATTTGGGAAATTGCCAAAGGAACAATAACTAAACCTACTATAGGTGATACAAAGATTCAAAAATTTGAATATAATGATGCAAAAGCACTACTGATAATAAATTTTGCAATAATAGATGAAATGCAACCTTATATTAGTACAACAACATCCTCTGCAGATGCTTGGAAAGCCTTAGATAAAATATTTGAAGGGAATAATAAAGCCATCATCCTAAATCTTCAAACTCAATTACATTCTTTGAAAATGAATAGTGGTGAAAATATAGATTTGTTCCTAAGGAAGGTACCAGATATCAAAGGAAAATTATTAACCTTAGGAGAAACTATTGAAGATAAATTTCTTGTTCAAGTAACACTGAGGGCACTTACAAATAGTTACAAGCATCTAGTCACATATTTTAAAACTTCTATATAAAGATACATCTTTTGATGAGTTAGTCAACATTCTTCAAGAATATGAGGTAGAAAATACAATTAAAGATGAAATGACTAACAATTCATTGGTTTCAAAAGATAACCCATAGGGAAATATGACTTCATCCTCAAGAGGATGAACACCTTAGAATAATAGATACTATCAAGTCTGCAGGAAGAAAGGACACCATACAAATTACTGTAGATTCAATCCTAGAAACCAGTATCAAGGGAATAAAACAAATTTTGGAAGCCAATAAAATAGACTATTCAAAGGTAGTATCATAATTAGTATAATCCTCAACAACAACAACACTAGATATCATACCCTTCTCAAAATCAACCCAATTATCCACAATTGCAATATAGATAAGGAAATCAAAAGGGTTTTTGGTTCAAGAGATCTAGGAAATAGAAGAACTCACAAATGAACATGAAGTCAAAGTCCTATCAGCATAAATATTATTTTAATGAAGAAACTAACTATCTAATTGAGTAAGATACAGACTAGAAACTGAATAAAGAACCTTATCAGGGTAAAGGATATCTCAAGAACGAAGACCATATTGAAGACTAAAGTCTTAAATACCCAAATAATGTAATATAGGGGGGTTTTGGAGTATATTACATTATTTGGTTATGTACCATCATGGGTAAATATTTATATTAGGAGTCTATTAGGACTTAATTACTTTATTAAAGCAATGTAAAAAATGCACAAGTGTTAGAATGTGCAATTATGTAAATGTGCATGTAGTCCACATGTACATAAGTCCTTAGAATAGAATAGTGAGGTGTCATAGGAATATTGAAGGTAAAGAGTTGCATATCATTATAAATAGGCCTTCATAGAGTAGAAGTGTGAGAGGATTTTGGAGTGCATAGGTAGAATAGTAGTAGACACAATGTAGAGCATTTTTGTAAATATGGAGAGGTAGTTACCTTCATTGAATAACATTGTATATTTTCATGAGCTTTCATTAATGGCTATTTCTTGAGTTATTTTTTAAGTTTCTTATCATATTTTCATCCGTATTAGTTATCCATTATCATAGTTATAACATTTTACGCTTATTTCCATACTTGTGGTTGCATTTCCTTTAAATTTATAGCTTCAAAAGCTAACACTACTCTCAATAGATATGGTACTCACCCCAAAGCATTGAATCCATGACCATTGTCTCAATGAGTAATGGATAGTAAGGTGTTACCACATCTTGGTTAAAATATAGCCAATGGAAATCTAAGGACGTGCATGATTACCACAATGGATAAGAGTGACATTCTATAATAGTCCTTGCAACAAATATCATCCATCAAATTAACATACTATCACATAAATATTATTCTCTTGTTTCATTCAACTTTCCAAGTGTCATTCATTTCATCCTATGGAGACTCACCTTGCAATGAATGTATGGGCATGCCTCTCTAGGTGTGAATCAAGCTCCTATCTTCTACTTGTTGAAATTGAATTGAGTGTTATCACTATAACCATTGATGATTTTGGATCAGATAGTTAGCTTTGATTAGATAGATGGTTGGGTCTACAGATGTAAGTCTTCATATCCTTTGCATTGGAAATATTTTGATCATACTTTCCATTTGTTTGGACTATATACAATATTTATATTATGTACATAGGAATACCGAGTGATGTATCACCCCATTTTAGCTAGTTTAAATATCTTGTTAAAGTTCAATACCCATGACTTAGATGCTCGTTGCTCTATATAATCATTGAGGATGTATGTATGCATCTCATCCACAAAGTAGTCAAAGTTTGATAACTCCTCTTCTACCAAGTATAACTACTCTTCTCCACTTCATATAAAAAGGATTGAACTATGTCGTAAATGTGGAGGGGCTCCTATGGGATTGTTAACTTAGTCTCATATCTAGTTTGGAGCAGCATGTGAGTCTAGTCTAGCGATAGGTATCCTTTGATCTTAGCAATGAAGTCTCTCAAGAGGTATATTCCAAATGTGGCCAGTAGATCAATCACTACTATGTCTTAGCTAACTATCAGGTTGGGATATACTTGGAGTTCCAGAGGAAGGTCCTAAAGTATCCCAAAGATTGACACTAGGATGCCATCTAACTAAAATATTGTACTATTAACATGCTTCAAAGATAATACAAGTGCGTCAACTACCCTTTTTAGCATAAATAATGTGCTTGACCCTAAGTCAATAATGTAGTTGTATATCATATTGTATTTGTATATCAAGGATAGTTATAATGGTGTAGGATTTAGCTTATTAGGATCTAGGCCTAATATTTGTAGCATGATAGGCATACCTTATTCACTCATGTATTTTTACTTCTTTAGGGCTTATACCAAATTCTTCATCTATTCTAGAATATAGAGGATGTCCCAAAGATATATGGATATAGTTGACTTTATTAGGATATCCACATCATTGAAGGATCTATTAGAAGGGGATTTTGGAATGGTTAACATTGTTGAAGGTCTAGCCCTTTCTACCATTAGATGTGACCTTAGAAAATTTGCAACAAGTTGCATTGGAGGCTTAAGGGCAACTCTTATGATTATTAGGACTACTCAAACATGGTTCTCTGGTGTAACTTATGCTAGGGGAATCCTTTAGTTGTTTACTTTCCTTCTTTGATATCTAGCCTCTGTCAAGATAGATATCCCTTGGTCCTCAATGGTCCTTTTATTGGCCCTAGTGTTATACTCTAATTGGACTTGTGGCCTCCCATTTGAGGGACCTTCCTCATATGATAAAATTTACACCTCCATGTCATCCAAGTAATAAAAATTTTCTCTAGAGCTAGAGAGTTTGTAGTTGATGGTGTGGTAAGATATTGAGTGGCAAGTTTTAGACTTGGAATTCATGCTTTTGATTGAGAAGGATGCAAAATATTGTGGTTAGAAGGATCCATCCTAAAAACTTGATATTTAGTTTTGACATAATAGTCAAAAGAAATGTAGTTATGATTAGGATAGTACAAGCCAATAAGATCTTCAACATAGTTGTTATGAGTGGTGACTAAGCTCTTAGCTAATATTTTAGGCATTTTATCGATTGGAAATGATATAGGTACTATCTACTAAGTTAGATCCTATGACTAACTAGGATTTTTGCTGGTCATAAATGAAGGCTTATGATATCTAGTTGAAGGTAGTCGAATACTTGGGTTTCCCTATTAGAAAGGAGGTTTTGGATAATTCTGGTAGTAAATCATTTAAGCATTATGTTATCTCTTTAGGTATACAATATCATTATATAGGCTCCTCATAGTATTTAATATTTCATCCATTTTGGCTACAAGGGGAAGGGGGATCTTATTTTGCCCTTAGTAAGAAATGAGACAAGTCAAACTAGTGGTAGGCTATATGGAAGGAAACAATGATGGAGGTGGTCTAGGGGCTAGCATTCCTATTTTTATTATATCCTTATCAACCTAAATGGCTATCTTATAGGAATCTAGTAGTGAATTCTCACCCTTATGCTTGACCATCATGGAAATATTAATATTGAAATATTTTAAATAGTAAATAAATACCATACCCATAGGTGGTTGAATCTCTTTTAGGATATCTTGGTACAAAATCCACCTAAGTGAATGATATGCACCATCAAAATCTTGACCAAGAGATTGTATGGCTCAAAAATAGGGGTCTTTGAGTCAACCTTCGAAGAATATTGGTTCATATGTGCCTAGCTAATCTAACTAATGGAGGGTTGCATACTAGAGTAAGAAATGCAAAAGGACTAGAGAAAAAAGTTGAAAGTGGTGAATATTTGGCAACATCAAGAGACATAATGCAGAGAGTCTCACAATTCAAATTTAGATTAAATTACCTAACATAACAACCTACTTTCCTTATGCTTTAGAAAAATTAAACATGAATAACTCTAAGCATTGCTAAGTCATTCCAAAACTATAATGATAAATCCGGGTAGAAATATAGAATGTAGAATAACTATAATAGAATTATTCATTTCCTGATTTAAAAAAAATATTTAACTACTCAATAAGACACACATACATGTTCAACACAATAAATGAGCAAGTGTTCAAATAACAATCTAATCTTCATTCCAAAGGTGTATAGACTCAATCAAAATAGTTATGGCAATTATAAATGCCAAAGAGTCAACCATTAGAATATATTTTATTCTAGTATATATTCATTCTAGTATATATAGCAATTACAATGTATTTAGTTATCTAAGAATGATTGATGTTAGATATTATTGCAAGCTTTAGAGTAGGCATAAATAGTGGCTATCACACTTAGCTCGGCTAATCTTAACTACTTAAGGTATGCTTTGCTGATGTGTATGATGTGAATTTGATCATGAAACTAGATTGCATGCTACATATTTGGATTATAACCATCAAGTGACAAACCACTCCTTTATGTTATGTATAACTATCTAAGCAGGGGTGGATATGTGGTGAAGAAAAATTCTATCATTATGATATTTTGATATCCATGATGCCCAAAAACTGATTGACACACATGTTCCTACTGATATGGAATATTTTGAATCATTTATGCAATAGTTGGTGGTGTGAAGAGTGCATCACTTACTGTTAGGTGATCATATTGGTTGAGCATTGCATCCTCTATTTTTCTTCTCATATCAGGATTTGGAACTTCTTCTTGTTGGATACCAGATGACTTATTCACTTCTAAAGAGTCTAGTGACTGTATTTTCTCATGTATGATGTTGGACATCAAGTGTCTCCTATACGCATTGATATTTTATTGTTGAGATGCTTGACTTGGATTTATTTTGCATCTAGAATTACATTTTTCTTCTTGGATATTTAAGTTCTTGATGATAACATCATCACATTCTAGATTCTGATGCTTTATTGAAGCCAAGATGTCAAATATCATATATCAAGCCCAATGCCTTGGAATATATCTATATTCATGCATTGCATTGCTTTGTACTATGTCAAAATTTTTATGCCATCTTGTTGACATCAACATTGAAGTCCATACAACTATCTTTATTATTTTTATTTCTCTTCACTATCATGTACTAGATATCAAAGCCTTCATATGATTTTTCTCTTCTCAGATGCTAAGTTTTTATGATCCTACTACTAACATCAATATTTTAAATATGCGACCAACTTTCTTACTTGGTGTAATTTGATATATTAATTTTGCCTTTTATCAAATCTAATGCCTTAAGCATTTTTATCATCCAAAAAACTATTGCTTACTATTGTGCAACCTACTTTGGTTTTATTTGTATTTGGATATCCTATTTTTTTGGTTTTTGTCCCCCTACAATATTTTGGCCTACTCTAAACCAACCTTTCATCTTTGAGTTTGCTACAGGAGCCTCATCCTGTGCTCTTCTAGTTTCCTATTAAACTATTGCATGTTCACTGTTGCAGTATTATCTTAAAAAAATAACTACATGGTATGAATTATACCACATAGTGGATTAGGAGATAAAATTCACCTACATTATTGGTGATTTCCAAGGATTTTTGCTTGTAAAATTGAGAATATATAATGCTTTATCTATGGGATAATATAGCTTTGAAAGGATATGGATCTTGAAGATAATATGATCGAGAGAAAGGGTTATGATAATAAAAAATAAAATAATTTCAGAATAGATATGGGAATTGATGCAGAGAATGGGAGAGGAGAAGGCTACAAGAGGAAAGAAATGTGATTGAAGTGAAGGATGAGAATGATAGAGTTTTATGGAAAGAAATTTATGAAGATAGGGTGAGAAGATGATTGTGGAGGTGAATAATGCAAAGATATGAAAATAATATATAAGAAGAGGAGGAAAATGCTTGTAAGGGAAGAGAGAGGAAAGGAATCAGAGATACCTGAAAGAAGGCACCACTTGCAAAAAAAGTTCCATGAGCATTTTTTATTGCAACAAAACATTATTTTAGGTATAGGTCTATAGCTTTAGGTGGATGTTCATTCATGCAGACAACATTAGACAAGTCTTCCAAGTGCTCAGAAGCTTCATCTCCTTTTCTACTTTCTTCTTTACAAAATTATGTAGGTAGGCCCCCTATATATCAATTAACTCCATTCAAATATTTTTTGGCTCAATAGAATGTATGGATTCCTAAAATGATCACAAAAACATATGCATTAGGTGGCTTCATACCTTCTTTTATAGCCATTTATCGAAGTTGAAGACACCTATATCTTTAATTAAACTGGATTTTGTTAGAGCTGACACTAATTTCTTAGATCTCACTACCCATGTGATAGTCCAAGTCACTTACACTTCAGAGATTGGATCTATGACTTATTAATTAATGGAGCATGTATTTACTTTCATCACTTGTCATCATAATTAACAAGTCTTAAGTTTAGTATATATAATGTTTACCTTTTCAAACTCTATTACCAAGCACCACATATATTTGGTTTACACATGCCAACTTGCTCTATGATATCATTGTGAAGATCCTCGTCATGTTTCCATCATGAGGATAATGAGAACATTAATTCCACATGCTACCACAATTGTATAAAATAACTACAAATATCTGTAAAGAATGACATGCGTTATCTTTTACATTGATCTATGAAGTCAAAAATGTGGAAGGAAGGAAAGGAAAAGGAATGTATGGAGGAAAGGATGTAATGAGAATGATAGAGATAGGTAGAAGATGAAGATGGTAGGAAGTGAAGAAGAAAATAATTTCATACATGAGGGAAGAGAGGCTTCTCCTTTTGGTTTTATTTGTAATTTTATCTTTTTATCTTCCTATTTTATTATCCATGTCATAGGGCTTGAATTTTTCCAAAGATAAGGATACAAAAAAATAGCAATAGAAATTAATGTAATGTGTCCTTGATCCATTTTAATGTTAGCCAATGATTCGCCCTCATTCTTATCTTCTGATAGAATTCCTTGGAAATTGAGTAAGCAAGGAAAGAATATGCACCCTTATATAGACATTTTGCCTACGAAGAAGTCATCATTTTACTCAGGTTGTCAACCCTCTTAATATTTAGTTTGATCACATCCAATTTTTGAGAAGTAGCATTTCCTGTGACATCTCATGATCATGTGACATACTCTTTTTTTATTCCAAAGATTTCTCAATATCCCTCCATTACTAATTTTTGCTACTAAAAAATGTTTATTTAATAATGACCTATATACACAAAATCATGGCATACCCCTATACGCAAGTTGTGCTTACTTTTTTATCCTTTGAAACTGAATCTATAGTTACCAAACCATATTATGCCAAACATATGTTTTTTTCTATGGCATTCATCTTGGGAAGCGTGACTAGTCTGGTTAGGAATATGCCATAATTTTGACTTTGTGCTCGACTCTATTTTCAAAATTTCTTGAAAAGTGGTATGTATAACTAGTGGTAGAGCCTATTGTTTATCATGAGAGGTATAAAAGGCAATTTTTATACATATTTGTCTCTACACTAGCTCATTTATTAGAAAATAAATATGATTATTAATCTCAAAGCTCCTTGATTGGTTATATAGTGCAAAATTTTCTTTCGTCACCAACCAATATTCTACTTTATTTCCCAAATGTTTTGGGAATATTTGTTGAAATTTTATCCCAACCTAATATTGTATAGCTTCATAACTAACTACCAAGCCATATTTATATTTTGAATTCTATAGCATGAAATAACAATCTGGGTAAGTTAAGGCATTACAAGTTGACATTTGAACGATCTTTATTCTGTTTATTATCTCCATTTTGATCAACTTATGAATCTCTTGAGACATATTTGCCTTATATTCTTCATATTTCTATATGTGAAAGGGTCTGATGTATTTAATATTAATCCAAACCAATTTCTTGATACACGACACAACTACATGCACACCATCATGCCCCATGTGTCCACATATTTGTATCAAGAATTATTTGGTATATCCATTCCAAATTTTAAATGCACCTCCATTACCATGATATTATGAATTATCACTAAGTTTGACATCCTTTGTAGTATCATTGACACTTTATCAACTATCTCTATGGATGTCTTATGTCTTATTAATTGGATGATCTAAGACTCAATGTTGGTATATTTTAGGTTCATAGCATCTTGTAGACGACAAAAGTATGCACCATGTATATAACAAATGAATAAAAGCAATGAATTGATATTGAAATGTATGTTGCCTTTTCCTTTTGAATACAATATATACCCACGTAGGGGTTTACAAATATGAAGGGAATGGTTTCCCTTTTACAAGTAATGATGGTGTAATGTACTCTTGTTGCTACAAGTGTGCACGTAGGTTTATAATAATTATCACTTCATCGGGTGTGTTGGTGCCATGTATGGCATCTCTACATCAGAGTGTGTATTTATGTCTTTCAAAACTATGATAGGTTGCTATATGGATGATTATTATTTGTGATCATATGATCGTGAGATGAGACCATATTAATTCTAGATTATTATAATTTGCGATCATCTAGGGTTGGATGATCATGCAATATGGGATATTGTGGCCATAGGAAGTCTAATTTGTAGGCAAAAGAATTTAGGTCATTAACTATCTTTGTGTTTACTCTAGTTCACACTTATAAACCTGCACATAAGCCAATAATGCACCAGGTTAGTAATATATGTCAGGCCTCTCAAAGTGAGACCCATATTCAATAAGTATTAAAAACCAATACGAGCAACAAAAAACAAGAACATAAAGGAGATAAAATAGATTTACTTATACCTTTTTTGTGTGTCCCTATTGCTATCATTTGTGTCATATTATGGTTTTTACTACTATTATGTTTATACCATAATACATCAGGAGGCTTCTACATGAGTTGAGGGTCGATCATCCAGGGGTCTAATGACTACGAAATGATATTGTCCAGGGTGGGATGATGGCAACCTGTGGTATCCAAAAGTTTTTTGAGAGCAAATTTGGGCCTGTAGAAGGGCATGATCGAGGTTGTACATGGGATGAGGATAACATAATAATAAAAATAAGGTGATTGAATGCTATGAATGCTCAGAGTATCATTATTTTTTTGATACTATTTCCATCCTCATACTCCAAAAAGGATGAGAGGTTTAATTTATAGACTTTCCTAAGAAGGGATAAGGAGGTGGATCCATCAGTTAGCTATTGTAATCGAGATTTTTCTCCTTGAATTTGTTTTATCATGGGAAGTGTATGTAGAAACAATTATCTTGTAATTATAAATAATTAATATTATACATGTAAATTTGTGATGTGTGCATTCTTTGATTTTTTTATTAAATGTGCATGGACTATTAACTAGTTGTGCATGGATGGATTGAATGTGCTTATGCTTTTTAACTAAATGTGCATGTTGTGCACATTAGTTAACTATATTTTTTGAATGTGTAAAAATTGTGCATGTTGATTTAATTGGATGTGCATGATTAACCTTCCTTTGTGGCTTGGAGATGCAACTTCTAGTGACTTGAATTCACTTGTGAAAAAAAATGATTTTTATTTGTGCATGATTGGTCTGGATGATGGGAGGTGGAACCACTAGTTAAGTGGATGATGTGGCAAAAGGGAATATGAAGGTGAATGCATCCACATGGAGGGGTGAATGGTTGTGCAACCTAAGCACTAATTAATTAATTATTTAATGAATGAATTAATTAATTAATCAATACTTAGGTGATGAATGTTTATTTAATATTAATTAGATTTAATTAATATTAAATGTATTAATTAATCATGAATTAATATTTATTATGCTAGATTTATGTGTCTGCAAATATCCCTTTTTGTATTGTATTATGTGAAAATACAATGTGATACAAAAATAAATAACACTTGTGGATAATGAATGAATGATGTGTTGACTCTTGTAATTTGAATAGGTTTGACATTTAATTGCCTCAATTTGAGGTCAATGCGAGATGACCCAGTGATGGAGGCAACGAATGTCCTTGAATTTTATTGTTGATATATTGATGAGTGCATTGGTTTTGGCAAATGAACTGGTCATCTGGTAAGTGTTCTCATGATGCCATAATCGCTTTGTCTTGTGGATGATGCCTTTACCACCATATTATAGAATAAGGTATGTAAACCCTTATCAACCTTGATCCAACGCATTGCCATTTGAATTTTATTATAGTATCTGCATTTAGACCTAACAGAATAGGGTGTATGATTAGTCATGGACAAGAATCTTAGACAAACATAGAGTCCAAAATGAGCACTTGAATATATATGTTTTATTTATTTGGTAAAATAAGGGGTTTTTAAAGGGTTCTAAAACCTTTTACATGGGATTTTCCAAGGGTCCCTAAACCTAAACAAAAATATATTGAATAATATTAGAGAGAGGAACAATGCCATACTGACAACCAATAGGTGCAAAAAAATCTCCATGTAAACTCCAATCAGATATTTACAACCCATAAATCCAAAATATATTATCCAACCACCATTAAAAATATTCAATAAACTTTGGAATAAATTTGAATCTGACTGTTGACAAATAATTTGAAATTGAATTTATTTTTCTTAATCAAAGAATTCAAACTTAGCACTTCCTACCAAGCGGAAGAGAAGGCAAACCAACCTTCCAACATCCGAGAACTAAGGTTGAAAGCCAAGAAGGAGAGGACCAACACCTCACCCAACAAGAAACCTGAGATCAAAGAGGCTACCATCCTAAAGCACTCACCCAAATAGCAGTTGGTATGCAGATTATTCACATTTTTTAGGAATACCTCGAAAAGGGGCAAATTCTAAATATTAATAAACAACAACGCAACTCCAACATAAACAAAGCAAACCCACCACCTAACTTAATGGTATTACAATCCCACGCATCGGTGAATCCAACAATAAAATGAAATAGGAGTAGTAAATATTTATATTGAAATTTAAAATTACACTTCTTGCTCGAACCAAATAACACATTGAACCAAAAATAAAAAGGAATCCTCCCTAATGAGAAAACTAGGAAACCCTAGATTTTGGCCCAAAAAAACATTCTATGGATGGGTTGAACACACCCATTAGGAATCCAAGAATAAGAACCAAAAAATATTCCATAATAGCTTAGACACATGAAACTTGTAAATCTAATGCATCTCACCCTAATCTCCAAGATTGACACCAAGGGCCTAGGAACAACAACCAAAAATATAGAACACCCTAAAACTATGAGAAAAATTAAAACTTTAAAGCCCATAAATTATTCTAGTGGAGAAACACAATGCCCTTCCAGTCCAAAAGAGTTGGCCACACCTGGGGTTTTAAAAAGATCACCAAACCAAACACCCTGCTGACTACGATAGAAGAAACTTCCAAGAAAAACTCATTATATGGTGTTGGAAATATTGAGCATATTAAGTTGTCATTGATGTCAAAGGGTTGATGTCAAAGAGAGCATGGAATTCAAGGTAGAAATATTCTTCTAAGGCTGGATAGTTATGCAAGGCAAGGAATATCTCAAAGCAAAGAAAATTGGTAAAAAGCAAAGGTTTATAATATTATTTTTAAATATTATATAGAAGGACAAAGAGATTTAAGAATGGGACAAAGTTCTAAAAGTGGACAAAGCTTTAAAATAAATCAAGGTTTAAAATTTAATGAGAATTCAAAGGTTCAAAAGGGAAGGCCAAAGGATAATATTATAATATTCTTTAATATTATAATAAATGTTTCAAAAAGGTTTATGTTATTTTATTTATTTTAAATATTATAACCCAACCTAAAGGCGTCAAACGTTTCATTTCAAATAAAAGGATTAAATTTGTGCTGATTTTTAAAGACCACATGAAGCATATATATATACACCTTGTTTTATTTCCATATTGGCAATGTTATGTAATGCAAGATTTATTTTGATATATTTCATGGTGACTATTGCAAACAATAGTAAACAATCTTTCAACAAATTTTAAAAAGGGTGTGCGAAGTAATTGAAGATCAATTTTTTTGTGTGCACCTGGGTTTTTCCACTTGATGGGGTAGCCCAGTTGGCTATGTGGCTTGCATGAGCATTGATGGGAGAAATATCGTACGGTCAAAACCCCTAGATTTCATTTTCTGTGTTGAATTTTTTAGATCGTTTGCTGAGGATAGAGATATATTCGGTAGGTGCTCCCTTTTGTTCCAACTACCATGGTACCACAGTTTGTCAGGGCACTCGTGATAGCGCTATGTTGGAGAGGTCCACAGATAAAAATCCATTAGTTGTATTTTTCTTGGATTTTGACGACAATTGATGATTTTTGGAAAATGCACTAAGTTTGCTTGGTGTTGACGGTAGTTAATGAGATTTGAAGCACACCAATGCCTTGAGCAAGGTAAGGAATTTTTTTTATATTAAATTTAGGAGTTATAAGGTGTACTTAATGATTATTATATTTTGTGTATTGTGAGTTGAAAATTAGGGTGTATTGTTGAAATATTATAAGTTAGGAGTTATAAGGTGTACTTAATGATTATTATATTCTATGTATTGTGAGTCAAAATTTTAGGGTTTTAAAAGCTTATTTTTGAAATATTAAAGAGGAGAAATAAGGTATTATTTTCTAGATTTATTGTGGATATTTTGGAAAGATTTGAGTGGATGATTTTTCTATCTGTGCTAGAATTTGAAAATCACTAACTAGATTTTTGAAGGATCAAAAATAAAATTATTTTGAGATAGGTTTTGAAGGCACATCATCATCAAGGCAGTTTTAGAGGTATGGTGTTTTTGATTCCTTTCTAAAGGTTGATGTTTGTTTGAAGGAAATATTTATGATATCATATGGTGGAGGTATAAGGATTGATTTTATGAACACAAGTGGTTTATTGAAGTTGAGAGTATTTATGCATTGCTTTGATTAAGACAGGAAATATATGAGCTAGAGTTTGAGAAAAAAGTGTGCATAATTATTGAATAAAATTGGAAACATATGTGTTAGGGTTTGAGAATAAAGTTATGCATTATTGTTGAATGATATTAAAACATATGTGCTAGGGTTTGGGAATAAAATTGTGCATTATTGTTAAATGAAATTGAAAATATAATAGCAAAACTTTGAGAGAAAAATGGTGCATTAGTTTTGAGTGATATTGGGAATAAATTTGCAAGAGTTATAGACCAATATTGCAAAGAAAATATATGCATTTATTTTGAGTGATATTGGAAATTAAAATGCAAGAGTTATATATCATATTTGTGAATCCAATTTGTCCATCATCATGATTGACTTTGAGAGTTTATAAAAAGGATAGACTTGTGCATTGTTCATGATTGATCTTGTGAGTAGATGAGAAGGACTTGTGTAGTGTGATTGGTTTTGAAGTGGAGTTGCAAATCAGTAAATACCAAGTCAGTTATCAAGTGCTAGACTAGAGCTACCTTTAAAATATAATAAATGTGAGACATGTGAAAGCGACATAATTAATGAATGTGAAGAACATATTGAGCATTTGTTAGTTCATATCATTCTCTATATGTTCAAGAGGTTAAATGAATTTTGGGTAGAATAGTTCTAAAATATTTAGTTGAGGAAAGCACATTGAATAATAGATAAAGCACTTTATGATATCATTATGCAAGATAGATAAATAATTTTTTTATACAAGGTTTGGTGAGTAGATTTGAGCAGGTGTTATGAGCATATTAGAAGTAGGTGTTATAAGCAAATTTGAGTAGGTGTTATGAGCAGATTTAAAGTAGGTGTTATAAGCAAATTAAAGTAGGTTTTGGTGAGTAGATTTATGAGCAGGTTTGAGAAGGGTTTGGTGACCAGATTTGAATAGAGTTGTGAGCAGATTTGAGAAGGTTTTGGTGAGCAAATTTGAGAAGAGTTATGAGTATATTTGAGCAAGTTTTGGTGAGTAAATTTGATAAGAGTTTGTGAGTAGTTTGATCAAATATTATAAGAAATATTTGAGATCATATTTGAGTAGGTTATTGAGGTAGATATGAGCAGGTTATTGAAATAGATTTGAGCAGATTTTGGTGAGGCATATTTGAGCAGGTCTTGATCAGGTTGAGCAGATTTTGGTGAGAAAATTTGAGAAAGCCTTGTAAGTAGGCTTGAAGTAGATTTGAGCAAGCCTTGCATGTAGTCTTGGAGTAAACTTGAGTAGTTTAGTGAGTAGATTTGAGCAAGCCTTGTGAGAAATCTTGGAGCATATTTGAGTAGTTTTGGTGAGAAAATTTGAGCAAGCCTCGTGTGTAGGCTTGAAGTATATTTGAGCAAAGGGGATTTATGTATACTGTGGATAGAGGTCTATGAAATAGAACAAAGCGGATTGGTGTCTCCTATGGATAGAGGTCCATGAACCAGAGCAAAGGAGATTGGTGTCTCCTATGGATAGAGGTCCATGAACTAGAGAAAAATGGATTGGTGTCTCCTATGGATAGAGGTCCATGAACTAGAACAAAGGAGATTGGTATCTCTTGTGGATAGAGGTCCATAAAAATTTAAGCAGAGAGGATTGGTGTATCCTATGGAGTAGTTTCCAAAAAACTAAAGTAGAGGGGATTGGTGTCTCCTATGGAGTGGTGTCCATAAAACTTGAAGAAGAGGAGATTTGTATCTCCTATGGAGTGGTGTCCACAAAACCTAATGGAAAGTGGATTGGTGTCTCCTATGGAGTGGTATACACAATACTTAAAGTATAGGGGATTGGTGTCTCCTATGGAGTGGTGTCTACAAAACCTAAATTAGAGGGGATTGGTTTCTCCTATGGAGTGGTGTCCACAAAATATGAAGCCAAGGGGATTGATATCTCCTATGGAGTGGTGTCCCAAAAACTTGAAGCAAATGGGATTGGTGTCTCTTGTGGAGTGGTGTCCACAAAACCAAAGCTATAAGGATTGGTGTCTCCTATGGTGTGGTGTCCATGAAATTGAGAGAGGATTGGTGTCTCCTTTGGGTGGGTGCCCATAAACATTGTAATAGGGAATTGGTTCCCAAGATATTTGTTGAGAATGTTTATAAGAAATATTTTCTTTGTGGATGTAGCCCACATTGGATGAACCATGTTAAATCTATGTCTCTCATGTGTGTGATGAATTGTGTAGTGTTTCATTATTGCAATTGATGATATTGGATACTGCTTTGGAAAGTTGTTGCAATTGATAATATTGGATAATATTGATTTGGAAAGAAAAGTAAAATTTTTAGCTTATACTATTCACCCCCATTTCAGTATAAGCTTATGTTATTCAATTGGTATCAGAGTGGGTTCTTTCATGAAAGCCTAATATCTTGAAGGAAGATATTACAAGAACACACATGGCTAGGAAAGGTAAAATAAGAACCATGAGACCATATCCTCATAATAAGGAAGGAACACACATGGCCATGAAATAAGGATCTAAGAAAACCCAAATGTGTTGAATGTGGTAACCTTGGTCACCTTGCACTTTATTGTCCATAAAATGGGTATAGTAGCAATGAAGAGGAAAAGGAATATAAGAAAAATAAAGAAGGAAAATTTCATCATAAAAAAGAAGACATGCATATTCATAGAAAGCATAAGAAGAAAATATTTCAAATACACAAGAAGAGTTTTTATATTAAATAATCAATAAGTGATTCTAGAAGTAGTGATGAAAGTCTCTCCGATAGTGAAAATGAAGATGCTATTGTTGTTGAAGACCCAAAAGAAAATAAATTTATTGTTGTTGTTGGAGAATTGGAAAGGGTTAGAAAGGAGAAATTAATATTTAATGCTTAAGTACAAGAGGATGAGAAAACAAATGCAAATATTCTACAAGATCTCACTGACTTAAAAGTTAAGGTTGAAGAGGCAAGGAAAGTTGAAGAAGGTATGGCTAAACAATTAAAGAAAAAAGAGCTAGAATGTGAAATATTAGAACATAAAGTGGTTTATCTAAGGATGGAAGTGAAATATTCTAATGATAAGCTATAGAAGTTTGGAAAAATCTCAAAAACATTGGATGATATTATCAAAATATAGAGATCTCCATTTATCAATACAGAACTTGGTTTTGTAGAAGGTTAAGAGGAACAAATAGAGGAGTCAAGATCAAAAGTAATAAAGGAATCAAAGAAAGTAATTGAATAAGAGCCTAAGACCTATGCTGATGTGTTGAGATATGATAGTATAAAATAGGAAGCAAAAAAAGGATCATCAAGGGATAGGGACCATCACAAGAAAAGAAAAGAAAGAATCATGAGATTAAGGCAAGATGAATATTTCTTCCAGGGCTATTGTTACTCATGTAATCATTTTGGTCACAAAGTTGTACATTGCAGAGTTTATGATAAGAATGATTTTGGCTTCACCAAGAGGAACTTCAATTCATATCCTCCAAGGCAAGATGAATATTTCTTTCAAGGTTATTGCTACTCATGTAATCGTTTTGGTCACAAAGTTATACATTTCAAGGTTCATGCTAAGAATGATTATGATTTCACCAAGAGGAACTTCAATTCATATCCCCCAAGGCAAGATGAATATTCCTTTCAAGGTTATTGCTACTCATGTAAGCATTTTGGTTATAAAGCTATACATTGCAAGGTTCATAGTAAGAATTATTATGGCTTCACCAAGAGAAATTTTAAGTCATTTTCACCTTTCAAGGACTACAACATCATGTGTTACAATTGCAATAATTTTGGGCATAAATCAAAGTGGTGTAGAACAAAATTTTCAGAACTTCCAAAGACAAGAAAGAAAAATGATGCTCAAAATGTTCAAAGAGGTATGACTTCAAAAGTTTGGAAAAATATTGAAAAAGAAGAAGAGCATAGTAATTTGGGAGTTTCACTCCCATCCCATAATTAATCACCTCAAGAAAATGAGGTGGTGAGGGGTTACACTGTCTTATTTTTAGCCCCAAGGAGGCCTTTGCCATTGATGTCAATGGGAGAGAGAATTCAGTGAGGGGGAGGAGCCTGTCAAGGAAAGCAGCTTGTCAGGGGGAGCAATTTTGGTAATCCAATTCAGTAAAAGAAAATTATTTTTGAAGGGTTGCCATCAGTGAAAAAGGGAGATATTGTTGGAAATATTGAGCATATTAAGTTTTCATTGATTTCAAAGTGTTGATGTCAAAGAGAGCATGAAATTCAAAGAAAAAATATTCTTCTAAGTTTGTACAGTTATGCAAGGCAAGGAATATCTCAAAGAAAAGAAAATTGGTAAAAAGTAAAGGTTTATAATATTTATTTTAAATATTATAAAGAAGGACAAAGAGGTTTAAGAATGGGACATAATTCTAAAAGTGTACAAAGGTTTAAAAGAAAGCAAGGTTTAAATGTTAATGATAATGCAAAGGTTTAAAAGGGAAGGCCCAAGGATAATATTATAATATTCTTTATCATTATAATAAAGGTTTCAAAAAGGTTTATGTTATAATATTTATTTTAAATATTATAACCCAACCCAAAGGCACCAAACATTTCATTTCAAATAAAAGGGTTAAAGTTGTGCCGATGTTTGAAGACCATGTGAAGTATATATATATACACCTTGTTTTATTTCCATATTGGCAATGTAATGTAATTCAAGCTTTATTTTGATATACCCAGGTGTTGTAGGTGAGTTAGAGTGGAGAAGGCAATCCTCCAAGGGAGGTCCCAGGTTCGAATCTCCACCCTACCAAAAATTTGAATTGGGTACCAAAAATCCAATTGATAATGTTGATGTTGGTAGGGCCGGGCATGACTCCTAGGTGACTTTGACGGTGTAGAACCCCTTGGTCATGGTATCTCAGACCAAGGCGGCCCCACAAGGGGTTTTTCACTTAAAAAAAAGTTAGTGAAAAATATTTCAGCAAATTTTAAAAAGGTTGTGCAAAGTAATTGAAGATTAAACTTTTTGTGTACCCTTGAGTTATTCCACCTACTAGGGTAGCCCAACTAGCTATGTGGCTTAGGTGAGTGTTGACGGGAGAAAGGTCATAGGGTTAAAACCCTTGGACATCATTTTGTGTGTTGAGTTTTTTGGATTGTTCACTGATGATAGAGATAGATTTGGTGGGTTCTCCCTTTGGTTCCAACTGCCACGGTAGCACAGCTGGTTAGGGCACTCGTAATAGCACTGTTTTGGAGAGGTCCATAGGTTGAAACTCGTCAAGTGTGTTTTCCTTGGCTTTTGATGGAAGTTGATTTTTGGGAAACACACTAAGGTTGCTTGGTGTTGACGAGAGTTAATGATATTTGAAATGCACCAATACCTTGAGCAAGGTATGGAAATTAATTTTTTTGTTAAAGTTAGGAGTTATAAGATGTACTTAGTTATTATTATATTCTATGTATTGTGAGTTGAAAATTAGGGTGTGTTGTTGAATGATTATAAGTTAGGATTTATAAGGTGTACTTAATGATTATTATATTCTATGTATTGACTTAAAATTTTAGGGTTTTAAAAGCTTCTTTTTGAAATATTAAAGGGAAAAATAAGGTATTATTTTCTAGATTTATTGTAGATATTTTGGAAATATTTGAGTGGATGATTTTTCTATCTGTAGTGACCCCAGGGCGCATGCATCACTCTTACTCTACTTGCAATGTGTTAAACCCAAAATAAAATGAAATACCATGAAAAAGCATATAACACAAAGTAACAAAGATATGTCTCTTTATTTATATTAAAACCCGATTACATTTTGACCTCTCTTAGGCATACCCATTTTGATATAATAAGATTACAAGTGGGTAAAATGTCCCCTCGTAAAGGGGTGGTGTGCTATCACAAGCTTCCTAGTTCCGCACATGGAAATGTATGAGGGATTATAGATGCCTCCTTCTCTAGGTCTATTTCCTAGAGGGATCCCTTTTGCTCTCGTATGTTGTAGATTTTGTCTGATGAACCTGTGGCCTTGTAAGAAATTAAATAACAACACATGCTTAGATGTTCGAGAATGCCTCCTCGGATGAGATTGTTAGTATTGAATATATCAAATGAAAGCAAGTGCAAATTAAACTAATGCTATGAATGCGAATGAATTAAATGATGCTATGCTAATGATATGCTAAACAAAATAATGAAACTAATGTCTAAAACCCTAAGCTAGGCCTGCAGGCCATTGTCCAAGACAACGACCGCTAAAGTGAATCTTGTCCTTATTTATTCAAGGTTATGGATCGAAGCTTGTATCCGATGTTGAAATGATGGTTGCTTTGCTTGATACATCGGATATCCTGTATGTGGAAAAACCTCAAGTGAACTCTCTAATCTATCAAAGCTTTACCTTTGATCAAGTGTGTCTCCCGATCAAGTGTCTCTCTCCCTCGCTGGCGCTCTCAATATTGTACCTTTTAAAGTGTGTGAAACCCTAGGTCTATGCTCAAGCCCTAGGACTGAATCCCTCATGCATAGTGAAGGTTAGCATGAGAATATTTTTGTCTTTTCTATGTTTAAATACTAGTTAACTAAATTCTAAATGCAAACTCAAGTCTCCTATGTGAACTGGTCATGAAAGGGAATGCAAAGTTACTCCCGCTCACATTTATTGCATGTAGACTGTCACTTCTACATGTGATTGGGCATATCTATCAAAAAAATACTTTTTATGTCTTAGACATTTTCATCTACAATGGCTAAGATCTGGATACTGTCGTCTATAGTGGCTAAGGTCTGGCCGCTCTAAGCTTGAGCAGCTAGGGTCTGGCCACTCTAGTCTTGAGCAGCTAGGCTTGGATGGGCTTTAAAGTGCCCCATATGAGTGGTGAGAACAACTTTTGATGCTTGGAAAGTCCAAGATTATGTCATATGATCTTATGAATGTGCCTATGTGAGTAGCTCCCCTAAACATGACATGTTTTAGGTGTCTATAGATGCCCCTTTTTGCAATGTGCTATGTGGAAAACATAATGCTAAGCAAAAATGTATACTGATATGTTCGTAGGATGTATGGTGATCAGTGGTCTGATCAATTCCAGATGGCCCAATAATACAATTTGGCATGCACCCTTTGAATCACCTCAATGCTCGAAGGACTTAGCTTAATGGCTTGGGCATGTTAAATTGCACTCATTC
Source organism: Wollemia nobilis (assembly GCA_028583015.1). Classification (NCBI taxonomy): domain Eukaryota; kingdom Viridiplantae; phylum Streptophyta; class Pinopsida; order Araucariales; family Araucariaceae; genus Wollemia; species Wollemia nobilis. The sequence goes on from JAQPPZ010001648.1 coordinate 4,375,654, forward strand.
CTCAAACTCAATTGGGTAGCTTTAGCTGCTACAACCATTCCAACCAGTAGGAGAGCTAAATTGAAGATGTCATGTCTACTTACATTCCCAAAAAATAAGGGAAATTATGTGATTGTTGTATGCAATGATTCATAGGACGAACACAATTTTTTTATGATTGAGTGATCTTTTGTTGATTTTGATTATGATTATTTTGAAGATTTGAACTACCTCTTCACTCAACGAATTGGTGAATAAATGACAATGAATGAAGTGACAAGTCGCTTGACTGATATGACTAATCTGGTTCCTTTCTATCATTTGTTCCTTCAATGGGTTAACCCGCATCCAAGTGTGATTACAATTGTTTATGATAACCATCCATACCTATCCCGAGGATCAGTCCAACAATTAATAGCCTTCATAGGGAGTTATGATGAGTGATTCTATTTATGCTCATATTGCATCACTTTGGCTTAGTGTTTTTGATTTCACAAGGGAATGAGGATGATCCTATTGCACCCATGAAGCAGCCTGACAATCTTGGTATTTTTTGGGTATGAAGCGATACATCATGATTCCAAAATGAATGTTTTGACCCAAGTAGCCTTATGGTGATTTACTCGTCTTACCGAATTACATGGAGTGTAAGTCGTTTCAATCACTAAGTTGATAGAGTAAGTGACTGGATACGAGGCTTACTCGAGAATTTTTTTTTATGTGATTTGTATGTTATTTTGGTCATTATGATGACTAGAAGTCTTCAAAATGTGTTTATTTGAATGTTTTTGTTCCTTCTTATGTATGGGCTATGGTTGTTTTTGTCTAGGATCTCAGTCGCTATCAGGTCTAGCGGCCACCAAAGGCCTAGTCCTGGCCGCTCTAGTCCTGAGCGGCCAAGCGATGGGGGCCACTAACGTCAAAATCGACCAAGGAACTATAAAAGTCAACCTAGGGTTTTGTATTTTCACTTTGTCAATTATCAATTTGCTTTATTGATCTTTGAGGTGAAAGTGACTTTTGCGATTTGGTACATTTCTACGACTTGGAATATCATGGCTGCATGGGGTGAAGCATCTTTAGGTGGAGGAGCCAGAGCTTCTCGAGTACTCCCTCAAACCTTAACTCTGCTTGTTTATTTATTTTTGGGTAAAATTGAACCACATTAAGTAATCGATAATTAAACCTCAATAAGCTTTCTGACAACAAATCAAAACCTATAGCGAGTCTTAGTTTAGGTTTTTATGTGGTGGGCTTGTCCCCATTTTGTATTTTGTTTTTGGTATATTTTTTTGGTATTTTTTGGCCTAGGGTCGATGCGTCTGCCTCACCACCCATTGGCCGCTATCAATCAGAGTAGCTAGGAAGGCCTACAAATTGGTCACTATCACTGGTAGCGATTGATTTGAATCCCAACGGTTTAAAAATTGATCATTGGGGCTTGGCCGCTATCAGCTTTAGTGGCCGATTTATAGCCGTTGTAGGTGAAAGTGGCCAAGAACACTTAATGAAATGTTTTATTTATTTTTTTAATTTTTTGGTTTGATTTATTGATTTTTTTGAAATTTTGACTTTGTTTGATTAGGTGCAACTTTGTTCCTTTTCCTAGACTTAGGATAGCCCATCACTATTTGCACTATTTTCACTCTTATTATGAGTTATGCCTTAGATGCATTGTAGTTATGATTTATTTTCTTTTCTTTTACTTAGATTCTTACTACTTGGGCTTAGGACCCGAAGCTCATGAATACACTTCTTCCACTATTGTATGGCAATGATTGGGCTTGGATCAAAGCCCACGGGCTACAGTATATCACCATACTACCCACCATTATGGTATATCATGCTTACCTTATGACTTTGGTCCATTTATGGGACCATTAGACCAATACATTCCACTTTCCTATCGACAAGATGACCATCACACTGAAAGATGTGTATAGGATCTTTTGGATCCCCTTTGATGGAGTGGCCATTATCTCTTTGGCCACTAATGATCAGGTTGTTATTTTCACCTGGGTTTTTGGAGGGCACTCTACAGAGGCTCTCAAGGACACAAAATCTAGGGGAGTGTCCATATCATAGTGGTATGAGGAGTGAGGCATGCAATGTTTTTTATGGTCATCAAAAAAATCTTGATTCTAGATTTCTCAAGTTTGAGGTTCCTGTGGAACCTTTTGGTGATGGTTTAGGAATTTTTGGATAGTGAGGAGCCTATCATCTATGCAAGGGATAGGTCTTTGTTGGCTCAATGCTATGATGAGTTGTACCACATCCACTTGTGAGGTCGCATTGGTATTGCTTGTAGCTTGATTTTACAGGTTTTGGTATGGGAGCACATCAAGGTAGATCATCCCAGAGGGCTTCCTCTTATAATCATAGCTATTAAGGAGCGGATGTAGTGCTATGCCACTATATGGGCTCGAGAGCATGAGCTATGCAAGAGTCATCCTCATGCGGGGGAGATTCCCCATTATACTACTATTTTCATTGGGTTGTAGGCTGAGTATGTTATGTGGTGCCCATATCATGAGCGCCCGACATGGGATAATCCGATTGGTTTTACTGCTAAGACACAACATGAGCGGTGGCTCCTTGGCCACAAGGTTGTCATCTGGAAGCATTTCTTCTACTCTTAGGTTCTTCATCAGTACGAGATACAATAGGACATGCCTCTTGTTCCATTTTTATACAGATGCCTCATAGCAGAGGACTTACCCTCGTGGAAGATTACAAAGATCTCATATGGGGAGGATGCCCTAGTAGTTTACCCAAGAGTCACTAGGGGCATTACAAAGGCATATACTTAGTGGTTGTGGGATCATATGTGGTATGGTGTTGGTAGCCTAGGTCATGAGGATGATGGTGGGGGTGATGGCGTATATCCAACGGGGCATAGAGTCCAAACCAAGACCAAGGTATGGGGCCAACCAATAGAGCAGGTGGTAGCAGAGGATCCTGATGTTCCTGAGGATGATGAGGAGGAGCTAGAGCTCGAGGAGAGAGATTCAGCTCTAAGAGCACAGTTGCACAAGGTCAAGTTTGAGCTCCAATCAACCCAGATATAGGTGCAACAGTGAGATGCTACCATAGCATAATGACATGCCACCATAGAGCATTTCACGACGTAGATACGGGCTCTATAGGCTACTATTGGGGACGACGATGCTAGGTAGTAGTTTGTTATTCCTCTTTCTACACCATAGGGGGATCCAAATATAGATTCAGGGGCAGATGTTCTACACCTACAATTACTATTGGATGAGTATGAGGGGAAGATTCAGGAGCATGTTGGTCACATTACCTCTCTCTAGACATAGCTCAGGAGGCATGGGATTGTTCCTAAGGAGGCACCCGATGTAGGTGGTTCAAAGGTCAGTGGGCACTCTACCTCAGGGTAGTCTTCCACCCGTCCTAGCCAGAGGACCCAAAATCAAACAAAGAGACACCGCCATAGGGGGAGGTAGCACTAGGGGAGGTGATGCCGAGGGCTCAACCCCTGTATTTTATTGATGGTGTCCTTTTGATTCATTTTTGAGGTTGGCTTGACCTACCTGACTATAGCTCATAGGCATTTTTATACCTTTATGGACCCGATACACACATTTATATGATATCTTTGCTTTATGACTCATTATGTGTATCATTTATTGCTTATGCTTTTGTTTTATTTTGTTTTATGATGCGATGGATGAAGGTATTATGATGAATTGATATATGTATGTGTTAGGTGATAGATGATATTTATGATGATGTGGATTTGAAATAGATGCTAATGTGTGTATATCTATAGATGTTCATATGATATGATGTGATGTATTATGAATTGGTCTAATGATGGATTTATGGTTATATGTAAATGGATATTTCGTATATATTTTATGATGTGCTTTATGATGTAATGATGGATGATTGATGACTTTTGTATTTATGGATGCAATGTTATTTGTTAAATGCAGGTTTAATTTTGCTTTAATTGTATGCATCTAGCTTATGTGATGGTATGGTATAAATGAACCTATATGCTTTAATTACTTAAAACATAAGGAATGCATATGATATTAACAATATTAATGGGTGATACCACAGAAAGTAAAAAAATAATCATGAATTTAAATAATCACTCCTATCATAATAATTGATTAAGTATTCATATGTGAGATGTAATGGTGTGAAATGTATGTATTTTCTTGATAAGTTTATGTAAATTAAAAGATATAAAGTAGTCAGTGGTCATCTATATATTAATCCTAATATATATGTAGTATCTATCCTACTATGTTGATACCCCCTAATTTATAGAATCTTATAAATAAAATGTTGGTATGATTGATGATATGATTTGTTGCTATATAAGAATTTTTGAGGCTTTGCTTGAGATTCAAACATTCTAGTTACCCTATCAATAGTTGCATATGTTGGCAATTTTGGGTACATTGGGTACATTGCTTTACTCTAAGTGTAGATGTTGTCATTGATGTCAATAAGGTCTTGAAGCAATTTGGTTTGATGTCAAAGAATGTGTCTTGATGAAGGTTTCAACATGGACAGTGAGTTTCCAAGAAGATCAGGGTAGCCTAGTTGCAAAAGATCAAGAAAAAGACAAGTAAAAAAAAGTATGCAGGCAGCTGGAAAAACTGTCACGATTTCGTGACATGTTTTAGGAGAGAGAAAGCACTGGCAAAAATATCATGATTTCACGACATGTTTGAGGAGAGAGAAAGTTTGGGCAAATGTGTCACGATTTCACGACATGCGGGAAGGCAGAGACGAAGCAGGCAAAACTATCGCGATTTCGTGACATGTCGCATTTTTGCGACTCGAATAGTACAGGAAGGCAGAGAAAGAAAAGTGTCATGATTTCACAAAATTCTACAAAGGAGGCTATACAGACAAGAAAGTGTCATGATTTCATGACATGTTGCAGAAGAGAAAGTCCGCAATGTGATCTGTCGTGATTTCGTGACAAGATTGAAGAGAGAGAAAGTGATTCAGGAACTGTCATGATTTCACAACATGATGCAAAGTTCCAAGTAAGGGCTGTCACATTTTTGTGACATGCTACAAAGGTCGAGTTGAATATTGTCACAATTTCGTGACATGCAGCAAAGAGAAGAGCCTAAAAGGAGAAGCGTCACGATTTTGTGACAGGTAGTGGAGAAAGCGTACGAAAGCCAAAAATGTCATGATTTCATGACAGGCAATGGAGAAAGAATTCGAAAGCTAGAAGCATCACGATTTTGTGACAGGTTGCAGGGAAAGCTTTTGAAATCTAAAAGCGTTGTAATTTCGTGATAGGCTATAAAGAAGTTGTACAAATGCAAAAAGTGTCACGATTTCACGATAGGTTGAGTTGGCAGCCTGTAGTTGGAGAAAGTGTCATGATTTCATGACAGAAATAGTTAGCAAGTCTTAATCAAAAGAAGCATCATGATTTTTTGATGAGTTGAAGAAGGAAGAGCTCGAAGGTGAAAGTGTCGTGATTTCACAACATGTTCCAGTTTTGCAGGCTTATGGCAGAAAAGAGCTTAAGGCAACGAAAGCATCGTGATTTCACGACAGAGTTACATATGACATCAGCAGAAGCAGATGTGTCATGATTTCACAACAAAAGCTAAGAGGAAGTCCATGAAGACTAAAGTGTCATGATTTTGCGATAGACGTGAGATGATGTCAACAAGAGGCAAAGGTGTCGCAATTTTGCGATAGAAGCACAAAGGAAGTCAACAAAGGCCAAGGTGTCACGATTTCATGATAGCAGGCTATAGAAGGTGTACAACTATAAAAATGTCATGATATCATGACATGTTGAAGTTTTGCGCCAGAAGCTACAGGGAGGCAGTGAAGCCGACAGAGTTAAATATGGGTCGATGCAGCGTAGGGTTTTGCAGCAAACATGGTTGAAGGGTAAACATCCGACTAAGATCAAGATTTCAATCTTGAGATTGTGAGTATAAAAGGAGGGCTGCTTTAAGAGTTTGGTATCGATCAAGTGTGCATTCGAAGTGCGAATTATGTAGATAGAGTGCGGGGAGAAGTTCGATCATAGAGGTGCATAAATAGAAGTCTGATCGACTATTGTGTTTGCGTGAAGTGTGCAACATCTGTGCTACTATGTTTGTGCAGAGGTTGCGAAGACAGTGCTATCGTGTTTGAGCAAAGAGTGCAAAGATTGTGTTGTTGTGTTTGCGTTGGATGTGCAAATACTGTGCTACTGTGTTTTCATAGAAGAGCATAAGTAGATCGAGTGTTGTTGTGTTTGCGTAGACTGTGAAAATTTGGTTTCAACCAAGTGCAACTATAACAAAAAAGAAAAGAGGAAGAGGACAGATTTGTGCCAGACCGAAGGACTATGTTTAGTGAAAATTTGAGGAATGGATTTGCAGTGATAGAGTTGAGGACAAAGATATTCAGCCTGAGCAGGGAAGACAGGTGTCTTTTGTGGATAGAGTTCCACTTGCTAAGGGTAGAGGAGGTAGAGGTTTTCTAGAGGATCACCACTAAGAGCAGATCTAGGGGAAGGTGTCTCCTTTGGGTTGGTGCCCATAAACTTTGTAATTGGGAAGGTTTCCCAAAGAACTGTGATATAACTTTTAGAGAAAAGTTTTATCCGTGGAGTAGCCCACTTTGGGTGAACCACGTAAATTTCTGTTTCACTTTGTGGATGGTGTGTTGTGCATTGCTTTGATTACTGCTATTATTACTGCTATCTATACACTGCATTATACTATTTTGAAAGTTGATTTTTAAAGCAAATTAAAAAGTGGTCTTATACTGTTCATCCCCCCTCTCAATATAAGCTTATGTTCTTCAATTGGTATTAGAGTGGGTTCCCTCGAAAAGGTTTAACAACTGGAAGGAAGAACTAGTTAAGAAACAATGGATTTTTTAGGTGGCAATGCAGCACCTATTCTTGATGGATCAGATTTTGATCTATGGAGTGCAAGAATGAGAGTCTATCTAATGGCTCTTGGTAATGAGGTATGGGAAGTTATTGAAGATGAATACACTATTCCTGAACATGGTCCTTATACCAAAGAAGACAGGCTCATGCTTCACAGCAATTCAAAAGCCATGAATGCAATCCTGAGAGGCTTACAAAAAGCAGATCTCACCAAAGTTATTCACTGCAAGACAACTAGTGAAATGTGGAAACAATTGTAGGTGGTTCATACAGGTGATGCAAATGTTCGAAAGGCCAAATTAAGACATTTTAAAGGTATGTTTGAACAACTCAAAATGAATGATGATGAAAATATTAGTGACTACATGCTTTGTATGGATGAAATTGTTAACTCCATGAAAGATCTAGGTCTTGAGGTTGCTGAAAATGATGTGTGTGATAAGATTTTAAGATCTCTTCCTAATAGATTTAGTGAAAATATTTTTGCTATTGAAGAAGCTAAAGATTTAGATAAATTGAAAAAGGATGAGCTCCATAGTATTATTGCAACATTTGAGTTGAGAACTCAAGTGAAAGTTGATGTCAAGAAAGAGGTAGCTTTCAAAGCTACCAAGAAATCAAAGGGCAAACATATTCAAGAGAGTGATGAGTCTTCTAGTTATGAAGAGGCATATTACAACAAGAAAGGCAAGTTCTCTAGAAAACACAAAAGCAAGAAAAACATAAGGTGTTTCAACTATGGAAAGTTTGGTCATTATGCTACTGACTGTACTATTTCTAAGAATGAAAGTGATGAAGATATACGGGATGTTAAGAGCAAGGATTCTGAAAAGCACAGGTATTACAGAAAAAACAAAGATGAGCACAACAATCAAGGAAAGAGGCATTCACACAAGAATAAGAAGAGCTTCTACCTAGACAAAGCAAGTAAGTGTTCTAGCAGTGATAGTGAAAGTTCTTCTAGTGATGATGAAAATGAGATGTTGTTCATTTCAGAAAAAAAGGAAGAACCGAAACATAAATTCATTATCATGAAATGTTATAGATGTGGAAATTTTGGGCACCTTGACGATGATTGCACAAATAATGAATTAGTTGCTAGTATGTATGAGGATGCTTCAGAATATGATACGGAAGATGCTTGTATGGTTTTTGAAAAGGATAGCACCTCTAGTGATAAGAAATTTGAAAAAGGCCTTGATGATTCAAAATGCAATAATATAGAGGATCTTGAATGTGAACTTACTAATGCTCTTAGTGTTTTGAAAAAGGATAGAAAGAAGAATGCTCGACTTAAGGATAAATTAGATGAATGTTGTATGGAGAAAGATGAACTCATAGAAAGTCTTGACATCTCTATGGCTAAGACACAAGAACTCAAGAATGAGTTAGAATCTAAGATTCTTGAGTATAGTGAATTAGAACATAAAATGGCTGCCATGAAAGAGTAAAATAAAGAATACAAGGATAAGCTATACAGGTTTCAAGATAGCTCCAAAAGGGTTAAGTCTCTCATCCAAAGTCAAAGAAATTCAATAGATAAAACAGGTCTTGGTTTTGTTAAACCACACAAAAACTAGGTTGGGGAATCAAGTAAGAGATTTCAGAAAGAAGAGAGTTCTGATGAAGAGAGTATTATAGAGAATGAGTCCATGAGTGATAAATGCACAGAAATAGAAAATAGAATTCTGAATGCAAAAAAGAAGTTCTCGGGACCCAAGAGGTCAAATAGAAGAATATTTCACGGTAGATGTTTTGCGTGTCATAGGTTTGGCCACATGGCTTCGCAGTGCATCACTCAAGTAAGGAAGATAAATGAAAATTTTAGGGGACGTAATTTATTTTAGGGGTATTGCTACTCTTGTAATCAGTTCGGGCACAAGGCAATTTTTTGCAAGACAACTAACAGGAACTGGGGTAGTCAGAATAGGTGGATTCAAAGAATAGCTATGCCCAAAATAAATAATATAGTTACTTGCTATAAGTGCAACAATGCAAGTCACACAGCTAGATCTGATCTTCCAAGGTACAGGAATAGGAACAGTGGTATAAACAGGTCCAAGGATCAAGGTGTGGACAAGAAAAGAGATGAGAACAAGAACAGAAACACTGACAAAGAGTTCAAGAGAAGGCCCGACAAAGAAATTGTAGACACTGATGATGATGAGTGCCTAATGGGTGTTTCATTCCCACACTTGTTTTAAATCAACTCATTAGGAGGTGGGGGAGCGACTAAGCGAAGAAGCTCATTCTTAGTCCCAAGCCCCAAAGGTGACCCTTTGCCATTGATGACAAAGGGGAAGAGATATGAGTAAGGGGGAGATCTTCATAGTGAATAAGAGAGCTTCAAGTCAGGGGTAGCAAAAACTTCAAAGGCAAATTCTCAGTTGTTGGATTAGTTGTTTTCAGTTTTGGCTCTTGACTTGTGTTTTCAGTTAAAGTTTGCCATCAATGACAAAGGGGGAGATTGTTGGAAATTTTGGGTACATTGGGTACATTGCTTTACTCTAAGTGTAGATGTTGTCATTGATGTCAAGAAGGTCTTGAAGAAATTTGGTTTGATGTCAAAGAATTTGTCTTGATGAAGGTTTCAGCATGGACAGTGAGTTTCCAAGAAGATCAGGGTAGCCCAGTTGCAAAAGATCAAGAAAAAGATAAGTAAAAAAAAGTATGCAAGCGGCTGGAAAAATTGTCACGATTTCGTGACATGTTTCAGGAGAGAGAAATCATTGGAAAAAATGTCATGATTTTGTGACATGTTTGAGGGCAAATGTGTCATGATTTCATGACATGCGGGAAGACAGAGACAGAGTAGGCAAAACTATCACGATTTTGTGACATGTCGCATTTTCGTGACTCGAACTGTGCAAGAAGGCAGAGAAAGAAAAGTGTCATGATTTTGTGATATTCTGCAAAGGAGGCTGTACAGACAAGAAAGTTTCACGATTTCATGACATGTTGTAGAAGAGAAATTCTGTAGTGTGATCTGTCGTGATTTCATGACAATGATGCAAAGTTACAAGTAAGGGCTATCACATTTTCATGACATGCTACAGAGGTTGAGTTGAATACTGTCATGATTTTGCGACATGCAACAAAGAGAAGAGCCTAAAAGGAGAAGCGTCACGATTTCGCGACAGGCAGTGGAGAAAGCGTACGGAAGCCAGAAGTGTCGTGATTTCATGATAGGTAGTGGAGAAAGCGTTCGAAATCCAGAAGCATCACAATTTCATGATAGGTTACAAGGAAAGCTTTTGAAAGCTAAAAGTGTCACGATTTAACGATAGGCTACAAAGAAGTTATATGGATGTAGAAAGTGTTGCGATTTCTCGACAGGTTGAGTTGGCAGCCTACAATTGGAGAAAGTGTCATGATTTCATGACAAAAATAGTTAGCAAGTCCTAATCAGAATAAGCGTCATGATTTCATGATGAGTTGAAGAAGGAAGAGCTCGAAGGCGAAAGCATCGCGATTGTTGGCAATTTTGGGTACATTGCCTTTGCTCAAGTGTTGATGTTGTCATTGATGTCAAGAAGCGGAAGGGTTTTTGTGAAAACCAAGGCAGACAAAATAAAAGGTTTTATTTAAAACCATGGACAAAATATATGAAATAGGTTTTTCTTAAAAGCCAAGTTGGCTCTTCGTTTTGTTGAAAAAGGTGCCCCGGTGATGAAGATATTTAATTTTAAATATTTAGTTTAAATTTTATTTATTTAAATTAAAATTTGAAATTAAATTAAAAGGGCCGACGTGTTTGGAAATGCATCAAAGTGCATATAAAATAAGGCAATTAAATTCATTAAGTTTGTGGGATGGTGATTCGAATTTAATCGCTGAGCAATTCGATTTCGACATCAAAGCCCCTGCGCCAGCGAAGGAGGAAGACAAGTGTTGCGTGGTCAAAGGTGTTCATTTCAGTGAGAAAGAAAAATAAATTTTGCAAAAAAAAATTAATTGGTTTTAGAACTATTCAAAAACATTGGAGAAGGTCTGAATGCTCCGTAAATATGGATGAATCAGTGCAGAGTAAAATACGAACGATAGGGTTGCACTTCGTTTGACACGCGACAGAAACAAAAATAGCACATAGATTTCCAAGGTTCAGATTTCAAGGTCTTAGCACCTGTGTGAGAAGGAAGTCAAAGCACATGCTTCATTAGGCTTAATGGGTGATTAGCCCATGTGACGCTCGTTCTCTGGTTGAAAGTGAAGGACCAGCGAAGCATTGCGGGGATGAACAATTGTTTGTAATGCATGAGGCAGGATAAGTGTTAAGGTCAGGGCTCGGTTTTCATGCCAAGAAAGATTTTGTTTTGATGATTAGAGGGAGGCACCTCTCCCTTCCTCACATGGGTGTGGATAGCCTATGCGATTTAGCCAAGCACCTTGGCTAGAGGAGATGGCGGGTCAAATCGTGTCGAATCCCTTTTTGAGGGATGTAAGAGGTATCCACGCGAACTCCATTTATTGAAAAAGGGTAGTGAATAAAATATATTAATTTTGCATTGTTGATGATATTGCCAAAGTTTGTTTGGGAGGTATAAGGTTAGAAAATTAATATATATTTTTTATATAGTGTTTATTAAGTGTAATGGAGTAGATAAGGTGAATATAAGAAATATGTAATGTATGACTTGTTGAAAGAGGTTGAAAGAAGAAGACATAGAACCTTGATTATATTTGGACCAAGGAATATTCTTGAGGAAATATTAAAGAAATATGTTGTCTACTAAACTTCTTGAGTTTGGCAAAAATATGGTTATGGTTATGACAAATTTGTGAGATCTTCTTCATATTCAACAAGGTATGGGCACTTTCTTCTTATGAGTATGATTGGTGTATGTTATTCCTGAAATAATATTGGAGTGAAAAGGTATACAACAAGGTTTCCTTTGGTTGGGTGTAAATCCTATTTTCTGGTTTGTTGAAGACTACTTATGCATTGTTATCATTGATGAGAGTTTTGGTGAATGCATAATTCTGGTTTGAGGTAGTGGAAGCATTGTGCACTAGGGTTTATGTTTGTGAGTCTTGCTACTTGCTTTGAGTTGGTGAAACCCTTGGTTGGTTGTTTTGAGGTTGATGGTTGAGTTGCTTCCATAGAGGTTGTTTGATCAAGTTATTACTTTTACTTGATTCATGATATTGGACTTACTCCATTGAGTTGATTTGAACAAGTTATTCTTTGCATTTGGTGATATTGTGTTGGTGGCTGTTTTGTTCAAATATCTTTGGAGGGAAAAGGATTTCTACTTGTTTCCTTTTCTTGTGATGTTTGGTTGAATGCTTCAAGGTTAATGTTGAGTTGAATGATGTTGGTTAAACCTTGTCTTTGAGCATTGTTGTTGAAGCCCTAATTGGTTGAGAAAAGATATTGGTTGTTGGAAAGAACATGAGTATCATTGTTATATGAGATATTGCATGGTTGGAAATTGTTGGGTTGTGTTTCATGTTCTTGAGAAAAGCATATTACATCTATCTTATTCTATGAGATTTGAGATTGAGATTGGGAGTTAAGTATAGAACATATTGAGTCTCTAACAATTCTCTTTATGCTTCTATGAGGTTGATGAATCACATTGGGTCTCTAAAAATTCTCTTTGTGGGTTCATGCCAAGCAAGTTTTCTTGATGAACTTGTGAGCAGGTTTTGGATAGGTTCCGTTGGGGACTTGTGAGCAGGTTTTGGATAGGTTCCGTTGGGGACTTGTGAGTAGGTTTTGGATAGGTTCCTTTGGGGACTTGTGAGCAGATTTGGATAGGTCCTAGCAAAGGACTTGTGAAGCTGAGTTTGATAGTTCTATCAGAGAACTTGAGGTCAGATGTGCATTGGTTCTATGAGAAGAACCTGAGGACATTTGTGCTAGACCGAAGGACTGTGTTTAGTGCAAATTCGAGGACCAAATTTTGAGGTGATAGAGTTGAGAACAGAGGTCTTCGGCCAGAGCAAGGAAGACAGGTGTCTTCTATGGATAGATTTCCATTTGCTAAGGGCAGCGGAGGTAGAGGTCTTCTAGAGGATCACCAACCAGAGTAGAGGTAGGGGAAGGTATCTCCTTTGAGCAGAGGCTCATAAATTCAGATTGGGGGAAGGTATCTCCTTTGAGCCTAGGCTCATAAACATTGTAATTGGGAAGGTTTCCCAAAGAACTTTGAGATAACTTTTAGAGAAAATTTTTGTGGATGAACCACGTTAAAATTGGTGTCACTTTGTGGATGATTTTATGCATTGTTTTTTATATTGCTTTGGATATTTTACTTTACTATTTTGAAGTATAAAGGAAAAGTAAAAAGAGGTCTTATACTATTCATCCCCCCTCTTAGTATAAGCTTGTGTTCTTCAATTGGTATCAGAGTGGGTTCCTTCAAAAAGTTTGACAGCTTGAAGGAAAAGCTAGTAAAGAACACAATGGATTATACCAAAGGTAATCAACTTCAATATAGTGATGAGTCTTCTAGTGATGAAGAGGTATATTACAACAAGAAAGGCAAGTTCTATAGAAATCACAAAAGTATGAAAAATGTAAGATGTTTCAATTGTGGAAAGATTGGTCATTATGCTACTAACTGTACTATTGCCAAGGATGAAAGTGATGAAGATAAACAAGATTGTAAGAGCAAGGATTCTGAAAGGCATAGGCATCAAAGGAAGAACAAATATGAGCACAACAATAAAGGAAATAGGTATTCTCACAAGCACAAGAAGAGCTTCTACCTAGACAAAGCAAGTAAGTGTTCTAGTAGTGATAGTGAAAGTTCTTCAAGTGATAATGAAAATGAGATGTTGTTCATATCAGAAAAAGAGGAAGAACCAAAACATAGATTATTTATCATGAAATGTCTTAGATGTGGAAATTTTTTTCACCTTGAGGATGATTGCACAAATAATGATTTGGTTGCTAGTATGTATGAGGATGCTTCAGAAAATGATAAGGAATATGCATGTATGGTTTTTGAAAAGGGTAGCACCTCTAGTGATAAGAAATCTAAAAAAGGCTTTGATGATTCTAAAAGCAAACATATAGAGGAAAGTGAAGTAGATCTTAAAGGTGAACTTATTAGTGCTCTTAGTGCTTTGAAAAAGGAAAGAAATAAGAATGCTAGACTCAAGGATAAGTTAGATGAATGTTGTATGGAGAAAGATGAACTTATAGAAAGTCTTGACATCTCTATGGCTAAGGCACAAGAACTCAAGAATGAGTTAGAATCTAAGGTGCTTGAGTATAGTGAATTAGAATAGAAAATGGCTTCGTTGAAAGAGGAAAATAAAGAGTACAAGGATAAGTTGTACAAGTTTCAAGATAGCTCCAAAAGGGTTAAGTCTCTCATCCAAAGTCAAAGAAATCCAACAGATAAAATAGGTCTTGGTTTTGTTAAGCCTCATAAGGAACAAGTTGGAGAGTCTAGTAAGAGACTCCAAAAGGAAGAGAGTTCTAATGAGGAAAGTATTTCAGATCATGAGTCTTTGAATGATACATGCATAGAAACAAAAAAAAAAATTCAAAATGAGAAGAAAAAGTTTTTAGGACCCAAGAGGTCAAATAAAGGAAAGTTTCAAGGCAGATGTTTTGCTTGTCACAGGTTTGGTCACATAGCTTCACATTGCATGGCTCAAGTGAAGAAGGTAAATGACAGTTTCAAAAGTGCTAGTTACTTTCAAGGGTATTGCTACTCTTGTCAACAGTTTGGGCACAAGGCAATTTATTGCAAGGCAAATATCAGGAACAGGTTTGGTCAGAACAGGTTTTGTCAGAACTGGTGGATTCAAAGATCAGGTTTACCGCAAAGAAATAACATTGTTACTTGTTATAAGTGCAACAATAAAGGTCACATAGCTAGACAGTGTAGAGCTAAAATTCTAAGATACAGGAATAGGAACAGTGGCATGATCAGGTCCAAGGATCAAAGCATGGACAAGAACAGGGATGAGAACAAGAACAAAAACAGTGACAGGAACAAGAATATGGACAATGAGTTCAAAAGAAGGCCCGATAAGGAAGTTATAGACGTTGATGATGATCAGTGCCTAATGGGAGTTTTACTCCCACACCAGAATTAATCACCTCATCAGGAGGTGGGGGAGGGACTAAGCTAAGAGTCTCTTTCTTAGTCCCGAGCCCCAAAGGTGGCCCTTTGCCATTGATGACAAAGGGGGAGAGATATGAGTAAGGGGGAGAGCTTCAAGTGAAGAGGAAAGCTTCAAGTCAGGGGGAGAAAAACTTCAAAGGTAGATTCTCAGTTGTGGGTTTTAGTTTTGGCTCTTAAGAAGTGTTTTTCAGTAAAGGTTTGCCATCAATGACAAAGGGGGAGATTGTTGGCAATTTTGGGTACATTGCCTTTGCTCAAGTGTTGATGTTGTCATTGATGTCAAGAAGTGGAAGGGTTTTTGTGAAAACCAAGGCAGACAAAATAAAAGGTTTTATTTAAAACCATGGACAATATATTTGAAATGCGTTTTTCTTAAAACCCAAGTTGGCTCTTCGTTTCATTGAAAAAGGTGCCCTGGCGATGAAGATATTTAATTTTAAATATTTAGTTTAAATTTTATTTATTTAAATTAAAATTTTAAATTAAATTAAAAGGGACGAAATTTTTGGAAATGCATCAAAGTGCATATAAAATAAGACAATTAAATTCATTAAGTTTGTGGGATGGTGATTCGAATTTAATCACTGAGCAATTCGATTTCGACATCAAAGCCCCTGCTCCAGCGAAGGAGGAAGACAAGTGTTGCGTGGTCAAAGGTGTTCATTTTAGTGAGAAAGAAAAATATATGTCGCAATAGAAAATTAATTGGTTTTAGAACTATTCAAAAACATTGGAGAAGGTCCGAACGCTCCGTAAATATGGATGAATCAGTGCAGAGTAAAATACGAATGATAGGGTTGCACTTCATTTGACACGCGACAGAAACAAAATAGCACATAGATTTCCAAGGTTCAGATTTTGAGGTCTTAGCACCTATGTGAGAAGGAAGTCGAAGCACGTGCTTCATTAGGCTAAATGGGTGATTAGCCCATGTGACGCTCGTTCTCTGGTTGAAAGTGAAGGACCAGCGAAGCATTGCGGGGATGAACAGTTGTTTGTAATGCGTGAGGCAAGATAAGTGTTAAGGTCAGGGCTCGGTTTTCATGCCAAGAAAGATTTTGTTTCGATGATTAGAGGGAGTCCCTTCTACCTTCCTCACGTGGGCATGGATAGCCCACATGGTTTAGCTAAGCACCTTGGCTAGAGGAGACGGTGGGTCAAATCATGACGAATCCCTTTTTGAGGGATGTAAGAGGTATCCACGCGAACTACATTTATTGAAAAAGGGCAGTGAATAAAATATATTAATTTTGCATTGTTGATGATATTTCCAAAGTTTGTTTGGGAGGTATAAGGTTAGAAAATTAATATATATTTTTTATATAGTGTTTATTAAGTGTAATGGAGTAGATAAGGTGAATATAAGAAATATGTAATGTATGATTTGTTGAAAGAGGTTGAAAGAAGAAGACATAGAACCTTGATTATATTTGGACCAAGGAATATTCTTGAGGAAATATTAAAGAAATATGTTGTGTACTAACCTTCTTGAGTTTGGCAAAAATTTGGTTATGGTTATGACAAATTTGTGAGATCTTCATATTCAAAAAGGTATGGGCACTTTCTTCTTATGAGTATGATTGGTGTATGTTATTCCTGAAATAAGATTGGAGTGAAAAGGTATACAACAAGGTTTCCTTTGGTTGGGTGTAAATCCTATTTTCTGGTTTGTTGAAGACTACTTATGCATTGTTATCATTGATGAGAGTTTTGGTGAATGCATAATTCTGGTTTGAGGTAGTGGAAGCATTGTGCACTAGGGTTTATGTTTGTGAGTCTTGCTACTTGCTTTGAGTTGGTGAAACCCTTGGTTGGCTGTTTTGAGGTTGATGGTTGAGTTTCTTCCATAGAGGTTGTTTGATCAAGTTATTGCTTTTACTTGATTCATGATATTGGGCTTACTCCATTGAGTTGATTTGAACAAGTTATTCTTTGCATTTGGTGATATTGTGTTGGTGGCTATTTTGTTCAAATATCTTTGGAGGGAAAAGGATTTCTACTTGTTTCCTTTTCTTGTGATGTTTGGTTGAATGTTTCAAGGTTAATGTTGAGTTGAATGATGTTGGTTAAACCTTGTCTTTGAGCATTGTTTTTGAAGCCCTAATTGGTTGAGAAAAGATATTGGTTGTTGGAAAGAACATGAGTATCATTGTTATATGAGATATTGCATTGTTGGCAATTGTTGGGTTGTGTTTCATGTTCTTGAGAAAAGCATATTACATCTATCTTATTCTATGAGATTTGAGATTGATATTGAGAGTTAAGTATAGAACATATTGAGTCTCTAACAATTCTCTTTATGCTTCTATGAGGTTGATGAATCACATTGGGTCTCTAACAATTCTCTTTGTGGGTTCATTCCAAGCAAGTTTCTCTTGATGAACTTGTGAGCAGGTTTTGGACAGGTTCCGTTGGGGACTTGTGAGCAGGTTTTGGACAGGTTCCGTTGGGGACTTGTGAGCAGGTTTTGGATAGGTTCCTTTGGGGACTTGTGAGCAGAATTGGACAGGTCCTAGCAGAGGATTTGCGAAGCTGAGTTAGTTTGATAGTTCTATTAGAGAACTTGAGGTCAGAGGTGCATTGGTTCTATGAGAAGAACCCGAGGACATTTGTGCTAGATCGAAGGACTGTGTTTAGAGCAAATTCTAGGACCAAATTTTGAGGTGATAGAGTTGAGGACAGAGGTCTCTAGCCAGAGCAGGGAAGACAAGTGTCTTATGTGGATAGATTTCCATTTGCTAATGGTAGTAGAGGCAGAGGTCTTCTAGAGGATCACCAGCCAGAGCAGAGGTAGGGGAAGGTATCTCTTTTGAGCAGAGGCTCATAAATTCTGATTCGGGGAAGGTATCTCCTTTGAGCCGAGGCTCATAATTATTGTAATTGGGAAGGTTTCCCAAAGAACTTTGAGATAACTTTTAGAGAAAAGTTTTGTGGATGAACCACGTTAAAATTGGTGTCACTTTGTGGATGATATTATGCATTGTTTTTGATATTGCTTTGGATATTTTACTTTACTATTTTGAAGTATAAAGGAAAAGTAAAAAGAGGTCTTATACTATTCACCCCCCCTCTCAGTATAAACTTGTGTTCTTCAATGATTTCATGACATATTCCAATTTTGCGGGCTTATGGCAGAAAAGAGCTTAAGGCAGTGAAAGCGTCGCGATTTCACGACAGAGTTGCAGATGACGTCAGCAGAAGCAAATGTGTCACGATTTCACAACAGAAGCTGAGAGGAAGGCCATGAAGACTAAAGTGTCACGATTTCATGATAGAAGTGAGATGATGTCAGCAAGAGGCAAAGGTGTCACGATTTCATGACAGAAGCACAAAGGAAGTCAACAAAGGCCAAGGTGTCACAATTTCGTGACAGCAGGCTATAGAAGGTGTACGACTATAAAAATGTCTCGATATCACGACATGTTGAAGTTTCGCACCATAAGCTACAGGGAGGTAGTGAAGTCAACAGAGTTAAATCTGGGCCGATGCAACATCGGGTTTTGCAGCCAATGTGGTTGAAGGGTAAACAATCGACTAAGATCAAGATTTCAATCTTGAGATTATGAGTATAAAAGGAGGGTTGCTTTAAGAGTTTGGTATCGATCAAGTGTGCATTCGAAGTGCGAATTGCGCAGATAGAGTGTGGGGAGAAGTTTGATCATAGAGGTGCATAAATAGAAGTCTAATTGATTGCTATGTTTGCGTGAAGTGTGCGACGTCTATGCTACTATGTTTGCACAGAGGTTGTGAAGATAGTGCTGTCATGTTTGAGCAAAGAGTGTGAATACTGTGCTACTGTGTTTGCGCTGGATGTGCAAAGACTGTGCTGTTGTGTTTTCACAGAAGAGCATAAGTAGATCGAGTGTTGCTGTGTTTGCATAGACTATGAAAAATTGGTTTTGACCAAGTGCAACTGTAATAGAAAAGAAAAGAGGAAGAGGACAGATTTTTGCCAGATCGAAGGACTATGTTTAGTGCAAATTTGACGAACAGCTTTGCAGTGATAGAGTTGAGGACAGAGATCTCCAGCTAGAGTAGGGAAGATAGGTGTCTTTTGTGGATAGAGTTCCACTTGCTAAGAGCAGAGGAGGTAGAGGTTTTCTAGAGGATAACCACTAAGAGCAGAGCTAGGGGAAGGTGTCTCCCATAAACTTTGTAATTGGGAAGGTTTCCCAAAGAACTGTGATATAAATTTTAGAGAAAAGTTTTATCCGTAGAGTAGCCCACTTTGGGTGAACCATGTAAATTGTTGTGTCACTTTGTGGATGGTGTGTTGTGCATTGCTTTGATTACTGTTGTTATTACTGCTATCTGTACACTGCATTATACTATTTTGAAAGTTGATTTTTAAAGCAAATTAAAAAGTGGTCTTATACTATTCACCCCCCCTCTCAGTATAAGCTTGTGTTCTTTAGCATACTGATCATACTAGACTTTTGAATATGTAAGGCTTTCATCACGGACCTATGGATTAATTATCCTTGTGTGTGCAAATGAATATATTTAGATAGAACTCAATATTTTCCTTCGATGTCAGGTGGGATTATTTCAACCCATTACTAAGATCGAGGATCCTCAATTATTCATATTATCCTATGTTGGACTCAGTTGGACTATACCTCTAGGTGACCTTGGGTTACCTAAAGCTAGCTCATACACATTCAAACATTGGTCTACACAAATGCATAATGTCTTTGTATCAGACATATCATCATGCTTTTGGTTTGGTTGTGCTAAGAATTCCAAGGATTCAAGTTCCATTCCCTTCTTTTCTTCATTTTGACTCGGGATACTTGCTCATGTCTAGTGATGAAAATCATTGTTTATTTTAACTAATTTTTTTTCTTTGAGCAAGGGATACTTGTAGTGATGATAATTACTGTTTATTTTGCTTTTGTTCTTTTGATATTTTGAACTATGACTTTGGGCATTGATGTTTGAATATAAATATTTTGAACTTTTGATTTGTTTCAGGGTTTTGCTTATTTTATGAAAGCAAGGGATGTATGCAGTTATGATAATCACTCATTTTTGGATAGGGTAGAACTTGTCCTTTTGTCAATTTTCAGCACCTTTGAACTAGTTGCATAGGGGGATAAGCAAGGATGACCCTTTTCACGTATGGTAACTTAAAATCCTATATGCAGCTTTCATCTTCCCTTGTCCAGCTAGGATTTAAGTTTTTATAATTAGTGATGGGATTATGAATAACTGAGGTTTTCATGACTATTCCTCTACTAATCAATATGGATTTTCATAAAAATTGATAAGACCACTAGATATAGTTGAATAACCAAAAAATCTTAGTCTTTTCTTTATAGCAACTTGATATGGTTGTGTTGAGAAACACAATTACACACATGAATGAATGGATGATGGTGGATTTTGCTTTGATTTATGATATAAACTATGGCATTAATTGGAAGACTGTGATCATACCATATGTGAATGTAATGGAAATGACAATGTAATGCAACTATGTGGATGCAATATGTGAGATGCAATTGTTTTTGTGTTTTTTATTTTATGTTGTTTTTGTATTTTTGATTAATGTGACCAAAGGGCTTATTGTGCCTTTGGGGATTTTGATTTTTTTGACCAAGTAGCATGAAATACTCTTGGAGCATTTTTGATTGGAGTTGACCAAGCAATTTGAATACCCTTGGAGCATTTTGATTGGAATTTGACCAAGCGGCTTGGATACCCTTGGAGCATTTTGATTGGATTGAGTTTTTTTGTGTTTTGTTTTTTTTATTTGTTTGTATTTTTTATTCTTTACAATGTTTTTGTGTTTGACATATTTGATTTTTTTTGTATTTTATGTGTAGAATGCCATCAAGTGAATGATATTGAGATGTTCAGGCTCTTCAACACCATCTAATGATATAAGGTGATATGCTCCAGGACCAACTATTTCTAAAACCATGTAAGGGCCTATCCAATTTACTACAAATTTGTCTCACATGTGCAGCGGTAAATTAGAATTCTGTTGGTTATATTTGAGCACAAGATCCCCAATTTTAAAATATCTTAAATGGAATTTACTATTGTAAGCTCATGCAAGGTGATCTTCATAAATGTGAAGATGGTCTAAAGCATTGACTCATCGTTCATCAATAAGCATCAACTGATCAAGGTAACCTTGTCGTGTGGTGTCATCATCTATGAAGTCCTTTAATGTTATGCGTAGAGTTGGAA
The DNA here is from genome assembly GCA_028583015.1 of Wollemia nobilis. Lineage (NCBI taxonomy): Eukaryota > Viridiplantae > Streptophyta > Pinopsida > Araucariales > Araucariaceae > Wollemia > Wollemia nobilis. The sequence continues at coordinate 4,396,822 of JAQPPZ010001648.1, forward strand.
TTTGTGCAAGGGAAGTCTAGTTTGAATTATAAGGGCAATGGAGCACCTTGTGGTGTGATAAATACAATCCCTACTCTTCCCCCTTGTTCACACTTCAAACCATCGAATAACAATGTCATTTCTCTTTGCTTATTAGGTTCTTTGAGTTCTAGCAGATCTAATAGTGCAAAGACCGCATCATCAAGAAAATCTATGGTGAGAGGCTTGATATCCTGAAGAGCCACCTCTACCAATTGATCTTCTATGACTTGTCCCTTGATGGACTTTTGGTTATGAACTCTAGATCAAATTCTATCAATAGCATGATCCACTGTGTCGTACGTATATTATGGTATGTCTTGCTCATCATGTACTACAAAGGATTTTGTTTTGATATAACATAAGTCGTATGGCTCAAAATGTAGTGTCTCAACTTTAAAGTTGTAAAAACCACCGTTAAACACAAATTTTTGACATACGCATACCCTAGCTCATAACTCACCAAAGTGCGACTAATGTAATATATGGATTGTTGTTTGTTTTGTACATTATTTTGGGCCAACATGGTGCCCAAAGAGAAATCATCCATTAGGGAGAGCATTTTGTGACTTGTAGTTGTATCCAGAGAAACCATCCATTAGGGAGAGCATTTCGTGACTTGTGGTCGCATCCACAAGAGCATCTATGTTTGGCAATGGGAATGAATCCTTTAGAGTTGCCCTATTTAAGTCTTTAAATTTTGTGCAGATATAGACTCTTCCATCGGGTTTCTCCATGGGAACCATATTCTATACCCACTCAGGGTAGTCGATAGGAACTATGAAAACTACATCCAATAGTTTTTACAATTCGTTATTTACCATAAAAGTGATGGTGGGATGCATTTTTCTCAACTTCTATTTGACTGGTTTCTTCATGGGGTCCAATGAAAGGTTGTGAACGACTAACTTTGGATCTATCCCAGGCATATCCTTGTAAGTCCAAGAAAACAAATTTGGCCTCTCTTTTAGGAGAGGAATTATGATGGCTTGTTCTTCTAGAGATAGACTTTCTCCGAACTTGAATTTCTTTGGTTGAGTAGGATCATCACTAATGTCCACTTCAAAAGTCACTTCTATAGCCATATGTGACCCATCCTCCAACTGGTGAGGCATGGGTATCAAGTGAATGTCATCGATGGGATTTACAGGTCCTACTAACTCAGGATCCAAACCAACATGGAATACATCATGGGCACAACTTGGTGCAAAATGAAATGGTTGTAACATCTCTTCATTAGAGAAAAGATCTTCAGGCTCTATTGGTGAATCAGCATGATCCCAATCAATGGCCTACGTATCGAGACACAAAGGTTTATCGGGATCTGTTGGGTTATGAAGTGGAGTGGTCAAATCAATGGAGATCATATTGATGGATGGAATGAAATCTCTAGGACCACATGGGTGAAATATTATCTTTGAGGTTTCCCTTCCATGCTCATGATGAGGCTCTAGAGGAATGGGAATCTCTGGATCTAGCCCATGAGCCGGGCTAACAATAGGATCATTGGGTTCTAAGAGTTCCCTGAATGTCGGTGGAGGGGGATTGACCATGCGATGAATGACATTCAAGTCAACAAGTCTCCTTAAAAATTGCAATCCAGGGTCTATGGCGTGAAGTGTCGCTTCTCTTTCCACCAACATATTGACTTGTTGTAAATGGCAAGGCCCAAGATAGGCCATCTCAGTCTCATCCTCAAAATTATCATCACTTATCCAGAAGCCATTAGCATTAGTGTGTGGCCCTAAGATGAGGGGCTCATGTCTTGGCTCTAAGTAAGCCATCTCTATTTCATCCTCATATTCTTCGTCACTTATGAAGAATCCATTTGCATTAGTATGTTGCCCCAAGTCATGGGGCCATTGCCTTGCCCCTAAGTAGGCTCTCTCTATTGAGTCCTCTGACTCATAGTCACTTTCATCCGATATGTATCCACTCTCATTGTGGATGGACCAAGTAAGTCTTCATAAGTAGCGAGGCCCATGATAGGCCAAGCCCTCTTGTGCTTCATCATCACTTGGCACATATCCATTTTCTTCTTGCTCTTCATCCCATGAGTTGTACCCTACTGGGATGGCCTCAATTGTGAGTCTTGGATGATAAGTCTCGGGTGGTGGTATGCTTACTGTGACCACTTGCCTGTTGCTCATAAGTCTCAAACTTAGTGGGTGATAAGGAATAAAATTGATGTCTTCTCCTAACCCCAAGCTCAATCTATCTAAGGCTGCTGCTAGAGAGTCATCTCGACCTCTGATGTGATAGCCTAACCCAAATCTATCAGTGGGAAGCTGGTACTGCGACTCGAGTGGCCGCCTTCGCCCCTGCTCATATATACCAAGATCGTAACCATGCCAATGGCAGCGTTCAAAGTAGCTTAAAGTGAACTCAGGATTAGAGAGGTAATGAACATTAACAGTGAACAAGTCATCATTGTCCTCTTCTTCTTCCATAGACTTATGGGCGCAGTCTAGTCCAGCATAGACAAAATTTGTCTGGTTGGGATGGATTCCAAGTGGAACCACCATCCCTACTGGCGGCCTTAGATCCTTTAGACGTCCCATATCTTGCATAGACTCTATGATAGGTGTAAAGGTTATGTTCTACACAAGATACTCTCCTATCCCTGTGCTTTCCAAGTGTATAGTCGTATGTGAGGTGGATGACCCCACGGATGACACTGGTGAAGCGGGGTGGTAGTCATCATCTTCGACTTGGTCTTGGTGATCTTCTTCCATGGGATTTGGACCCTCTTCAATAGCTATGGTTAGCATTTCCTTGAGTTTGTTTTCCTCAACCATAGGTGCCTTTAGCTTCTGATCATTTTTTGGTTTAGGCGTTGATGGTTGATTAGAAGCATTGGCCACTTTGTGCGCAGGATGAGGTGTTGATGCAGATGGGTCTTTTCATACCCTTTTGTCTTTATTACTCAGTTGCATGGTTGGAGATGAAGGTTCTACATACAAGTGGGCAGAAGGAATCACAAATTCTCCTAGACAATCCACTTGATGAACATACTTGAATGGCTCCTCATCAACCAACACCATGTAGACTTTGTTATCATGCACATACTTGACACATTGGTGTAAAATCGAAGGAACACATTTCATGTCCCTTATCCAAGGTCTCCCTAGGAGGATGTTGTATTGCATGGCCCCTTCCAAGACATGACACATCATGGGGATGGTCTTATGCCCCACCTTGATAGGTAGGACTATCATTCCCACAGTATTGCATAAAGCATCATTGAAAGCTCTTAATGTATAGGCTCCCAGAATGATATTGGACTTGGGGATCTTAAGGTGTTCTATTGCCATTGTTGTGATGATGTTGATTGATGAACCTGTATCGATCAAGACCCGCTTAAAAGGTAAATCGTTGATTGATGCCACAATGTTCAGTGGAGGGTCTGGTAAGGCAGTAGGTACTATCTTAATCTCATAATCATAGAATCAAATTACAGGTTCTTGGCATTCTTGTACTTGTCCCACAAAATGGGTGAATGCATTTGGATCTTGCGGTTGGATCTCAATTGACCTTAAAATCTCCATCAAGGTCTCCCTATGCTTTGGGGACTATTGTATGAGCTCATAAATGGATAGCTTAGCTGGAGTCATTTGTAAGTTTTGCTCAAGTCTACTCCGGATAGTTACCACAAGTCGAGTTGGTGGACCTGGAAGGTTGTTTTGCCCCTGCCTCTGCCTAGGTGCAGCGGGGACATTTATGGGAGCTGCAGGAGGTTGTGGTTGACCATACCATCTACTCCTAGTTGCTATATTGACAATTTCAACCATCCCAACACACCCATGGGTGGGCGTATCAATTCGGACCTGATTGACTTGTGCACCTTGCCCTCTAGGGACCTCATGGTTTGGCAATGGGTTTTTGTAGATGCCCATATCTCTATTGTTAGGGGCCAGTGGGTTGTCCACTTTTAGTTCTCCCACCTCAATCATGTTTTGCACCTGATGTTTGAAACCAACACAAACTTTGATATTATGCCCCGGTATCCTGTGATACGGGCAGAATTGATCTTCCCTATATCCTTTTGGCTTAGGATGGTTGGGATCTATAAGAGGTATATCAAGGAATCTGATCTTTCCCGCCTCGCTCAATTGGTTGAAGATTGATTGCATTGATTCTATCAATGGTGTAAAATAATGAGGGGGTTTGCATTCTTTGTTTCGACCCTGATTGTTCTTTTGATCATAGTTGGCTGGTGGGGGTTGTGCTTGATAATTTTGGGGCTGTTGTGCAGCCCCGTCCTTAGGTGTAGCCAATACCACTTGATTAACTGGGGTAGGGTTTGCCTGCTTCTGCTTATATTTTCCATTCTTGTCATTTTTGCTCCACTCCTTCTTGGTTCGGAGTTTTATGGTTCCCTCATCTACTTTGATGTCCTCAATGAGTTTGGCTTGTGCCAAAGCTTCCTCAAATGAGGGGTATTGTTGTAGTTGTAGCAAGAGGGAAATGTGTTTGGAACAACTCTTGGTGAACATCCGGACGATTTCTTCTATGGGAACGGAGAATGATAATTTTGCCATGACTTTTCTCCATCTATTCCCGTAATCCATTACTGGCTCATCATCATAATGTCTTAAATTGGCCAGGTCCGAGAGATTTACTTTCCTCTTAGCACCAAAGGAGAAATGCTTTAGAAAAGCGTTCACTAGTTGTTCAAAGTTGGATATGCTATGCTTGGGCAATTGGTTAAACCATTGGGTGGTTGTGCCCAAAAATGTCATGATGAATATCCTTAGCATAAGAGCGTCATTGTCTTCGAGATGAAAACATGCGTTGATGAAATTGGTGACATGCTCTTGTGCATCTTCTTCACCTTTAAACTTCTCTAGCCTAGGCATCTCAAAGTGCTTAGGATAGGGAGGGCTAGGAACTGATGGACACAATGGTTGGTTGTGTATTTTTCTCAATGTTGGTTGGCTCCCAGTAGCCTCTTGTTTCTCAAAGGCTTTCATATTTTTAGTAAGCTCTCAAAATGCCTTTGAAGCAAGGAGTTCTTCCTCTTGCAAACCCCCCGTGGTGATGGTGGAGGTAGCACTCTATCCATTTGATTTGCTCTATTTTCTTCCCTCCTACGAGGGGATCCAAGATACGCCTGATCCTGATTTATTAAGTCTACCATTTCCCCCCAGTTGGATTTTGCTCATGATTTGGAGGGTGATTTTGGTGTGGGTTACTTTCTTGTCTAGTGCGCCCATTCTGTTGTGAGTCAGCATGTTGATCTCTATTTGCTTGTTGGTTGCTACGAGCTAGCTGCTTAGCTTGCTCTCTTAAGCATTGCTCATGTTTGTGTAACAACCATTCTCTTTGTTTATCATGTTCAAGAGCTTCTACAAGCTCTCGCTCCTTATGCAAGGCATTTTCTAACCATCGCACATGGTTGACTTGCACGGTCATAGAAGACTCATGCTTATCTGACTCCATTCTTGTAGTTCTGATTCGTAGATTCCTCGAAGAGGTTTCTACTATCTCTTTGCTTTGGCTAGCTAGTGTGACTTGTTCAGTATATTTTTGGGCGTCTCTATGGTCAGAATCTGCATGTTTACTATGGGGTCACCCTGAGGCACCACTAGTTTGAGAAGTGGGCTTAGAAGTCATAGTTCGTGAACTTCCGGATGCAGAGTTCTCTATGGCTATAGTTTCGGGTGGTGGCCTCGGGTGCAACCGATCCAACTCATCCAACTATCTTGTTTTCCATGGCTGATCCTATGGGGTGCCATTCACTCCAATGAGGTCATAGTCTAATGGAATCCTTCCTCTTGTTTGAAGGATATCTTCTATTTGATGTCTATGACTGGATGTGTTTCTAGTTTCCTGCCCCTTAGTGGGTTGATCTATTCTAAGTGTTGCATGTGAATGTTGAGATGTTTTGACTCTTGTGTGTCTTTGTGGTGATGAGGGTTTTGTAGCCCTCTCTACCCTCCATGAGGATGGATATGGGGAAACCTCATCATCTCTATGTGAATAATGGGGTCTAGAACCCTCTTTATGTCTATGTGAGGAGGAAGCTCTTGAAGCTTCCTCATGTCTCTGAGAAGTTTCTATGCATTTAGAGGAAGCCCTTGAGGTTTCCTCATGTCTCCTTGATGATGATGGTCATGAGGCCTCTTTGTGTTTATGAGATGTAGTTTCATGTTGTGGTTCCCTATTTGGGGTTTCTCGAGGAGATCCCCCAAGGGTTGAATTATCACCTCTTAGACTCGTGGAACTGCATCTCACGGTCTTCCGAGTAGGTCTTTCAATGTTACTACGACTTCGCCTAAGGGTATGAGTTGCCTCAGATCCCCCTTCAGTGTTAGACCGAGGGTGTTTACTTCTTGTTTTGACCATTATTTTTGGAAGCTTTAGCTTTTGTGTTGCACAAACAATATCAAGCAAATGTTTATCTTGCTTACGATTTTAAGTGTGCCCTAAACTGTTTGCTGTATTTTGATGTTTTGTTGTTTCTTGTTTCTTGTTCTTGCTTTGGATTTGGAATGAGGAGACTCATCCATAGTGATAATCAAGAGTACTCATGCCAAACATGATTTCCCAAAAGAGACTAGGGTACACCACTGAAATCCTAGTGGGGGGTTCGCCTAGCTCTTCCACTCTGAACCAATGAATGTTCCAACAGTGGGAGATAGTTTGAACACAAGTAACTTAGTACCACTATGAAGAAGTTCTTCAATCCATTTCTAGGAGAATCTAGGGGGAAAACCGGTGGAAGGAGATGAATTCCAACGTCATCGAACTGAATTGAGGGTTGGTGATGAAATCCAACTCCCCAATGTTTAAATGATACGTGCGTGTGTGGTGTTCATTTTAAGCTTGCATGAAGTAAAGTGCATAATATAGCATAAATGACTCTTTCCTATATGCCTAAGTGCAAAATATATTTCAATATTCAGAAAGATGCATGAACTACTATGATTTGTATGGGTGCACTTTATTTCGTGCAAATATGGCCTCTTGCAAGGCCTCAAAGCAAGCAAACAACATACAATGTCTAGCACGTTGGATCCTAGGGTGAAATTTTCAAGCATAAGCCATTGTTCCTAGCAATGCCTAGTGGAAATCTAAAAGAAGATCTAAGATATGCAAAACACCTAATTCTTTCTTCTTTTATTCTTTCAATTCCCAAACAGAAATGTGCTTTAAGTTCACTATTTTAGACACACAGAAGCAGACAAAAAGCTGTAAAATATCAAAGAAGTTGTACCAACCTCTAATCCAGCTCAGAGAACCAAGGTTCTATCCTCTTCTGCTCTCCAGTGTTGGCCGTTGTCGACCAGAGCGGCTGGTTTTTGGCCATTGTTAGCAGGAGCGGCTAAGGCTCTGTTGGCCGTTGTGGCTCAGAGCGGCTGATTTTTGGCCACTGTAGACCAGAGCGGCTAAGCCTGCACACAAAACTAAGTCAGTATCTAGGAAAAAAATGAAAAATCAGTGGATGTCCCACCGTGATCACCATCTGTAGTGACCTCGGGGTGCACACACCGCTCTTACTCTACTTGCAATGTGTTAAACCCAAAATGAAATGAAAGACCATGAAAAAGCATATAACATGGAAGTAACAAAGATATATCTCTTTATTTGTATTAAAACCCGGTTACATGTCGGTCCCTCTTAGGGATACCCATTTTGATACAATAAGGTTACAAGTGGGTAAAATGTCCCCTCACAAAGGGGTGGTGCGCTATCACAAGCTTCCCGGTTCCGCACATGAAAATGTATGAGGGCTTACAGATGCCTCCTTCTCTAGGTCTATTTCCTAGAGGGATCCCTTTTGCTCTCGTATGTTGTAGATTCTGTCCGATGAACCTATGGCCCTGTAAGCAATGAAACAACAACACACGCTTAGATGTCCGAGAATGCCTCCCCGGATGAGGTTGTTAGTAATGAATATATCAAATGAAAGCAAGTGCAAATTAAACCGATGCTATGAATGTGAATGAATGAAATGATGCTATGCTAATGATATGCTAAATAGAATAATGAAACTAATGTCTAAAACCCTAAGCTAGGCCTACGGGCCACTGTCCAATGACAGTGGTCGCTAAAGTGAATCTTGTCCTCTTTGCTTCAAGGCTATGGATCAAAGCTTGTATCCGATGTTGAAATGATGGTTGCTTTGCTCGATACGTTGAATATCCTGTATGTGGAAAACCCTCAAGTGGACTCTCCAATCTGACAAGGCTTTGCCCTTGATCAAGTGTGTCTCCCGATCAAGTGTATCTCTCTCTCTCTTGGTGCTCTTAGGCTTGCACCTTTTAAAGTGTGTGAAACCCTAGGTCTATGCCCAAGCCCTAGGACTGAATCCCTCATGCGTAGTGAAGGTTAGCATGAGAAGATTTTTGTCTTTTCTATGTTTAAAGACCAGTTAACTGAAGTCTAAATGCAAACTCAAGTCTCCTATGTGAACTGGTCATGAAAGGGAATGCAAAGTTACTCCCGCTCACCTTTATTGCATGCAAACTACCACTTCCACCCGTGATTGGGCATATCTATCGACAAAATGCTTTTTATGGCTTAGCTGCTATCATCTGCAGTGGCTAAGATCTGGCCACTGTCATCTATAGTGGCTAAGGTCTGGTCACTCTAATCTTGAGCGGCTAAGGTCTGGTCACTCTAGTCTTGAGCGGCTAGGCTTGGATGGGCTTAAAGTGCCCCAGATGAGTGGTGAGAACCACTTTTGATGCTTGGAAAGTCCAAGATTATGTCATATGATCTTATGAATGTGCCTATGTGAGTAGCTCCCCTAAACATGACATGTTTTAGGTGTCTACACTATCTGTGCTAGAATTTGAAAATCACTAACCAATTTTTTTTTTTGTGTGGAAAACATCCTAGAAGGGGTGCCACTTTCTGCCAAAATTGCCCAGGGCACAAACTTGGCCTATCAAATTTGACATACTCAAGGAGCAAACAAACACACAATAATATTAAAATAAATAAATAAAAATAATAAAATAAAATAAAAAACATGCTCCTTGAGTGTGTCAAAAATATAAAGCACAACCAAACACACACACAATAAGATAAAAAAACCACAACACAAACCACATAGAAAAAGCACAATAACAACAAAATAAAACACAAACAAGACAAAAACAATAGAACACTACGAAAACATAACCAACAAAAACATGAAAAACAAAAACAACTAAAACCTAAAAAATTTAAAAAATAAAAATAAAAAAACAACCAACAACAGACAATAAACAAAAACAAAAACAAAAAATATAGAAAACACTCACACACAAAAATACGAATTAACACAAACATACATAAACACAAGAACAAGCACAATAAGAACACAAGAACAATAACAAAAAACTCAAAAAAAATACAACACAACAAAAAACAACACAAAGAACACAAAAAAAAAACAAAACAAAAAACACACACACCTCAAAAAACTAAACAAAAAGAAAAAAACAAAAATGAAAAAAATTGAACATGACAATGACATTTCTAGACCAAAATACTATTAAGGGAAGAATCAATAGAGGAAACAAAAGAAAAAATAGTTTGAGCTATGGAACTAAAATACCCTGACCGAACCAAAGAGAAGCAAAAATAAAGCAAGAAGAAACTAGGTACCTTTAGAACTAGAGCCATCCAAATAAATGATAGAAAGAAGATCTTCCCTTATTTACGAAGACCACCATCTAGGAGGGTGGCCATGACAAGTAAGATCACATTTTTACAAAGCCCAATTAGCTAAAGCATCAGTAGTCTTGTTTTGATCTCTGACCACATGATTGTAATCAAATTTCAAAAATCCCATCTAGATTAATTGAATCTTCTAAATGTTTTTTATATTCTCCAATAAACCTTATTATTCTTAGGAGTCTTCAAAATATTAATCATGAGTTGAGAGTTAGAATCAACTAAAAACTTTTTCCATCGAACCTTAGTAGCCTCTTGAAGGCCTCTGAGGATACCATACCCCTTAGCATAGTTATTGGAAAGAATACCCAAATTATAAAAAAAATTAAAAACCAAGGAGCCATCTAAAAGTCTACCAATTCCTCCCAAACTAGCTTTTCCAGGGATCCCTCTAGAGTCTCCATCAATATTGACTTTTCCAAAATCCTTAGGAGGAGGTTGCCAATTTCTTGTCCTATCCATATTACAAATACTCACATTCCATTTTAGTTGGTTTCCTATTGGAACCGATTTTTGCATCCGTAGGATTTCGATTATCACACTACAAGAATCCATTTGAAACCAATGAGCTATTATAGGCTCTGGTCAACCTACCTCATTGTTCTGTTAAACACAAATATTGCTAAAGCAAACTATGGAACGAGTAAGGAAAACCCAACGGTAATTATACAACTAAAACTCTAATTACACGCTCCAAATTTATATTATATTATATGTATTAAAATGACCAAGCATGAAAACAACCATTTGTTATGCCTTATGTAGACCGATGCCTAGATTCATTGGGCTATTATAGCAATTTAACAACAATTCTATTATGAAACAGAAAGAAGGGGAAAATAGAAATTGGCATTCTTAATTTTATTCAAATATCGCAATAAAACCAAGGGTTAACCAACAAAAGAAATTTATACAATGTGTTCAAATCATGTAACCCATTACACAGTAACACATAGAGCTAAGATAAATGATATAATAGAAAAGAGATTCATAATTGTATTGATTTCATAAAATTTACATGCAGAGTGGGCAGAATGTCTTTTAACTTTGTTTTTCTCAAAGAAAATATATCAATACAATGAAAAGATCCTATTCAAATAATGTAATAGGTCTCTCCTACTCTCTTTGTTCCAATATGGTAACATCAGAGTCTCTAAATCTCAGGCTCAAAAATGTATAAAATGATCTCAACTTCTTGAACACTTTCCTATCACAATCCTGCAAAGCAAAGGAAAGAAAAATAAATGAGAAAGAAAAAAAATAGACACAGAAGGGGATACAACAACACAAATAACTGGGCACTCAAGAGTACCTCTTAGCAAAAATGTTATTCTCTAATTTCTTGATGTAGAATTTGAACCTATCTGCTTCCATTTATAGCTACTGGTTCTTGATTCTATTATTCTAGTTTTACTTATGACCCTACACCTGTGAGCATCTGATTGAACCTATTCTATATGTTGTTCAGTTGGTGCAGCTCTAAACTAACTATTAAGGTTCTTCTCTAGACTAAAGGGAGCTCTTTGCTGTTTAATTTGGCCTTTTTTCTCTCTTTGGTTAGCCCTAGAAACTAAGGATTCAATACTATATTTTTCCTTTTTGTTCTGCTGTTAAGGATTGACCAAGCTGCCATCATGAATTCTATACGAGGAACGGAGGGGGACCCAACATCATGGTTAAGACAAGGGGTGACATGCTAGTGGTAAACAGATGGAGTTGCACTGATCACATGATAGAGTGAAGGGAGAAAAGAGGAAAGGGGGTGGCTCAAAACAATGGAAGGTGGTGAGATGTGGTAGGGTACCTAGGAATAGATATTTGGGGATATATTATTATATTGTATAATGGTTGGCATGGGCCACACATAACCCAAGGTTGATTGTATTATAATATTATATTATATTTTAATATAATATAATATTAGTAGTAGGCTCTCCAAAGTAGAATAAGAATATGGATATATAAAGAAGATATATTTGTCATTGTAGACATTCATATCATTGAAGAAGAATATTATGTAATCGTCGTGCCCACGAAGTGGCCTCTCATCTTGGGAGATCTTGTGGAGTTATTCCTTCCTTAAGGATTATTATTGGTGTTGCCCTACCTTAAGGGTATTATCTATCTCTCTCTCATTTGTGGATTGTTATTGTGGATAATGTATTATGGATGAATGATTTGATATTTCTACATATTGGTGAATGGTTCATTTTAATAATAAAAGTTATGCAACAAGTGGTATCAGAGCCACACATAACCCAAGGTTGATTGTATTATAATATTATATTATATTTTAATATAATATAATATTAGTAGTAGGCTCTCCAAAGTAGAATAAGAATATGGATATATAAAGAAGAGATATTTGTCATTGTAGACATTCATATCATTGAAGAAGAATCTTATGTAATCGTCATGCCCACGAAGTAGCCTCTCATCTTGGGAGATCTTGTGGAGTTATTCCTTAAGGATTATTATTGGTGTTGCCCTACCTTAAGGGTATTATCTATCTCTCTCTCATTTGTGGATTGTTATTGTGGATAATGTATTATGGATGAATGATTTGATATTTCTACATATTGGTGAATGGTTCATTTTAATAATAATAAGGTATGCAACAAGTGGTATCAGAGCAACGATTTTGGCAAAGTGGGGATTTTTGTGTGAAACCCTAGAATTATGGCAAATTTTTTTTGGAAAAACATCTCATCTTGTAGGAGCCATATCTCTACGCAAGTTTATCTGATTTAGGCGATTCTTGGATCAGATTGTGCAGAATTTGAAGAGCTTTAAAATAAGTGGTCATATGATGGAATCTGAGCAGTATTGAGGGAGATACGACCTTTTGAAATTATTCATCCGAAACAAGGATAGTGACGAATTTCGCAGATTTTTTTTGGAAAAACGCCTCATCTTTCAGAAGCCATATCTTTGTGACATTTAATTCGATTAAGGTGATTCTTGGATCAGATTATGCAAAGTTTGAAGAGCTTTAAAATGAGTGGTCATATGATGGAATATGAGAAATATTGATGGAGATACGACCTTTTGAATTTAGTATCCAGAATAAGGATAGTGACGAATTTCATATATTTTTTTGGAAAAACATCTCATCTTTCAGAAGCCATATCTTTGCGACAGCTAATCCGATTGAGGTGATTCTTGGATCAGATTGTGCAGAATTTGAAGAGATTTTAAATGAGTGGTCATATGAAGGAATATAAGTAGTATTGATGGAGATATGACCTTTTGAAGTCAGCCATCTGGAACAAGGAAAGTGACAAATTTTCAAGTCGCAAATTTTTCAAAAGACAATTTGTTTAGTTCGGGTAAGCACATCAGTTGCACTTTATTTTGTTTGGAAGAAAAATTGCAGATGTAGTTGTCTTTGGGATTTTTAGCTTCAACTTGGTGGGAAGATATTTTTTTTCCATAAAACCCTAGTTTGCATTAGGGCATGATATTTATTATCAAAAAACCCTAGTTGCATTAGGGTATGAACAATGGTACCCCAACGTTTTTTTGGAGAAGATGATATTGATGCTCGAGAATGGTGGAAAAATTTTAGATCTCGGTATTGTAATGTCTTATGGGGGAAATCCGTGCTTGGTTTACGTCTTCAAGGGAAGGCTTTGCTTTGGTTGGAAAAGTTTCATGAAGAAAGGAATAATGAATACACTTGGGATGAAATAGAGCATGCATTCTTGAGTAAATGGGACCCATATTATGTAGATCGCCTAAGGGATTTGATCGACGACTATGAAAAAGAAATAAAATTACTCAAGAAGAAAGAGGAAAAGGTCAGGGAAGATAAAAAAGATGTCAGTATGCAGACAGAGGAAACCATACCTATGGTGGAAGATAAATTAGAAAATGGACAAAGGAATTTGTTTAAATCTAAAAAGTCTATTTTGCAGGTTCATGGAAGCATTCAAAAGGAACAAGTTATTATTTCCATTGACCCTGGTAGCAGATATAATTTTATTAATATTGCTTTGGCTAAGAAGTTGCAAGTTCAAGCAACAAAAATTAAGGACATACAACTAGAGGGTGAGAATGTTCAAATTTTTAAAGATTTGAAGATCACCATGGATAAATATGTTTTACATTCAAATTTCTATGCTATTGAGATGGATAATGAGGATATTGTTCTTGGTTATCCTTGGTTAGATTCTTTGGGTACTGTTAACATTAATGTGCAAAAGAAGTTTATGAAGTTATGGTACGAAAAAAGAAGATAACATTGCAAGATATGTCTTAGCTTGAGGAGCAAGGATACAAGGAAAATCAAGAAGCGGTTGCAGAAGAAAAAATTGAAGAACATGAAATAGAATCCAAGAAGGTGATAGTAGCAACAGAGTCCATGAAAGAAGTAGTAGTAACTAATTCAGTGGAAATAACATTGCAGGATATTTCTCAGCTTGAGGAGCAAGGATACAAGGAAAATCAAGAAGTGGTTGTAGAAGAACAAATTGAAGAACAAGAAATAGAATCCACAAAGGTGATAGCAGCAATAGAGTCCAAGGAATATTTGATAGAAGAGCACAAGGACACACCAAACAAAGATAACATGAAAGAACAAGGTGTAGAAGAATTTATAACAATGAAGCCAAAGGTTGAAAAGTCAAAGAAGGTAGAACATCAAGTAAAGGTTGCACCATATCGCCATCCACACCACCATGAGTGGAAACAATATTGGAGGCATGGTTCAAGGCAACAACATTATGGTTCTACATGTAATCAATAGGGCACCAACTATGGCAGTGTTTGGCAAAGAAAGCATAGTGATCATGGTTTTCAGCATGGTTCATCAGCATCAAGGAACAAGTGGACCCATCATTCAAGTTATCAAAATACAGCAGCAGAAGCGTGGAGCCAACAAAGTAGATTTGGATACTCAAGTAACAAAATGGCATACCAGCATCATCGAGTTTCACTTGGATGGATGGATGATCGAGATTGGTACCAATTGCTAACATTGCTTAGCAAATCATACTATCTGATTTCTTCATATGTTTCGAGGACGAAACATTTGTAAGGAGGGTGGCATGGTAGGGTACCTAGGAATATATATTTGGGGATATATTATTATATTGTATAAGGGTTGGCATGGGCCACACATAACCCAAGGTTGATTGTATTATAATATTATATTATATTTTAATATAATATAATATTAGTAGTAGGCTCTCCAAAGTAGAATAAGAATATGGATATATAAAGAAGAGATATTTTTCATTGTAGACATTCATATCATTGAATAAGAATCTTATGTAATCGTCGTGCCCACGAAGTGGCCTCTCATCTTGGGAGATCTTGTGGAGTTATTCCTTCCTTAAGGATTATTATTGGTGTTGCCCTACCTTAAGGGTATTATCTATCTCTCTCTCATTTGTGGTTTTTTATTGTGGATAATGTATTATGGATGAATGATTTGATATTTCTACATATTGGTGAATGGTTCATTTTAATAATAAAAGTTATGCAACAAGATGGCACAATGTGGGGACAAATTTTGGGATGGTTAAGGAAGCCTAGAAGGAGGGAGGCGGTGGTAAGTAGGAAGAATGTGGGAATGGAAAACAATATCTAGAAGTATTTATAAGTTGCTTCCATAACTATACTTTGTCGGAGTGTTTCCCTCATAACTATATTCCATCAAAGCATGGATTGAATGGCTTTCTGTGAGTCAAAACCATACTTTTTCTTCATGCACTTTCACCATCTTAAGTATTTGCAGAACAAAAACTGAATATATTTAAGTTCTTTGTACTCCATAGTTTCACTTTGCCAATGCTTTTTAGCTAGCCCTTAATGTCTCTTATTTATAAGCTGTGACTATGCTTTGTAGTTTTATTTTTGTGGTACACTATTATTCCCATGAGATATACATGATCTAGTTGCAGGCTTGAGCATCATAATTTATCTTTCATTTGGTCTACTTTGTCCTTACCAAGGTACTGTCTATAGGATTTAATCTAATTTACTCAAATCTCTCCTTCCCTGGGTATCCTTATAGATTCACAGCGTTTATGTGTACCATTTTGACTTCATATTTTATTATTGATCTTCATTGCGTATTTTGGCGTACCTTGTTGTGAACAAGTCACCTCTTTGCTTTTCTACCTCAATGTATATTTAAGGTGTTTCTTGTGAAGTGATCATCCTTTTTTGGTAGCTTATACTATTTAATATTTCTTTTGGATGAGTCTGTTGATTTTTTTTATTTGCGATCTTCGCAAGTTCTATCATGGTTTCTTTTGGTATTCTTAAACCTTTGGTTCATGCGCTACCTTTGGATATAAGTGGAGGTGAGCACATCCATTAGATCCATTGGATATGCCCATTGTTTTAGCTTGCTTGTGTCTCTTTATCTTGACTTTGACTCATTCGTGACCATCAGATCTTCTTGTTCTTAATGGGGCACTACCGTCGGATCTAGGTGGTTGATTTATCATTTAAACCTTTTATTTGTGTGCTATCAGCAAATCATGGAAAGGATTAGCACAACCATTGATATCTTGGGACCTGCAAAGTTGTTAGTCTACCTATATATGATTAATTTGGTTAATCATTCTTATATAGTCAAAAATATTTGATCTGGTAATAATTCATTTTAAAAAATACTTAAGGTTAAATAATATACTCTTATTTGTTTGATCTTCCAATAATGGGATGTATTAATCTTTATTTAATTGTGGTTAACTGAAGTTAACTTAGCGATTACAACCTTAACCTAATAGTATTAAACCTAGGCACTATATAAAATGTTTACCTCTTTGAGTGATCACCGTTATATTATATCATGATGAGAGTGCTATCGTTGGATCATTTCGTATATACACACAATTTAACAAGGGGGGAAAATCACCCGTACATTCAAATAATTAATCGTTTGTTGAAAGAAAATTTGTTTAGACTAACCTCTGATCACCTTAACCCATGCATACCATTGGATCTGAGCAAAAATGAGTGCCACCATTAGATCTTCATGTTATTTAATCCTTTGGTTTTGCTTTAACTTTTTCACCACCATTGATCTTTGAGCAAGTTCTAGCACTACCATTAGATCTTCTGAAAGCTGAATATCCATTAGTCAAAAGGGATGTATAATTAGATTTGATGAATCTCGATTTAAATCGAAATGGGGGAATTAGTGATGTATTATACCCATAATAAAACATAATTAATTTTATATTTACCTTCACCTTTCTCGATACATTATTGTTCACCTTTTTGAATCTAGATTTTAGCACGACCGTTAGATCTTCATTGGTGTGGACATGACCATTGATCTCCTTCAACCTGGAGGGTCAGTTACTTAAGAATATATAACTATAAACCATGATTAAGCCAAAAGGTGGATGATTAGGCAACGTGCTTAAACCCTTGTTAATCTCATTTAATATTTTTAATTAGTCACATGGGGACTTTACCTCTTTTATGCACCTTTGTGGGAGCACAACCGTTGGATTGGATCCCAATCGAGCGTTGTCGTACGATCGTCATAATTAGCTTGACGGTTATTCCAAAGGGGGCAAATACCCTTAAATCATTTTACCATAGCATTTTAACACGTGATTAAATTAAAACAAGTGCTACCATTGATCTTGAGTTTGCTTGAGCACTATCATCCAATCGATTGAATTTACTCACTATTTAATCAGAATATTTGACCCACATTGACTTGTTAAAAGTTTTAACTTTTGGATAATGCATGGTCGTTGGATCATTTTAAGCTTTAAGCGCGTTTGTCCAAATTTGTAATGTTGCACTGATTTTAACCATTTATGATCTTAGGTTATAATATTGTTTTCACTTTACTTAACCTTTACTTGATTCATATAAGCACAACCGTTCGATTAAACCTAGATCGAGTGTGACCCTCGGATTAAATCTAAGGTGCTCAATTTTTAATTAGATGGGGTGCATGCCCTTGAGATTTTAATTGAAGACCTTAATGCTAACCTTATGTTTTCAGATTTATAGACCAAGGTGTTTAATCAACATCTCCCCTCTCTTTAGGATACCTTAGGGTTTTAAATTTTTATCATTTGACTTAGACCCAAGGGAAACTTATTTTAGGAGGGTCGGATTTTGGCTTTAAGAATCTGATTAATAAAATTTTGCCCTATCCACTTTTGAGATATTTGAGTAATAAAAAGATGCATATTAACAACCAAGGTTAGACTTCACCAAACCAACCAATAAAAACTCAAGTAACTCACACCAACTTAATAAGTGACAAGCATTATGAACATTCTGATTGAAACCAAAAATGTAAATTTGGGGATTTCAAAGTTGAGTCAAATTTGGCTCCAACATAGGCTCTGACTGGGACAAGGTGTTGAAAACATGAAGCACTTGAGAACCATAGAATCTCCTAGTTTTATTTGTAGAAAATGAACAAAAATCCAAAGCTTCAAGGCTGATAAACAAAACTTAAAAACAACAAAATATTACAATTTTAAAACTGAAAAACTATTCTAGTGACCAGACATCAGGGTCTAAGAGTATTGAAAAAATGTAATTTTCTTTCATTCACTTTCTGGAAAAGTAGGGCCAAAATTTTAGAAACAGATGAGCTTTTGAAATTATTGTAATGCTTGTTCTAGCTAAGTTATAAGACGTGCTTACACAAAATTTATCAAAGCCTTTTGCTTCATCATCTTTAATCCCATGTGTGTGTTTGTGTATTCATTTTGATTTCTAAGTCTTTCAAAACTTTTTATATCCGAGCAAAACAATTAAGCCTAATATGTGATTTCACTCAAAAAAACATTTCACCATTATGCAGGGCTCCACTGCCAGTCAAGCATCTATAGCCCTGGTGGAGTTGCTTCTAGTCCCATATGGTTTTACCCTACTACCAGTCAAGCATCTATAGACCCGGTAGAGGTATTCCAAGATATCTTAGGCAGTGACTCAATTTAACTTTATTTTTTATTTTTCTTTCTCGTGAGAGTACTTGGATATATAAGCAAATTGTGCAACGAGTATGCCTGAGTTGAGGATTAGTTTTTGGCTAAAAGGATGAGTGTAATGATTTTTAGCTTAACCACCCTCTCAAAGATAACTTGGTTCTTTGGACCTTTGAAGTCACTTTAAGTATCATTTGTAATGTGAGGCTTTGACATCATTTTTCAATCAACTTTGTTTTCCTTCTGTTTTATCTCATATCAAACAACTATTGCATAAACACTCATATTTTGAAAATTGTAAAACTCATCAAAATCTAAAATAAATATCCTTTTTTCTTATCATTTTCGATGGAATAAATAGTAATGTATACTCATAAAACTAAGAATATCAAATGTACATTAAAATCAACATTAAACTAAAAAAGAAAAAATAAAAAGTAAAGCACTCTATTTTTGGGGTTTTCTGTTCTTTTCATTTTTTTTTCTTTTATTTTATTCACCTTCAGTAGGGATTGTACATTTTGAGGTGTTTGCCATTAATAGGGATAGCCATAATTTCACCCTACAAGGTATGCAACTTGTATGTATTTGAAAGCACGATATTCCAGAATATTGAAAAGAAAACTAATGCGATGTATTCAAAACCCAAAGTTAACGCTTAAGGTCCTATAAAGTGAAATGCATGAAATAAAAGAAAAGAGACAAATTTAAATGAGATAAAAAGAAGTATATAAAGTATAGCCCTTTTTATTTATACTCTTCTAATTCGGTTATAAAGACGTCTCCTCCCTTTTAAGGGGTAGGAGCGTTAACATAGTTTCAATTACAATCATGAATTTAGTGTTCCTCCTTCTGCATGCCCACATGTGAAATGGGCAGACCAAAGTGTTGCTGCCACTGGTATTGATGAATCTTTAATCCTTGCTGCTCCTCCTGCGTTCAAAGAAATAACAAATCATCTGTAGCACTTGTGTATGATAATGAAACTCGCAAATCAGAAAGAGTACTGTTAATGAATATAAAATATAAATATAACGATGATTAAAATGCATCTAAATAAACTAAAAATTTGATAGAAGCGTAATCATGTAACTAGCAAAATACTGCAAAAGAAATAGTCACCAAATTCGATACAGATTTGTATTTATCCTGGGGTAGGACGAGTAAACCTGCAACAGTTTGGTACTCATTCCAGGGTGAGACGAGTAAACGTGCAACAGTTTGGTACTTGTTTCGGGGTGAGACGAGTAAACCTACAACAGTTTGGTACTCGTTTTGAGGTGGGATGAGTAAACCTGCAATAATGCAGGGGGTGCCCAAAGGCAAACCACCCATGGGTTGAAACTTTGTTTCGACACCAATCCGCTTGGGATGAGTCCGAAACCTATTGTGATGTGTTGTCGGAAAATTGGGAGGATATCGTGGTCAAAAAAATTGGGTTTTTGGGTCTTGATTCGTGCCTTCAAAAGTCATCCAATAACCTCCCTTTCGATTAAGAGATTATGGATGTAAAAGCACAAATCATAAGTCAGTAAACTGGCAGCACTTCGTCGCTCAAAATGCTCCTTCTCTGTATCTCCTTGGGTGAGGAAAACTCACAATTTTATAGACCCAAAGGGTATCTTTGAATTAGCATGTAGAAGTGCTACTTAACATGAATGCTTTTTCAGGGAAGAGAAGACTTCTCCCTGATAAAGGGCTCCATAACTGCTTTTGTAACTACTTTTGCATGCCCAAAAGAACTCACTCGCAGTCCCATGCAATGAAGGGAGATTTAAGTAGCTAATTTGAGTTGTCATGAAAAAGCCCACTCTCACTCCCATGTAATGAAGGGAGAGTCAAGTGGCATATTTGAGTTGTCTTAAAAGGCTTACTCTCATTTCCATGCAGTGAATGGAGAGTCAAGTGGTAGATATGAGTTGTTAAAAGAACTCACTCGCACCCCTATGCCATGAAAGGAGAGCTAAGTGGCAGTTATGAGTTGTCATGTGCCAAAGTTTGACTTTTTGCAGGTCAAACCCGACATTCGTCTCACCCAGGAGTGAGCATTGGTAATCGTCCCTGGGTGGAATGAGTACCAGTCTGCACTTGTCCCTGGGTGGAGCGAATAAGTAGCAGAGTGCCTAAAAGGTTCCAAATTGATCTCTTACTTTTAAAACTATCGTGTGAGTGGTTAGAACCACTGTTTTAACCTCTGGGGCTGCCCTGGGGCTGTGTGTGTTAATGCGATCAGTGTTTGCAGTCACATAATCAGATTGGTGCTATTTTGGTGTCTACAGTATTCTGTTTGATAACATGGGCTATTTGGTATGGACCAATTCATTTGGGTTCAAATTTACCTTTTTCACCATGTTTATCATTTTTAGGATCCCAATAGATAACTATATCTTCTTGAGAAAAAGGAGTACCCTTGGATTTCTTATTAAATAATTTCATGGTTTTATGAGTTTGTTCCATCATTCTATTAAGGGTATCTCTTATTTGTTCTTCCAATAGGACAATTTGGTCAAGCCTTCTCTGTATGGGGTTGGGGTTTTCATGGTCTTGCAATAAGAGGGAAAGTGCCAATTTTTCTATTTTTGAAGGTAATAGGGCTTTCTCTCCATAAACCATATCATATGGTGTTCTTCCTGTGTTTCTTTGAACAGACAACCTATCAGCCCATAAAGCAAATTTGAGTTCACTATCCCATCCCATTTTATTATTTCTTAATGACATTTTTATTCTTGTTATTACATTCTTATTTGATGACTTAGCTAAACCATTTCCTTGGGGGTAATAATTAGCAGAATGGGATAATTCAATTCCATATTCAACATAAAATTCTACCATTTCATATGAAACAAAATATTGTGCATTATATGTAACTATATTTTGAGGAACCCCAAACCTAGTCAGAATTTTTTCTTCCAAGAATTTGATGACAGTTGCAGTATTGGATGTTCTCAATGGTGTAGCTTCTACCCACTTGGTGAAGTAATCTGTTGCAATTATGATCCACTTGTGCTGGCTAGATGAATTAGGCTTAATCTCTCCAATTAGGTCAATACCTTATTGTTTGAATGGTGCTTCAATGATTACTGGCTTGAGGGGCATGGTAGTCAAATGCTTATTTCCTACAAAAACCTGGTAGTTATGATTGTTCCTAACATGTTTATATGCATATTTAAAAATGGAAGACCAATAATATCCTGCTCTCATTATTTTATTAGCTATAGCTCTTGGAGTAAAATGTCCTCCAAAGAAACCATCATGAAATTCATTGATTATTTTTGGGATTTCGCTTTCATATAAACAAACTAATAATATTCCATCAGGATATCTTCATTATAGTACACCATCCTGTATGTAATATTTCTGAGCTTGAAGCTTGACTGACCTCATCCTGTTTGTTGACATATCTTTAGGGAATGATAGAGTTTGTAAGTATGACAATATTTATTCATACCATTTACATTTAGTATTATTGATTCTTCTGACATCATATGCCTCATCTATTGTGAGAAAATTTTCAAATCCTTCTTCTTTTTTGGCCAATAATTTTGCTAAACCCTACCCTTTGACAGTTTTAACTATTTTGAATTTAGTATCATATTGTAGAAGCTTTACCATCCACATTGTTGGTCTTCCTAATGGATCTTATTGGGAAAAAAATTCTTTATTTCAATATAAGGAATACAATAGTAAACCTTATTTGAGCCAAATATACCTTTAAAGTGCTCTCAAGATTGTATGACTGCATAAGCATGTTTTTCTAGCAAGGTGTATTTAATGTGTGCTCCTTTTAGTCCTGATCTCATGAAGGCTATTGGTATTTCATTGTTTTCATCAACTTTATGTGAAATAACTACAACTATAGAATGTTCAGATGCATAAGAATAGATGTTAAAATATTTTGCATAATTTTGGCAGCCTAGGGTTGGTGTGGTTGATATGGCTTCTTTAATTTTGTTAAATTCTTCCATATTTTCCACTATCCATTTTATTTCTCCAATTTTATTAACCATGTCATTTATGGGTTTGGTCATCTCTACCAAATTTGGGACAAGTATTCAGATGAAATTTATCTTGCCAAAGAATGGCCTGACTCCTTTTAAATTTATAGGAGGGGAAATTTTGGCAATGGCTTCAATTCTGTCTGGATCAATGCTTATTCCTTTTTATGAAAATATGTGTCCTAAAAACTTTCCTCGTGTAGTCCCAAATATGCATTTCTTGGGATTCAAAGAAATTCCAAATTCCTTGCACCAAGAAAACACTACAATTAAATGTTCTAGATGATCTTCTAGATTCTTAGAAAATACTATGATATCATCTAAGTATACAACTACAATTTTGAACATTAATCCTTTAAAGGTAAAGTCCATTTCTCTTTGAAAAGTAGCATCTACATTCATTAGTCCAAAAGGTATCCTTAAATATTCAAATGTGCCCCAGGATGTAGTGAATGCTACCTTATGTCTATCTTCTGGATTTATCTAAATTTGATTGTACCTTGAAAATCCATCTAACATAGATAATCTTGTTGAACCAACTACTGCTTGCAATAATTATTTCATGTTAGGTAAGGGGTAATTATCTTTTAATGAACTCTTGTTTAAATTTCTAAAATATACATAGAGTCTAATATCCCCATTCTTTTTTCTAACTGGTACTAAATTGGATATCCATGAAGAAAATCTTACCTTTATGATTATTTTGGAATCTAGTAACTTTTGTACCTCATTTTGCATTATTGGGTGCAGAGTTGGATTGTATTTCCTTTTTTCTATTTGAATGGTTTTGAATCTTCTTTCAGGGGTATTATGTGTGTCATTACATCTATTTTGAATGTTTTCAGATCTTCATAAGTCCAAGCAAAATGTTCTTTGTTCTTTTTCAAGAAATTGATATATCTAGCCTTTTCTTTAGCAGGTAAAACCATGTCTACTTTCACTATTATGGGTTCTTTCATTGAACCAATATTAATATCCTTAGATATCACTTCTCTTCGTAAAAGTTTATAGGATTTGTCAAAATCATCAAATTGAATCTCTAGAGAAACCAATACTTTGGGTATTCTATTAGTTTTCAACTGGATTACTTCTACTAGCTCTCCTATTTGGTATTTTAGCTTTTCTTCATATTTTTCATCAGAGATTACATCTGCATACTGATTTTGTAGGGTCATAAAGTATTTAATATCTATGGCATCTTGAAAAACCTATAGATATACTATGTTATTTGTCACAGAAGGTTTATAAACTAAAATAGTTAGGAATCTATCCATGTATTTTGTATTTACCTCTAGGTGATCTAGACCTGAGATTTACAGCTAAAAGATCTGCAACATGATTTTGTTTTCTAGGAATATATAAAATGTTGAAAGCTAAAAATTTATCAATTTCTTCCAACACTGCATTTTTATATTTCTTAAGCCTAGGATGTTTAGTCTGATATTTACCTTTGATCTGTAGTATAATAAGCTCTGAATCCCCTATTATAGTCAATTAGTTAATGCCTAGTTCTTTTGCTTTCCTTAGCCCTAGTAGTAAGGCTTCGTACTCAACTACATTGTTTGTGCAAGGAAATTGCAACCTATAAGGAATACTAAGGTAATTTCCTTTTATATCAGTTAGATTAACACCTGCACCTGCTCTAGATTGGGATTTAGATCCATAAAAAGACATGGTCCACATTTATTAAGTCAAAACTTTAGTTGATTTAGCATCTACTATTTTTATATCTTTTGGATCCATGTTCTTTGCTTCTAGTACTTTTACCAAGAATAGGTTGTGATATATTGAATAAAATCCCATCCCTTTTTATTCCATAGAGTTAACTAAGCTAATCATGGTCTCATCTATTTGAATTAACTGTACGAAGTGTTTTTTGAATGGTTTCCTTCTCAAAATTATATTCTCCTTATCTAATATTGGGATTGTAGCATCGGACCAGTCCAATTGAATTGAACCTCCCAGTTGTTCGGCCCAATGTCTACTGAGTAACAATGAGAAAAATGGGTCAACGTCAACTATTGCAACATCCATGACAATGCTCTTTTTGGGATGTTGATCTAGGAAAACTAACAATCCAATTATCACCCCTACACAAGGAATTTGCCTATTGTCCATTACAGAAATAGGTGCAGAATCTCTAGTACATATAAATCCCATTTGTTCATCTATTAGCTTAGGCATGATATTATGTGAAGCACCACTATCTAGCATGAAATTATGAATCACATATATTTCCCATTCATATGAATTATACCTTAATGAAACATAGAAGGGTTTGACAGAGGATGGTGATCTTGTATCATGTTGATTTTGTCTAGCGGTGTGGCAAGTTGGATCTTCTTTTTATTCTACTAATCCAAATGCTCTACAAACTTGTTCTCTATATTGTTGAACTTTCATAGGTTCTCCAAATGTGATATTAACATTTTCCTTACTAAGTTCTGATCCAACATCAAATTCTATCTTCTTTATATCCAATGGTTTATTACTTTATTCTTTGGAAATCTCTTCCTCTGATTGTATTACTTCAAGAGTAATATTTTTAGGGTTCCTATCAGTTTTCTCTTTATTGATATTTTTATTGGTGAAAGTTTGTTTTCTTGTTTCACTTGTAGAGGCTTTCTCTATCCTTTTAGGCACTATTTTATTCCTTAAATTTAGAACATTGGTTGCCTCTAATTCCTCAACCTCTTGAGCAGTGGGGATTAATTTTCCTTGCTTCATATTATCATATCTTGACTCATGTGATTTTTGCAATATTTTAGTTCCTTTAGTTACTAAAATTTGAGGATGATGATTTGAATCATATTTATCTGTCTTCTTCAAACAACCTTTCTTTGGATTCATCTTCAACGAACCAACATGCATTGATTCTTATATCCTCCTCTGATTATGCATGCATATCTACATTACGCTAATCACTTAGGTGAATTCCACATGCATCAAGGTTGTGGGGTGCATCACAAATAGAGAAAAAATAGGGAAACCCTTCTGCTACATTAGTAGATGGTATAATGTTAGGAACATTGTTCTGATCTCTATCATAATATCTATTTTTCTAGTGATTTTTTCCATTACCTCTATCCCTATTTCCTTCTTCAAAACCATTGTTATTTCCCCAATTATTATTGTAACATTTATTAAAAGGAGGACAGTTGTCAACATGTGGTTGTTCTATTTGTGAATATTCATCATTATTTTCATTTCTTTCAATTCTTACTAACCTGTTGTTCACGTTATTGAACATCTCAATCATTTGACAGGTCAATTTCTCCATTGGGTCAATTGTAGTTCTTCTTTGTATATCAAATGCCACCCTTTTGGGTTTTATCTTAGGTAGGTTGACTTCTAGAGAATAGGGCTTCATCTTACCACTGTCCAGCATATTTATTTCTATATCCATTGCTTTTTCTATACAACCATCAATGGTAGTGGCTTGTTCTTGCCTTAATTCATAGTTAAACTCTCCTTGAAAAGCATTCTTATAAAAACAAATAGACTGAATATCACTAGGCCCGAGGTTTGCAGGTATTTTGTTCCTAGTATTTGAAAATATTGTGTTAAAGTCACTAACAACTTCAATTTCTATTTCTTCATAGTGGCTAGCTCAGTTAACAATGATTGTTTATTTTTCCTTTCATCATATTTCTTTAAAAATACCTCTTCCATTTTGGTGAAGTCTGGGATATCATTGTTAGGAAGGGAATTAAACCATTCTCTGGCATATTTTTCTAAAGTATGTAGAAATAGTCTTAATACTACATCTTCATTTTCAACTTCCATACTATCCATTGTATATAAGAAAATTTTGATATGATCCTCTCCAGTTACTGCATTGTTTCCTAAAAATTTAGGGAGGTATTTGTAAGCTTTATTGGGTAAGGCATTTAAATTTTTTGGTAATGCAAATGGCCTATATCTGTTAGTTCTCCATAAATGAACATTAAATTGGGCCATTGCTACTATAGAATTCAATTTCACAGTAGTAGCACCTACAGTGGTATGGATCTGAGTAGCTTGAATGTAAACTGATGGATTATATACCTTTGAATTGTTATTATGTGTATCCTCTATAACAAAAATTAAATTTCTATCTACAACAGAATTTTAATCTTATTCTACAGTGATATCAGTAGTAATAGTATTTTGAATTTTCTTTACATACCTTTTACCGCTAGAATTTAATCTACTGCTATAAACAATATTCTTAAAAAGTGGATTCTTTTGGGTATGTATAAATACCTTTGGATTATCGCATTTTGGAAATAGCTCCTTACCACTTCTCCTAGTGTTGGCCAACACATTTTTCTCTCTCCTTTTTATTTGTTTCTTCTAGGTTTGTCCAGTAGAGTCGCTAGCACTAGGGTGTAGAAAGAACATCGTATGCTTTTATCAAGAAAATCAAGAAACCAAAATTTCAAGAAGATCAAGAAACATAAAGAAAATAATATTGAAAAACATGGGTAAAATAAAGAATGTATAAAATGTAAAAATTAAAATAAATGTTCTCTATTCCAACTGGCCACCCATTGATTTAAAGATAATGTCGTTCGAAGAAAAACTTTTAAGAAGATCATTAACTCTTTCTATCAAGTCCTCCCCAACAACGGTGCCAAAATACTATTAGAACTGATTCTTGCATCCGTAGGATTTTTTTTGTCACACTACAAGAATATATTTGAAACCAATGAGCTATTACAGGCTTTGGTCAACATGCCTCATCGTTCTGTTAAACACAAATATTGCTAAAGAAAACTACATAACGAGTAAAGAAACCCCAATGGTAATTCTACGACTAAAACTCTAATTACACACTCCAAATTTATATTATATTATATGTATTAAAATGACCAAGCATGAAAACAACCATTTGTTATGCCTTATGTAGACCGGTGCCTAGATTCATTGGGCTGTTATAGCAATTTAACAATAATTCTATTATGAAACAGAAAGAAGGGGAAGAGAGAAATTTGAGTTCTTAATTTTATTTGAATATCGCAATAAAACCAAGGGTTAACCAACGAAAGAAACTTATATAATGCATTCAAATAATGTAACCCATTATACAGTGATACACAGAGCTAAGACAAAAGATATAATAGAAAATAGATTTAGAATTGTATCAATTTCATAAAGTTTACATGTAGAGTGGGAAGAATACCTTTTAACTCTATTTTTCTCAAAGAAAATATATCAATACAATGAAAAAATCTTGTTCAAATAATGTAACAAGTCTCTCCTACTCTCCTTGTTCCAATCTGGTAACAATACAGTCTCTAAATATTAGGCTCAAAAATGTAGGAAATGATCTTAGCTTCTTGAACACTTTCCTATCATAATATTGCAAAGAAAAGGAAAGAAAAATAAATGAGAAAGAAAAAAAATAGACACAGAAGGGGATACAACAACACAACTAACTGGGCACTCAAGAATTCCTCTTAGAAAAAATGCTATTCTCTAATTGCTTGATACAAAATCTAAACCTATCTGCTTCCTTTTATAGCTACTGGTTCTTGATTTTGTTATTCTAGTTTTACTTCTAACCCTACATAGGTCAACATCTGATTGAACCTATTCTATATGTTTTCTAGCTGGTGCAGCTCTGAACTAATTGTTAAGTTTCTTATCTAGACTGAAGGGAGCTCTTTGCTGTTTAATTTGGCCTTTTTTCTCTCTCTGGTTGGCCCTAGAAACTAAGGATTCAATACTATAAATTTTCTTTTTATTTTGCTTGTCCTGGCTAATATGATCTATTGTTAAGGATTGACCAAGCTGCCATCATGAATTCTAGATGAGGAACAGAGGGGGCTTTTACTCTCTTTGGTTGGCCTTTAATTTTCTCAAATATCTCCTTCCCTGGGTATCCTTCTAGATTCACAACGTTTATGCATACCATTTTGACTTCATATTTGGTTATTGATCTTCATTACGTCTTTCGGCGTACCTTGCTATGAACAAGTCACCTTTTTGCTTTTCTACCTCAATGTATGTTTAGGGTGTTTCTTGTGAAGTGATCATCCTTTTCTGGTAGCTTATACTATTGAATATTTCTTTCGGATGAGTCTGTTAATTTTTCCAATTTGCAATCTTTGCAAGTTCTATCATGGTTGCTTCTGGTATTCTTAAACCTTTGGTTCATGTGCTACCATTGGATCTGAGTGGAGGTGAGAACATCCATTAGATCCATCAGAGATTCCCATTATTTTAGCCCGCTTGTGTCTCTTTGTCTTGAATTTGACTCATTCGTGACCATCATATCTTCTTGTTCTTAATGGAATGCTACCATCAGATCCAAGTGATTGATTTATCATTTAAAACTTTGATTTATGCACTATCTGTTAGCATATACGGTTGTATAGTTGGAACGTCTTTTGGCTTCACGCTCAGCTTGTCGGACTGTTTCAACCTACCTCCTAGATTAGCTTAATTGTTGTGTATAAATTCTTCTCAATATATTATAATTGTTGTTCGTTGTTCTAACATGGCATCAGAGCCAGTCTGAGAGGAGGCATAATTTTTTACGAAGTGCAGTCAGAAGCGAGCTGGAAAAATTTATTTTTTTTAAGGCTGGAAGCTTTAAATATTTTTTTTAAGGGCTGGAGAGCTCCCCTGCGTGAACTCCCCACCCCGACGAGCTGGAGAAATTTATTTTTAAGGCTGGAAGTTTTAAATTTTTTTTTAAGGGCTGGAGAGCTCCCCTGCGTGAACTCCCCACCCCGACGTCACCCGTGCGGTCAAATCCTCCCTGCGCCACCCCGGCGCCACCCTCACGCCACCTCGCGCGGTCCCTCCTCCCCGCTCCACCCCGGTGCCACCCTGTGCCACCCCGCGCACCACCCGCTCCCGCGTGCCACCACCCTCATGCCACCACCTCCCTTGCATGCTACCTATGGCTGCCCCAACCACGTGACCCCCACTACAGCCATGCAACAACCATGCGACATAGAAATCTATGGCCCCTGCCATTGCCTACAGTAGAGGAAGCCATAGCCCCTGCCGCCACCAGTAGCAGAGGAAGCTGCGGCCCCGCGTGCTCACCGTCGCGGCCCGGGAGGTATAAGGGGCCCGACCTGGGTTCCTATACCCAGATCAGCCCACGGGCTCACTGGCAAGTGAGCCGCGTGGTGGGTTCTAGGAACCCAGAGGTCACGGGTTCAAGCCCCGTTCACCCCCCCCCCCCGTCAAAAAAAAAAAAAAAAAAAGGTAAATTTTTTTTATTTAATTTATTTTTATTTTTTTATTTAAGGTTAAAAATTAATTTTTTTTTTTACTTTAATTTTTTTTTTATTCCATAGTTTTTTTTACTATGGTAAATTAAAGTAAAAGTATTTTTTTTAACCTTAATTATAAAAAAAAAAAAAAATTGTGAAAATAATTTATCCGAAGGGGGGAAGTGATTTTTTTTTGGAAAATCAAGGGGGGATTGAGTAATTTTTTGAAAAAAAGCAATTTTTTTGGCATTATTGTAAAGGTGCATTTTCGGCCGCGCCCGACACCTAGCGGGTAATTCCTGAGGGCACTTTTATGTTGTAGGTTGCATTTTCTTTCTGTTTTGCACTACTTCATTAAAAGTTAAAAATCAAATTCACTCCCTAAGTCCCCGAAATAATTAAAACCCATCCGTGCAATTTATTGCACTGCAGCGTTCGGTATTTGTGATACCTCTAGCCAGCACTTACAGGTAAAGTTGTCGTGTTTGTGCTACTGTATCCGCCGCCTAATATAGCTGCCACAATGACGTCTGAGCTTGTTCTCTATCAATCGTCGGGGAGAGATAAGTTTGCCATTTTGCTATTTTTTTTTACTCCATCCACTACCCTAATCGTTCTTGTGTTTAGGCATAAATCCTGACGAGAGTTCTGACATCCACAGTGTTTAGGGGAAGTTACACCCCACGCATGAGGATTGATGACTTTCTATGGTAGGTGCCATCAACAAGTCGATTCCCTTTCAATACCGCCTAAGTACCACGTATCATATAATCTTTAAAAATTACCTATAGTCTCCCTCACGTAAGGGCGGGTAATTTTTTTGATTTTTCAAAATACCTATAGTCTCCCTCACGTAAGGGCGGGTATTTTGTATGGTATAACGGCTTGGCATTAAGGTATATAGAAAGGGTGACCAATTGGTGATATAAGGAACCTTCACTATGGCTTCTACTACAAAGTTAATGACTGATGCTCATCAGTTATTGAAAGGTCCTAATTATACACCATGGAAAAACAAAATGAAGGCAGTCCTCATCATGGAAGATTTATGGGATGTTGTTTCTGGAGCAACAACAAGACCTTCACCAGTAGCTGGATCCACAGCTCTCACTGCTGATCAGATCGCATTTGATAAGAAAGACAGTCGAGCAAAAGTGCTCATTTTGTTTGTTGTTTTAGATGAAGTTCAACCTCATATAGCTGACAAAGCAAGTGGTAAAGAGGCATGGGATGCCCTTCAAACCATTTATGAGGGAAAGAATGATTCCACCATTCTTCATCTTCAAAAACAACTTCACAATCTGAGTTTGAGATAGGGTGAGACAATTGAACTCTTTCTTTGCAGAGTTTCTGAATTAAAAGGCAAATTGAATTCTTTGGGAGATACAGTGGACGACAAGCTTCTCACTTCAATAGTCATGAGAGCTTTGCCTGATTCCTTTGATACGTTGATCACCTCCATTCAGGTGTCACAACGACAAATTACCTTTATTGAGTTGGTCAATTTGCTTCAACAACAGGAGGCACGCCAACTTCACAGGGATGATTCTTCTAATACAGCCCTATACTCCAACCGATAGGGTTCTAAGAAGAAAGGTAATTTTCAGAAAGGAGGTAATTCTCAATAGGATTCAAAAGGAAAAGGGAAACAACCTCAACAGAAGAAGAGGTATTGCAAAATTTGTGATAAAGACAACCATGACACCAACAGGTGTTGGCATAAGAATAAGCAAAAAGGCCAGAACAAACCACAAAACAAGAACAAGCAACCCAAAGTGAATGTTGTTGTTGAAGAATTTGACTCAGATTCTGAATGGGCACACAAGGTGCTCATGACTACCATAGCCTCCAAGGAGAAGGATCCTGTATGGTATGTCGATTCTGGCGCTAGTAAGCATATGACTGGCGATAGATCGTGGTTTGAATCATTTGTGGCCAAAGAGGGCAGACCTATCACTATTGCTGATGACAAAACCTACAAGGTTCAGGGAGAGGGTATAGTTTTAGTCACTCTTCCTGATGGCAAGTGTCAGATTGAAAAAGTCCTCTATGTTCCAGGATTGGCTAACAATTTGTTGTCGGTCACACAAATCCTGGATAAAAATATGGTTGTCAACTTTCGTGTTGAGGATGGCAAGAAGTGTTGTACAATCACCAGTAAGGGTAAGAAGATTGCAACAACTTCGTATAAGCATGGCTTATTTGCCCTAGATGCTATCTCTACTCCCCATGTTGCCATGACAGTCTCTACCAAGGAGGCAACTTCCCTATGGCACAAGAGATATGGGCATCTTAGTTCTGGCTACTTACTTGAGCTTAGTAAGTATGAGATGGTAAAGGGTCTTCCTTCCCTTTCTTCCACATTTCCAGTGTGCTCTGACTGCTTGGTAGGAAAGCAGCATCGAGTACCTTTTGAGAAGAGCTCAACAAGAGCATAGAAACCTTTGGAGTTGATTCACACCGATCTATGCGGTCCTTTCACACCCAACAATTGTGGGGGGAAGAGGTATTTTTAGTTATTTGTAGATGACTACTCAAGAAAGATGTGGGTTTTCTTTCTTTGACTAAAATCTGAGGCTTTTGATTTCTTCCAACAATTCAAGAAATCTGTTGAGAAGGAGTCAGGGACTTCTATAAAAACCCTCCGCTCAGATCGAGGGGGGGAGTTTACCTCTAAAGAATTTTCAGCATTCTTAACTGAGCATGGAATCTCGAGACAATTAACTACTGCTTACACTCCTCAGCAAAATGGAGTTGCTGAGAGGAGGAACCATTCTATTATGGAAATGGTTCGTTGTATGCTCATAGGAGCTACTCTTGGGCAACAATATTGGGTAGAAGCTGTCACCACTTTAGTATATCTGTTGAATAGGGCACCCACAAAGGCCCTAAAAGGAATAACTCCACAGGAAGCATGGAGTGGCCGTAAACCCTCCATATCTCATCTTCGTATTTTCGGGTGTCAAGCTTTCATGCACATACCGAAAGAGAAAAGGAAGAAGCTAGATGAGAAAACATTGAGATGCATTTTTCTTGGCTATGATGAGCACTCTAAAGGTTATCGTTTGATAGATCCTTTGACCAAGAAAATTCATGTCAGTAGAGATGTTGTTTTTGATGAAGCTTTCACATCACAAAGCACATCTAATGTATACCTAGATCTTGTGGAATCTAAGGAAGAGAAGTTTCCTTCGTCAACACAAACTGGAGGTCCCTCTTCATCTTCTTCAACACCTCAGAAGAAGAATCCAAAGTGGTATACAAATACAATCAGAGATTCTAAGCTATCCACTCCACCATATTTGACATTGGATAGGCCTCGTACTCACAGCATGGCTCAACAGGAGAAAGCTACAACTGAGATTACTGATGTTGATGATCTATGTCAATCCTTTGAGGAACTTTTTGTAGATCCAGAGAGAGATACAGAAGATATGGATATTGATGATGACAGGGTGTTTATGTCCTCAATAGATGATCTTGAACCTGCATCAGTGCAAGATGCTCTTGGTGAGCCTCAGTGGAAAGCCGCTATGGATGCAGAGTATAAGTCTCTGATGAAAAACAAAACTTGGAAGCTTGTCGATCCTGCCATACGAAAAGAAGCCCATAGGCTGCAAATGGGTGTATAAAGTTAAGTATAAGGCAGATGGGACAATAGATAAGCATAAGGCACGACTTGTTGCAAAGGGCTATGCTCAAAGAGAAGGCATTGACTACGAGGAAACTTTTGCACCTACTGCTCGGATGACCACAATTCGAGTTATTTGTGCTATGGCAGCATAGTTTGGGTGGAAAGTTCACCATATGGATGTCAAAAGTGCTTTTTTGAATGGTGATCTCCAAGAAGAAGTCTACATGACTCAAGCGGGGATTTGAAGTGGAAGGCCAAAAGCAAAAAAGGGGAAAAAAGAAAAAACGAAAAAAAAAAAAAAAAAAAAACACCCCAAAAAAAAAAAGAGATGTCCATCGAGATGCAAACCTCTATTTCAAGAAACAGGGTTCTGAGATAGTGTTGCTTGTACTCTATGTTGATGATCTGCTCATTACAGGGAGTTCAGAAACTATGATCTCTACTCTCAAAAGAGACTTGTGTCAATATTTTGAGATGTCAGATCTCAGACTTCTCCATTATTGTCTTGGTCTGGAAGTCAACCAGAAGGAGCACTACATCAAAGTGACTCAGAAAAAATATGCCAAGACACTGTTGGAAAAATATCGCATGACTGATTGTAAGCCAATGGCAACTCCGATGGAAACAGGGATACAATTATCGTGATATGATGATTCACCATAGGTAGATGGTACTCTCTATCGACAGTTGATCGGGAGTCTCATATATCTGACCAACACTAGGCCAGATATCGTGTTTGCTATAAATTATCTTTCGAGGTTCATGCAGGAACCTAAGACTACACATTGGAAAGCAGCAAAGCGAGTTCTTCACTATGTCCATGGCACAATGGAATATGGCCTAGAATATAAGAAGAACAACAAATTCTTCTTGCAAGGATACATGGACTCCGACTATGTCGGGTCATATGATGATCGTAAGTCAACTTCAGGATATATTTTTCATCTTGGATCCGATCCTGTCTCTTGGCACAACAAGAAGCAACAGGTGGTTGCTCTCTCATCAATAGAGGCAGAATATCATGCCGCACGTGAAGCTGTGTGCGAAGTGATATGGTTGCGTCGCATCCTAACAAGTATGGGTCTTCCATCAAAATCTCCAATACACTTGTTCTGCGACAACATGGGTGTTTTGAATCTTGTTAAGAATCCAATACATCATGAGAAAACCAAGCACATTGATACACAATGCCACTTTATTCGAGACGAAGTACCAAAACATCAAATTCAGCTTTAGTACATCTCCACCAATGCTCAAGTTGTAGACATTTTCACTAAGGCACTTGCACGTGTCAAATTTGAATTGTTTCACAACTCTCTATGTATTTCAAAATAATGTAATCTGGGGGGATGTTAGTATAGCTAGTAGTTATTACATTACCCAAATAATGTAATAAGGGGGGATGTTAGCATATACGGTTGTATAGTTGGAACGTCTTTTGGCTTCACGCTCAGCTTGCCGGACTGTTTCAACCTACCTCCCAGATTAGCTTAATTGTTGTGTATAAATTCTTCTCAATATATTATAATTGTTGTTCGTTTTTCTAGCACTATCATCATATTCTGGAAAGGATTAGCACAACCATTGATATCTCAGGACCTGCACGGTTGTTAGTTTACCTATATCTGATTAATTGGGTTAATCATGCTTATATAGTCAAAAAAATTTGGTCCAATAATAATTCATTTTGAAAAATACTTTAGGTTAAAGATTATACTCTTATTTGTTTGATCTTCCAATAATGGGGTGTATTAATACTTATTTAATTATGGTTAACTAAAGTTAACCTAGCGATTACAACCTTAACCTCATTGTATTAAACCTAGACACTATATAAAACGTTTACCTCTTTGAGCGATCATCGTTAGATTATATCATGATGAGAGCGCTATCGTTGGATCATTTCATATATACACACAGTTTAGCAAGGGGGAAAATCATCCATACATCCAAATAATTAATCGTTTATCGAAAAAAACTTTGTTTAGACTAACCTCCGATCACCTTTACCCATACATACCATTGGATCTGAGTGAAAATGAGCACCACCGTCAGATCTTCATGTTATTTAATCCTTTGGTTTTTATTTGACTCTTTCACCATCATTGATCTTTGAGTGGGTTCTAGTGCTACCGTTAGATCTTTTGAAAGCTCCATATCCATTGGTCAAAAGGGATCTATCATTAGATTTTATTAATCCTGATTTAAACTGAAAGGGGGGGAATTAGTGACGTATTATACCCTTACTAAAACATAATTAATTTTGTCTTTACCTTCACCTTTCTCGATACATTACCGTTCACATTTTTGGATCTAGATTTTAGCATGAACATTAGATCTTCATTGGTGTCAATGCGACCGTTGATCTCCTTCAACCTATGAGGTTAGTTAGTTAAGAACATATAACTTTAAACCCTGATTAAGCCAAAATGGGGATCAGTAGCCAATGTGCTTAAACCCTTGTTAATCCCATTTAATATTTTTAATTAATCACATGGGGACTTTACTTCTTTTATGCACCTTTGTGGGAGTGCGACTATTGGATTATATCTCGATCAAGCATTGTCATTTGATATTCACAATTAGCTTGATGGTTATTCCAAAGGGGGCACATACCCTTAAATCATTTTACCATAGTATATTAACATGTGATTAAATTAAAACAAGCACTACCGTTGATATTGAGTTTGCTTGAGCGCTATCATTCGATCGGCCAATTTTGCTCAGTTTTTAATCAAAATATTTGACCTACATTGACTTGTTAAAAGTTTTAACTTTTGGATAACGTGCGGTCATTGGATCATTTTAAGCTTTAAGCATGTTCGTCCAGATTTGTAAAGTTGCACTAATTTTAACCATTTATGACCATAGTTTATAATATTGTTTTCACTTTACTTAACCTTTACTTGATTCATTGGAGCACAACCGTTTGATTAAACCTGGATAGAGCATTGCCCTTGGATTAGATCGTAGGTGCTCTTTTTTTAATTAGATAGGGCACATGTCCTTGAGATTTTAATTGGGGACCTTAATGCTAATCTTATGTTTTTAGATTTATGGACCAATGTGTTTAATCAACATCTCCCCTCTCTTTAGGATACCTTAGGGTTTTAAATTTTGATCATTTGACTTAGACCCAAGGGAAACTTATTTTAGGAGGGTTAGATTTCAGCTTTAAGAATCCGATTAATAAAAATTTACCCTATCCACTTTTAAGTTATTTGAGTAATAAAAAGAGGCACATAATATTAAAAACCAAGGTTAGACTTCACCAAACCAACCAATGAAAACTCAAGTAACTCACACCAAATCAAGAAGTGACCAACATTATGAACATTTGATTGAAACCAAAAATTTAAATTTGGGGGTTTCAAATTTGAGTCAAATTTGGCTCCGACATTTCCCCTAGAAGATCTAATATTCAATATTTGCATCACTTGATCCCATTTTTGGTGGGAGTGTTGGGGATGATTAAGGAATTTATGGACAGATTCAACTAAGTTGGCTATGGTCTTTTGCCAAATATAGTGAATATCCTTCCTATATTGATTAAAAATTTGGTTGTTCCTTTCATTCCAGATATTCCAAAGAAGAATGGTAGAACCCATCCAAAATAACTGCCTAATAAAGTGATCAACACCCTCTTATTTAGGACAATCCCTCGAAAGTTGCTCAAAAGTAAAAAAATGGACCATTGTAAGCCAAGTAAAGTGGCCATTCTACTCCAAAGCTCAGAGGATAAAGTATACTCAATAAAAATATGGATGAGAGTCTCTACATTCTCTCCACACATTTCACATCTAAAAATGCCATGAAAACCATGCTTCATAAGTTTCTCACCAGTAAGCACCCTATGATTCAATAAAATCCAAGTAAATAACCTCGCCTTAGGATAGAGCTTTTGAGCCCACAACTGAGAAAATATGTCAAAATATTGGTTGGGATTATTATGGCATAAGGTCAAATAAACTTGATAAACTGAATACTCACCCTTAGTAGTGTTTTTCCATCCAAAACAATCTTTTTCATGGGACAAAGAGAGAGATCTCATATGAAGGATGCCTTGGATATCTTATCTTTGCCTTTCTAGGATTTGAATAGGCCAGTCCTCAATAGGGATCCAATATCTACCAACTTTTGAATTACCAGTATGGTACCGATAGTAATTAGCCACCTTTATCTAGTTAGCTCGGTGAAGCTCCTCCATCCAAGGCCTCCAATCAAAAAATTGAGTTATCAAAGGCTTGTGACCATCCTAAGAATCTATCCAAAAATTTTCTTGTTGACCATTATGAATGATCCAAAATAAATTTTTTCTTTATCAAATCCTTACCAATCTTAATAACTACTAAAATGGGAGAACCTTTGGTAGGAAGTTGATAGCGAACAAGGTCTTCAGGATTTTTGTTCTCAGTATATTTAGCACAAATATTATTGGTTGAAAGAGCATTGGGGTTATGCAACATCCTCCAATATAATTTAGCAGCTAAATATTTGTTGTTATTAATAGAAGACCAAAATACTAACCTTCCTTTATTCTTAGGAATATATAAAGTGTCCCATTTCACCAAGGCCCATTTTCTTTTCTCCTTAGTGCCACTCCAGAGGAATTGATGACTAATTTGATCCAGTTCTCGAAGAACAACCTTTGGTATATTAAACACGAAATAAACATAAATATAAATAGCTTGAAGGACTAATTTTACCAAGGTGATTCTACCCCCATAAGAAAGCCACCTG
Source organism: Wollemia nobilis (assembly GCA_028583015.1). Classification (NCBI taxonomy): domain Eukaryota; kingdom Viridiplantae; phylum Streptophyta; class Pinopsida; order Araucariales; family Araucariaceae; genus Wollemia; species Wollemia nobilis. The sequence continues at coordinate 4,435,013 of JAQPPZ010001648.1, forward strand.
TTGGTCCACTTTCCAATTTTCTTCTTGACTTTGTCCAACAACCAATTCCAATTTTTTTTTGCCTTTAAATATTGATGGAAATACCTATATAAGTGATTGGAAGGGAGGTCTTATTATATATTAATTTATCCAATACCATGGATTCCTGTTTGGTAGAGTAGTGAAAGAAAATAACTTTAGATTTGTCTTCATTGATCAATTGCCTAGTAGCATTAGAAAAACAACTAATGATTTGCTTAATATTAGAAGCTTCCTTAACTATAGCTTTACCTAAAAGAGTAGAGTCATCAACAAATTAAATATGAGAGATAGGTCTAGCTCCATGAACAATGGTAACTCCTTCAAGGTTTTTGTTTTCCCTCTTTTTGGTTATAGTCCTACCCAAGCATTCAACAAGAATAATGAATAAATAATGGGATAGCGGGTCACCTTGTCTAATACCTCTAGAATATGGGAACGACTGAGAAGGCCTACCATTGATAAGAACTAAGTATAAAACTAAAGATATACATCCCATAATCCAATCCATCCAATACTTCAAGAAACAAAATTGCCTCAAAATTTTGATAAGGAAGTGCCAATCCACTCTGTCATAAGCTTTGGATAAGTCTAACCGAATGAACATGGAAGGAGATTTTTGCATATCCATGGAATGGATGGCTTCTTGAGAAAGAACTATCTCATCTACTATTTTATGCCCTTCCACATAACCCCCTTGTTCAGGGGAAATAATCTTATGCAAAAGAGGCTTCAACCTTTCTGCCAATGATTTTGAGAAGAACATTACATAAAGCAATAAGTCTAAAAGCTGAGATATGATCAACCTCTTGAGATTTTGGAACAAGATTAATATAATTTTTATTGATAACATTCAAAATTTATTTGTATTTCCTGGCTTCTTCCACCACCTCTAATAAATAAACATGAAGGATATCCCATAACTCTTGATAGAACTCAATGGGAAAACCATCAGGACCTGGGGTTTTCCCTTTTTGCATTTTAAAAACTACCTATTGAAGCTCATTTATAGTAATAGGAGTAGTCAAAATAGAGTTATCATCAAAAGTGATAAGAGAAGGGATTTCTTGAAGAAATTTTTGTTGAGAAGATGAGTCAAGAGGAGTAGCAACAATTTTTTTGGAAAATTAATCGACAAAAATAGAGTTCATGCCATCCCAAGTATAGACAACATCTCCTAAATATGATTTTAGGGAATAAATAAAGTTGTGAGATCTTCGGGCTAGAAGATATTTGTGGAAGAAATTTTTGTTTCGATCTCCTTATTTGAGCCATTGAATTCTAGATTTGTGCTTCCATAATAGTTCTCTTTTTTACCATTCTTATAACTGAGTTGTGAGTTTAATTTCATCTGCACTTCTATTCTCTATGAAGCCATTTAAACGTATTTTCTTATTCAAAATTTTAATTTGAGCAATAAATTCATGTTTTTTTATGAACATCCCCAAACTCCTTCCAGTTCCAAGTATTGAGTTTGGATTTAATGTATTGTAGTCTTTTGGCAAAACAGAACATCTTAGTCCCATACCTAGGCTTACCGTCATTCCACCATTGTTGCACACGAGGTATAAAGGAACTGTCTTTGAGCCACATTAATTGAAAATGAAAAGGAGAGAAACTCACATTGGTTTTTCATATTTCCACCATGATTGGCCAATGATATGAATGAGAATTGTTAAGAGTCTTCACTTTAGGAATGTGACCATGGATTAAGAAATTTTCAAAGAGCAAAAACCTATCCAATATCTCCATTATACAAGCTAAGCCTTGCCTTCTATTAGACCAAGTCATAAGGCCATTATCTAGTTGGATATCCACAATATGGAGGTTTGTAATATATACGTTCATGAGGTCAGTGCTTTTATCTAAATTTCTATTTCCCCCCATTTTATCATCCAAAGAGAGGATGGTATTGAAATCTCCTCCGATCAAGATCCAAGCTTCAGGAAAATGAGAGATAATATGAGTTATATCCTTCCACTATCTTCTTTTTTCCTCCAAAGAAGTTGGAGCATAAACAATAATGCAGATCATAAATTGGTTGGAATGTCTAATTTGAATAGCTATAGCAAAAAGACCCCAAATTCTAATCATATGGTGAATAAATACCTCTTTTGGGTCCCAAAGACAAGCAATGCCAACAGACGTTTCCTGGGAACTGAGGGAAATCACTTTTCTAGCTAGCCAAATTTTACTAGCAATTGAGACCATATACTCCATTGAAATCTTTGTTTCTTTAAGGAAAATAAGATGTGGATGATTTATTTGAATCATTCTTCTAATTTAATTTTGTTTTGAAAGACTCCCTTTCAGTCCTCTAATATTCCACGTGATGATATTCATTAATACCAGGGCTAAATAATTTGGGAAGGGCATTAATATTACTTTTATCTACAAGATTTTCACCTTCTTTTACCATATGATATTGATTGGTTTTGTGACCTACCTTTTGATTAGAATCCATATTAAAAAAAAAATTCCCTGTTTCTTGACTTACTTCAATTGAATCTGAGATGGCTTATAACCTTGAAGAATGATCATAAACAACCAAAATATTACTAGAGGGTTCAACGAAGTCTATATTGGGACCTATATTATTTGAAGTTTTGACATTTAAAAGATTGTTTTTCTTGTGTAAATTTTCTTCCTTTTTTTTCTATTCAAAACCTTTGATTTGTTGGTTTGTCTTTGAATTCTTCCCTTCATAATTAAATTGAGTTTCTAAGATTTCTATTTCCACTATTTCCTCTTCCTCACTCGGGACATCATTTGTGGAAAGGATTTCAAAAATATTAGTAGATGACTTTGATTGGTCCTTCATAACTGGTTTTTTTTTAGTGTTCTTCTTCTTAGGGGTTTGGAAACCTGCTGAGTTTATATTTTCTTTCTTTTGATCGGGAATTTTATTTGGGCAAGCACTAGCCAAATGACCATATTCATGGAAATTTTTACAATGAAAAGGAATGTTCGTATAGTCCACTACTTGCTTCCAAGTGTCTTCCCCAATTTGTAATGTGATATTTTTAGGTAGGGGTTTGTCAAAATCCATTAAAACACAAATTCGAGCATAAATAATATGTTCAAAATTTTGAGTACAATCAACAATCATCATAAAAGTTTCTAAAGAGTTTTCAATTGAAGAAAAAATAGTAGGATTCCAAAATTCAATAGGGAGGCCAAAAAATCTAACCCACACGGGAGCTATAGAAGGAATCTCTTTTTTGACTTTAAATTTAGTATGCCAGGGCTTCATGAAAAACCCTTCCCTTAAAAAAAACTAGGGAACCCATTGAAAATTTTTCTCTCTATCTTCATTATTAGCAAATAAAATAAGAAAATAACCATTTGGATAAATAGAGATTTGTAAGTCACCTTTAGTTTTCCAGATTTTTGCAGACCAAAATTTGAAGGTAGATAGGCTTGGATGAAAACCCACAAACCAATAAATTAGTCCTTTTTTTTTCTAGATATTCAATGCCAGTATAAATGTTACCCGTATCAAGCTTAACAATATGAGTTCCATTAGTTGCTTTAAGAAATCATGACTTTGTTTTCCTGGGGTCAATCTTATGCATTCTTAGAGGTATATGGGAAGCCCTAAGAGTAATATTAGCATTGGGCTAGGGCTGTCCACCATGGAGGGCATCTCTAAAATTCATTTTTGGGGCCGAGTCTTCAAAATTCTTACCCTTGATAGGGTTTTTCATAGTTTATTTATTTTGTGTGTAAACCTTGGCACCAGATTCACTTGAGATCTAAGCCATTTTTTTATCAATTTCTTGAAACTTATTTCGTGATATCTTTAATCCTTGCCCTAGAAACCATGGAAAGGTATGGTTTTCAATTTTATTTTGTGCAACAAATTAGAAGCCGTTGTCACTCAAGTTCATAGCATGGTCTATTGAAAGATAGATTTCTAACTCATCTTGGATCCCTTGCACCATATCCTGCTAAAATATTAAGTATAAACCACAAATATTTTGGCCGCTAGGGCCCGAAGGCCCTAAAAACCAATCTTTGGAGCTACTTGCACTCAACCCAGATGAAACCCTTGCACATCCGCTTGCTAAAAATCTTGTTCACACATAGGGATGCAGTAGGATATGTGTTGATCCAAATGATCTGAAAAAGCTTATTTTTGAAATCTTAAAGAGGAAAAATAAGGTATTATTTTCTAGATTTATTGAGGACATTTTGGAAAGATCTGAGTGGACAATTTTTCTATTTGTTCTAGAATTTGAAAATCACTAACCAGATTTTTGAAGGATAAAAAAGAAAATTATTTTGAGACATGTTTTGAAGGCACACCATCATCAAGGCAGTTTTAGAGGTATGGTGTTTTTGATACTTTTCTAAAGGTTGATGTTTATTTGAAGGAAATATTTGTGATATCATATGGTGGAGGTATAAGTATTGATTTGATGAGCATTAGTGATTGATTGAATTTGAGAATATTTGTGCATTGCTTTGATTAAGATTGGAAATATATGAGCTAGAGTTTGAGAACAAAGTGTGCATCATTATTGAATGAAATTGGAAATATATGTGCTAGGGTTTGAGAAAAAAGTTGTGCATTATTGTTGAATGACATTGAAACATATGTTCTAGGGTTTGAGAATAAAATTGTGCATTATTGTTGAATGAAATTGAAAATATAATAGCAAGGATTTGAGAGCAAAATGGTGCATTAGTTTTGGGTGATATTGGAATATATTTGCAAGAATTATAGACCAATATTGTAAAGAAAATATATGCATTGGTTTTGAGTGATTGAAAATAAAAATGCAAGAGTTATAGATCATATTTGTGAAGCCAATTTCTGCATCATCATGATTGACTTTGGAAGTCTATAAAAAGGAAATATTTGTGCATTGTTCATGATTTATCTTGTGAGTAGATGAGAATGACTTATGCGGTGTGATTAGTTTTGGAGTGGAGTTGTAAATCATAAAATACCAGGTCATTTATCAAGTGATAGAATAGAACTACCTTTAAATGTAATAAATTTGAGACGTAAAAGTGATAGACTTAATTAATATGAATGTATTGAGCATTTATTAGTGCATATCATTCTCTATATGTTCAAGAGGTTAAATTTTTTTTGGGTAGAATATTTCTAAACTGCTTTAGTTGAGGAAAGCACATTAAATAATAGATAAAGCACTTGATGACATCATTATGCAATATAGATAAACAATTTTTGTATACAAGGTTTGGTGAGAATATTTGAGCAGGTGTTATAAGAATATTTGAGCAGGTGTTATGAGCAGATTTGAAGTAGGTATTATAAGTAGATTGAATCAGGTTTTGATGAGCATATTTGAGTAAAGTTGTGAGCAAATTTGAGCAGGTTTTGATGAGAAAATTTGAGTAGGTTTTGATGAGCAGATTTGAGCAGGTTTTGGTGAGCAGAGTTTGTGAGAAGGATTTGAGAGTAGATTTGAGCAGGTTTTGGTGAGCAGAGTTTGTGAGAAGGATTTGAGAGCAGATTTGAGTAGGTTATTGAGGCAGATCTGAGTAGGTTATTGAAGTAGATTTTGGTGAGGCAGATTTGAGCAAGTCTTGAGTAGGTTGAGTAGATTTTGGTGAGGCATATTTGAGCAAGCCTTGTAAGTAGGATTGAAGCCAATTTGAGAAAGTCTTGCATATAGGTTTGGAGTAAACTTGAGTAGTTTGGTGAGTAGATTTGAGCAAGCCTTGTGAGAAGGCTTGGATCATATTTTAGTAGTTTTTGTGAGTATATTTGAGCAAGCCATATGTGTAGGCTTGAAGCATATTTGAGAAAAGAATATTGGTGTATCCTATGGATAGAGGTCCACAAACCAGAATAAAGGAGATTGGTGTCTCCTGTGGATAGAGGTCCATGAACCAAATAAAAGGGGATTGGTGTCTCCTATGGATAGAGGTCCATGAATTAGAGCAAAGGGGATTATTGTATCTTGTGGATAGATATCCATTAACCAAAAAAAATGGGATTGGTTTCTCCTGTGGATAGAGGTCCACAAAAATTGAAGCAAAGTGGATTGGTGTCTCCTATAGATTTGCATCCATAAAACCTGAAGTAGAAGGGATTGGTGTCTCCTGTGGAGTGGTGTCCACAAAACTTGAATAAAAGGGGATTGGTGTCTCCTATGGAGTGGTATCCACAAAACCTAAAGTAGAGGGTATTGGTGTCTCCTATGGAGTGGTGTCCATAAAACCTAAAGTAGAGGGTATTGGTGTCTCTTGTGGAGTGGTGTCCATAAAACCTAAAGCAAATGGGATTGGTGTCTCCTATGGAGTGGTGTCCACAAAACCTTAAGTAGAGGGGATTGGTATCTTGTGGAGTGGTGTCCACAAAACTAGAGCTGAGGGGATTGGTGTCTCCTATGGAGTGGTATCCACGAACTTGAGAGAGGATTGGTGTATCCTTTGGGTGGGTGCCCATAAAAATTGTAATAGGGAATTGGTTCCCAAGAGATTTATTGAGAAATTTCATAAGAAATATTTTCTTTATGGATGTAGCCCACATTGGATGAACCACATTAAAATCTATTTCTCTCATATGTGTGATAACTTGTGCATTATTTCATTATTGCAATTGATGATATTGGATGATACTGCTTTGGTAAGTTATTGCAATTGATAATATTGGATAATATTGAATTGGAAAGAAAAGTATAAGTTTTAGCTTATATTATTCACTCCCCCTCTCAGTATAAGCTTATCATATTCAGCTGGATCTAAAAATTTTTGGATCTAGGTTGATATCCATTAGTAGGTTGGAGAGCTCTATAATTTATCACAAGATCTACAACTCTCATGCCAATCCCACAACAACCCCACAATTTGAAAGAGGTGATCCCATAAACTAGATCTATCAGGCCAACCAATACTTCTCTCTCTACTAGATCCCTAAGACACAAAAGTTTTGAATTGCATACTTCCACCTGGAAAGTAATGCCACCTAATGGTACCAATGGTACAAAAAAACTAATGGCACCCCTACATAGCTTGAATTCACAAAAAATCTATTAGTATGATTTAGCCCTAGTAAAATCAAGAATTTCATGGGAGCCCTTACCAAGCTCCATCAAACCACTTCAGTGCATGAATACCAAGCTCAATTTGAAAAATTGGCCAATCGTACATCAGGGTTAGATACCTCATTATTTTGAGATTGCTTCATCAATGGCTTAAAGGAAGAAATTCAATTAGAAGTACAAATGTTCAATCCCACTACCATTATGCAGACCATGGTATTAGCCCAAATGGTGGAAGCCAAATTTACTAACAAACGATGACTAGGAAGCCCACCTATGGGGGAATCACAAAAAACTTACACCATCCCAAAAATTAACCGAATCTTACCAATTAAATGTATTAGCCCTAAGGAAATAAAGGAAAGAAGAGAAAAATACCTTTGTTATCATTGTGATGAGAAATTTGTACCCAATCATAAATGTATTACACCCAAACTATATATTATGGATGTAGTTATTCCTTGTAGTTCAACCAATGAAGAAGATGAGATCGAGGTAGAAGTAGTGTTAGATACACTTGAGGACCATGCTAAAGGTCCACTAGAAATTTCTTTCAATGTTGTCACTAGTAATTCTTCTCCCCAAACTATGAAAGTCCTAGGATCCTTCAAAAATCAAAACCTTATTGTGCTTATTGACTCCAACAATACCCATAATTTCATCGACCCACGTATGAAAAAAAAAAAGCTAATTTCTTTATACATCCTTGCAATAGTTTTAAGTTCATGATTGGTAATAGGAGATGGATCTCCTATAAAGTAAAATGCTAAAATATTAAGCTTACCATGGGCGATTACAACATTAAACATGACATGTATGTACTCCCCTTAGGAGTAGTGATATTTTCCTAGGAGTGCAATGGTTATGAACACTCGACACAACCCAATGGTATTTTGAGGACTTATAGATGAAGTTCACCCAAAAAGATCAAACATATACTATTAAAGGGTTAAAATAAGTATCTTCCCAAATAATAATTCCTTATTGAATGGAGAAAATTATTTGTAAAGGAGGCAAGGGTATGATTGCACAATTATTTTCCATCCAACCCATCCATGAGGAACAAAAGGAGGTGACCAAATTACAACAACTTCTAGCATACCATTCTCAAGTATTTAATGAACCAAAAGGGTTACCCTCTCATCATCATTCTAATCCTACAAATCTTCCTCCCAATACTCCACCAATACTTCAACCTTCACAATATCCCTGCTTACAAAAATATAACATTAAAATAGTGCAAGAACTTGAGCAAATGCGACTTTGCAAACATGGGACCAAGCTTCTAACTTCAACTTTGAGGACAAATCTCCTTTTAAGGAGGGTGGCATGTTAGTATTCCTTAATCATAACTATTATCACTAATTCACTATGTATAACTTTATATGGACCATGATGTCCCTTCTCTCATAACTCTAGCATAGGTATATAGACTCATTCACTTGGGCATAGACAATCATCTAGTAATTTATAAGAATATATATGATATTTGATCCATTGGTAGGTTCTCCTCCAGTGTAACCATGATTCAGTTTCAAAGGTGATTCTAATTATTTCTCATTGTTTTTGCATCCAAATCCATTCATTTTTCATCCATAAAGGCTGCTAGGACCCAGGTTCCTACCATCTGGTATTAGATTCTTTCCATTCCTGGTCCTCCTCACCACTCTGAAATACAAGTACAAGGGAATAACAAGAGTCGATATAGCAATCCAATATTCATTAAAAAGACATATAGCCTCACTAGAATCCCTTGATTTGGATTCTAGTGAGGCTATGGTGCCTTCAATTAAAAATGTATTGATTTGGATTCTAGTGAGGCTATAGGCTTGTGTGTGTGATGGATTAACCTTCCAAGGGATTCTATCCCATAATATTTTGAATCTGATGTTAAAATATAGGAGAGATTCATGAGGATCTCCTTTTATGTATGAAAACATCATGAGCAATGCAAATAGATCCCTTGAGTTATCAAACACCAAGAATAATGGTTCAACCAGATCGTCCCAAGTTCTAATGCTTTTGTCTTATAAAGATCTATACCATTGCAATGCCTTACCCCATAAGGATTGAACAAGCAATTTTATCATGACATATTTGAAGACAATATTATAGAATATAGTTAGGGCTAAGAAATATTGACAATATTCATAGACAATTTTCTCACTACCATCATAAATGGTCAATAGATTTAGTGTACCCAATGGAATTTCATAAATTATTGAGAGGTTAAGTGGCCTAGTATTATTCTAGAATAGATAATTTTATCCAACCATGGCTATAATATATTTTTTAATAAATTTGCAGAGCCATCTGGTTTGTATGCAACATATTATCTTAGCTTTTTTGTACTCTTACCATTTGATTTTGAGTCTTCCTTCCAATAAAGTTGTTAATTATTTTAGATTCTTATTTTAAAAGGAGTCATCAAGTGAACATACAATCTTCACGAGTGAAGTTAAGACTATTCATAAAAATATTGAATTATTTAGGTATTTAAAATAACATTTGTAGGATCAAATAGCTTCTAAGGTAGATGTTCAATATTTTCTATCAAAGGAATGCTACCTATTAAGATAATTATGGGATTGGAGTCCCACCAAGCATGCTAGAAATACTGTTGGTCTAAAATATTCCTAAGTGAGTGAGATGCACCCTCAAGATCTTGACCAAGAGATTGGATGTCTCAAAAATAAGGGTCTCTAAGTCAACCTCCAAATAAGGTTGGTTCCTCTATGCCTATCTAATCTAACTAATGGGGGGTTACAAACTAGAGTAAGAAATACAAAAGGGTTAGATAACTAAGCTAAAAGTGGTGCATATTTGACAACATCAAGAGACATAATGCAAAGAGTCTCATAATTCAAATTTATAATAAATTGCCTAATAGAACAATCTACTTTCCCTATGCTTTAGAACAATAAAAAATGAATAAGTTTAAGTATTGCTAGGTCGTTCCATAACTATAATGATAAACCAAGTAGAAATATAGAATGCAAAATAATTGTAGCAAAATTATTCATTCCTATATTTAATAGAAATTATTAACTACTTAATAAGACATACATACATGTTCAACACAAGAAATGATCAAGAGTCGAGATAGCAATCTAATATTCATTCAAAAGACATAGCCTCAACCACTACAACTATACCTATTGTAAATGCCAAAGATCTAACCATTAGAATGAATTTTACTCTAGTATATATAGAGATTTATAATATATTTAGTTATCTAGGAATTATTGCTATCAGAGCTTGTTGTAGGCTTTATAGCAGGCATAGAGAGTTGCTATCGCACATGGATCAACTGCGCTTAACTACTTTAGGTATACTTTGTTGATGTGTATGATTTGAATTTGATCATGAGGTTGACTTGCATGTTGCATAATTAGATTGTAACCATCTAGTGATAGTCCAGTCATTTCTATTATGCATAACTAGCTAAGTAATGGTGGATGTGTGGTGAAGAAGGTTTTGATCATTGAGATTTTTTGATAGCCATGATGCCTAAAAACTGATCAACATGTGCACTCTTGCTGATATGGAATATTTTAGATTACTTATGAAGTGGTTTGTGGTGTGAAGAGTGCATCACTTACTATCATCTTGTATGAGCATTACATACTCTAGTTTTCTTCTAATGTCAAGCTTTAAAACATCTTCTTATTGGATATCATGTGACTTATTAACTTCTAAATATTTTGGTGGTCATATTTGATCATGTATGATGTCATACATTGGGAGTCTACTCTAAGCATTGATGTTTTAATGTTTGAATGTCTGATTTGGATTTATTTTGCATTTGAAATTGTATTTTTCTTGCTAAATATTTAAGATTTTGATGATGACATCATCACCTTCTAGAGTTTGGTGCTTTTTGAAGCCAAGATGTCAGATACCATATACTGGGATCAATACCTTGGAATAATTCTCTATTGGCACATGGTATTGCTTTGTATTGTGACTAAATTTTTATGCCATATTGTTGACATCAAAATTATAGTATGTCCAGCTATATTTATTCTTTTTTTTTCTCTTCACTATCAAGTACTGGATACTAGAGCCTTCACATGCTTTTGATCCTACTAGATATTAGGTTTTTATGATCCTACTACTGGCATCAACATTTTAAATATCCAACTTTATTACTTGATGTAACTTGATATCTTCATTTTGCCTTCTATCAAATCTAATGCCTTAAGCATTTTTTACCATCTGATAAACTTCTACTTACTACTGTAGAACCTGCTTTGGCCTTCTTTGTATCTAGACATCCTATTTTTTGCTTTTTAACCCCCTAAAATATTTTGACCTACTCCAAACCAATATTTCATCTTTAAATCTACTACAATAGCTTCATCTGGTGCTCTTCTAGTTTTCTATTGAACTGATACATGCTCATTGTTGCACTATTGTCTTAGCAAAATAACTACATGGTGTAAAATATACCACATACTGGATGTAGGTGGTAAAAATCACCTAAAATATCCTTTTACAAGTCTTATGAAATTATATTTTAAAATCATTAATTATTTTTGCACTCACCTTCGTAATGGTTATGAGTTGCTCTAGGAGAGATACTCCATTTTCCTTCTCTCTGAATTTTTTAATCAGGAGCTCTACCAATTGGTACCAATTTTTGATTGATTATGGGTTAAGGATGAGGTAATATTCATGAGCTATCCCTTTGAAAGAAGTCATAAATAGAATCAAGGCTATGTATTTCTTTTCAATGAAGTGCATAGTGTATAAAATCACTTGGTGGTGCAAATGCTCTATCGAGGTGACAACATCTTCTTCCAAGAAGTAAGGTTAGGACTTGAGAGTTGAGGTGTGAATCATGTCCCATATATCAGGTGGAATTTGTGGAATTAGGGGACTTATATAATTCCATTCTAAAAATATTTTGTGAGGATCGAGCACTATAGTTGTCATGTTGCACCATTGGCTCATCCTTCTTTGTTTGTAGTTAAGTGGTAGCACTAGCTCTTGTTGATTGGATTAGGCAAAGACTCTAGTTATAGGCCTTCTGATCATATAATTCTAGGCCTTTCCTTTGTGAAAAGAGCTACCAGGTAGGGAGATATTACTTCAACAAGCTCATGATATAGAGACCCCTATCAAATTCTTAGCTTGTCTTTTATTAGATGATTTCATTAAAGTCTTTCTCTTTTAAAGCAAAGTCTCTAGGTGAATTTATTTTGGTGTATCACTTTAGGTAGATGGACTATGAATTTCATGGATATCATATTTAGAACTCTTCTTCATGGAATGAATGTAGAAGCTCATCCTACCTTGCATTCTAGATAAATTTTTTATCATCTTTTAATGCATCTACCTATCTAGGTGAAAGACCCAACAAGCTAGAGACACATGTGCCTCATGTATAGTGGAATAGTAGGAAACATAATGAACATAAGTTTTCCAATAGAGCAACCTATGGGGTTTTTAATTGAGTTTGGCTCCTTATCAAACTTAATAATTTATGCATAGTGACCTCCATAAGCTGAGGCTAGGGGGGTTTTGCAAGAAAATGAATTGCAATGAAAGTAAAAATAGGAAAGGTAAATACTTTTGCAAAAAAATAAAATCTAATCTATGTTCCAAGCATTAAAATACCTACATTTGACTATAAAAAGTGGCCATAAATGAACACAAAACTTGCCACTAATAGATAGAATTAACACACCTAAAAAGACACAATGTCAAAAAATAAAAATACATTAAATAAAGGAGGAGAAAGTGAAATTAGTCATGACTTCCATTAATATGCAATAAATTATTACAATACAATGTGACCTAGAGGGTTCTATTCTCCTTAGATAGTGGGATAAGGTTTGAGCTCCACTTACTACAATCATAAATAAGGGGGTGAAAGTAACAACCTATAAGGCTAGATCATAGGCAAAAGAAAACATATCCCAATTCCTTTACAATAAGATTAGGAACTATTTATAAGCCATATGGATGGTTCCTTACCTTCAAATTTATATGTAGAATGTCTATCATTTATGCTCTACTTTGCATCAAAAATACTTTTGCAAGGGAAATAACAACTTATAGGTCTCTATATCTAGGGCCATAAATGCTAAGAGAGTCACATGCCTTTGTATGAAAAATCATTTTTGACTCATTTTTTTATTGTTGTGTTGGGGATGGTTGCACCATTAATTTTCCATCATGTTTCTCTTGGAATTCTCCACTAGTTGGTATAGCAAGAATGACCTCCTTGATTAGCATAAATTAGCAAAGTATGCTCATGCATATGGTGAGGAATTGATACAAATTCTACATAGTTGGTTCTTATAGGTTGGTCCACTAAAGTTAACCTTTGTGGCAAATGGAATGTGTCTCCTTAAATTCTCCTTCATCTACCTTCTCAACATGTGGGACCACCATGTGTCCCCAACTAATGTGGAAACTCCTTTGGCCAATGGTTGGCCTTCATAATTTGAGCATTCACATTCTTATCCTCAAGATATTGATTGGCTTCCATGTGTCCAACCTGTAATCTTGTTGGGACATTTCCTTCCTTGTTGCTCTCCTATTCATTGAAAGGACCACATGGAGGACTGAAAATCAATTGTCCATAGGCCTTACTGCACTCAATGTGGCTAGCTTGGATGGAAGATAAACATCAACCATCGATGGAAGATTTGATAGTTGGTGGCTTCTAAGTTTATCCTCTCCTTTGTTGAACTTATTTCTTTCTAAATGATAGGAAAAGACATATTCTAATTATACTTTATAATGTATTGCTTATGATTGAGTCTTATTTTGGTAAAGTAGGGTTATAGGATACAATTCCACTATAATAACCAAGGGAGGATAGGGCAAGTGGATGGATAAAGGGATTGAATCAAGGAGTTAATATGATTAGATTTAATAAATGAGGCTTACAATATGATAGATGATCAAATATAAGTTTTTTAAAGGATACATCAACCATATGAACTATCCTTCTTATTTAACCAAGGATATAATACATGTAAAATGAACTTTAGACATAAAATATATGACACAACTTCCCTTGTAGTGCTTAATATTTGAAATTAAGCCATCTAATCATGAGATAAATACTTTTCCATCCAAATTTAAGCATGGTTTAATTTTATAGTATTTTTATATCCACCTCATGCTTTATCTTAGCTTCAAGCCCATCCACCCTCTCTACCCAATTATCCTTTAATCGTGTAAATTTCTAGGGATCCTTAGAAAGACTAGAACCCCCAAAAAATGTATATCTATATGTAACATAATTTTTTTTATTATTTTCATAGATCTCCCTAGACTAGATTTAAACCATGCTATTTTTTTTGTCATAATAAAAGCATTATATTAAACTTACTTTACAAGGTAGGTAAGAAAACTAAGATAAATGCATTGTGAAATGAAATATAATAAAGACTAGAGTGTAAATTGTTTTATGGCCTAGAAAAACATAATATTTCTTTTAATATGCCTAAACAAAACCTACTTTAGAAGGTGTAGTATTCAAAATTAGCCAGATACATTGGTTTTAGTAAGACACTTGTATTGTTATTGATTCGAATTGAAGGCTGATTAAATAAGAAAGTTTATATATTTGGATTAAAAAGAAATAGAAAAATGAAATGTCATTGATAAATAAGATGAAAAGAAAATGACATGAATTGCGATCTTCTATACCCTCCTTTGCTTTCCCATTTTTGAAAAATAATAAGTGGGAGTTATTGCTATACTTTTCTAGTGTTAGGACCCTATCCTAACACAACTATTACTATGTACTTGTCTAATGTTAGTGTTATGTTTGTTCCATAGTCACCTAGTGTGCATGGGCTCATTATGATGTAACCTTTAATTTTTTTATAGGTATGAGTTAGTGGCTTAGGCCCCCTCTTTCATGTGGTTTAACCCTTGAGAAATAGGGTTAGGGAAAATAAACCTATACAAGAACATGGGTTTGGACTAGAAGGTATCTCATATTTTTCTTATTTTGTATTTGAGCTCCACTTCAAAGGAGTTTGCCTCATTGAAGAGGCCTATAATATCTATTTTGTTTGATTAATATAAGTTTTTTTTTATTTCCATCTAATTAATTTTTGTGAGCACTTCTATTACTTTTATTTTTATGATCATTTAATTATTTCCAATTTGTAAGCATTTCCATTAATTATTACATTGCTAATTGTAGACATGAAAAATTGACCCACTTTCAGTGGGAAATATTCCTTAGAACCCCTAAGATATCCCTAACCCTTGCCTAAGGCAAGGATAATCCTCTACTCCTTAAATATTGCTTGTTTTAGTGCATTTGGTTAAATCGTGCTTTGTCATGGTTGGGCACGACTTCGCCAGAGCGATATCACACACCATCATCATGGGGCACAACTTCGCTAGTTTTAATTTAATTTTTATTTTATTGTTTTTGGCTCATTTAAACATAGGTCTAAACCTTCCTAGCATTTCATCTATAAAAGGAAGGATGTTCTTGATTAAAAGATATATGCAAGTGATATGTGATCTTAATGCAAAATTCTGATTATTGATTAAGCTCAAAATTTTTATGATAGCTCATTCTTCTTCCTTTGCTTTCTTCTACTAAAAGCTAACCCCGAAGTGTAAATTTTAGTTTTGGATTCTCTATTGTGTGGATTGGATTGTTGTCTAAGAGATAGATTGCCTACTTAAATTCTTTATTTTTATCTTCTTGATTGTATGATGTCCATCAAGATTTGATTACTTAGTTTCTGGCATTTATTTCACTTCCTATATTTGCTTTTTATTTTTTGTTAGTTTGTAGTGATATTGCACCCGGTATTAGAGAGGTGTGACTACACTTGCCTTGATTAGGGTAAACCAGTCCGTAGAAGTGATATCACACGCCATCTAGGTAGGGCATGAATTTTCTATTGCATTATCATGCTCACTCTAGGTAAGGTGTGACTTTTCCTGAGAGCACATCGGGGGAAATTTCAAGATTCTATTTTCACTATTACATTCCATTTTGAATTTAGGTCATACTGCTACATTTTGTTTTCTATTTATCTATTAACGCATTTTTATTTTATGATTAGTTCTTCAAAGGTAAATTTCTAATTTTGTTTTAAAAGGTCATCTAAGGGACCTAGGGGGATTGACTGTTGCACATTCGAGGACTATCACACAATGGCCTAATTAGGCCCCCTAATGCTAATCTCATTTTCAAGTGTTTTATGAGTTATTTTTTAGAAACAAGTATTTTTGATATCATTGGATAAGAGGCATAAAAAACTAAATCAACCACCAATCTAGATAAGTGCTCTAATAATTTTATTTGTTGAAAGTATGATCTAATTATTGATTCTTAAGAATCTAAAAGTGAAAAGCATTTAGTTTGCATCTAGGGATAATTTTTGTGTATTTCTTTTGTATGTTCATATTTTAAAGGTTTTCTAAAATAAACCTAAGGTTAGTGAGCATTCAAAATAAAGAATCATATTAGGTTAGCTCTTGTATGCCTGTATTCTATTTTCTACTATTATGTTCTGCATTGTCCTTTATATTTCCTAGTTTAGAAATAGAAAGGCTAAACTTAGGTGATTTTATTAAAACTAAATACATCAGATATTCTTGAATATCCCAAGGATTTGGAGTGAGTCCTTAAACCACTCCTGGTAAACCCATCCCCCTAGCACTGAGTGTAGAGTACAACATACCCCCATGGTTCACCCCACGAAAGGTTCTCTCCTTATGTATTCAACCTTTTGTTTTGGAATTGTACGCGGTAGGGAATTTTTACCCCTCTATCCTAATTTAGTTATTATTATTATATGAAGTTTCCTAACAAGTGGTATCAAAGATCTTTTTAGAACCATGTTATATAGTACTAGTAGCAATTCTTTTCCTTTTGTCATATTTTTATTCTATAATTTTTCAATATGTTCATTTTTTATTTTTTAGTCGAATAGGGTAGAAAATCTATTTCAAGGGTTTTAAAATCATATAGATCTATCAATTTTTGGATAAGCATATTTTCCTATAAATCAATGCATGAAGGAGGTGTGGTAAAAGAGCACTAACATCCAAGCTTTAGATAGAATGCACCATATATTTGGGCTTCCACATATTTGAAGGTATATTAGAAGACAATATTAGGTTAAAATAAAATAAAATAGGCCTAGGAAGCCTTTGACCATCTAAAATTATGGTACATCAATAAGCAGTTAGCCCCATGAATTTATTCTTACAGTATTCTAAAATTTGAGTTGTATGACTATGGGTACAATGGAACCCTCCATAGTTAGAGCTTAAAATATTGACCTAACCACTAATCATGAATGAGATCATATGTCAAAGATACCATATAATTAGACACACCATAACTAAGGTTGTTCCTATTAAAACATGGCTTTAGTCCTTTTCCATTAAAAATAAAACTAGATTTGAGCATACTATAGAAGATGCTACTATAGTCACAATCAAGATGTGCCAGAGAAGCACACTAAAATGCACCAAAATACTAAATGGAGGTAGTATAAATACTCTAAAGCTGCACAATAATTTTTTCAATCTAGTAATGTAGAGAATATCTAGTTTTGATAGTATAATGAATATCTAGTTTGACAATGCAAAGAATATCTACTCTAACAGTCAAAGTAACTAGTTATCAATAGTTCACCAATGAACAAAAAACAAACAAAAAAAAATCTATTTTGATAGAGCCCACTATGATCCTCTTTTCAAGCCGATCATTTTGAAACCTGAATCTGATAACTAATTTTGAGAACCTAACCTTCTAAAAATTATCATCTTATGGTATACTCCATTCCAATACTCTCTTCAAGATGATCGATTCAAAGTATAATTTCAATAAACCTTTTTGGAGACCCTAAAGTGACTAAAATGGCCAATGGCATGAGATATAATTAATATCTAGAGTGATTTGATGAATAGGTAAAATAAATTAAAGTTATTCAACCAAAAATACTCTAGGCATTATCCAAATTAGAAAAATTAAATTAAATTGACATAAAAAGTCATTTAATAGGCTTAAATGCAAAATATGATACTATAGTAGGACAACCATCAAGGAGTGAAGGTGATAATTTTGATGGAGGAGCTCAAAAAATCTTGTCTCTAAATATAAATCAAAGAATTCTCAAGCTAGAATTTCTAAAATTTGATGGTGATAATCCAACCATTTGGTTGTATCGGTCCAAAAAATATTTATCGAGTCCTACCATTTGGATTATGTAATGTCCTTGAAACATTCTAAGTAGTTCTTGCTATTTTTGTAGAACTTACTAATGAATGTGTGTACATGGATTATTTCATGGTATATGACTAAGACTTTGAAGATGCTTTCCATAATCTTGATCAAGTCCTCACTTGATGTGAGGCCCATAATCTATATTTAGGTAATAAAATGCTTGATGATGATGAACGAAGGGATTATGCTAGGACATAATATTTGCTATTAATATAAATGTATATCCAAAAAAGGTAAAGGTCATAACATAGTCATCCACACTAGAAACTCAAATAAATATTAGAATATGTTTTGGGCATGCAAACTACTATAGATGCTTTATAAAAAAATTTAGTACAATTGCTACCCACTATTTTCTCTTCTTACCAAATATGTCAAGTTCAATTGGACACAAGAATATCAAGTGACATGTGATACTATTAAAGAAAAGTTGAATTATACACCTATATTTAGAGGACCCAATTGAAAACTTCCATTACACATCCACATTGATACCATTAATATTGCTATAGGTGTAACACTTGGGCAAGAAGAAGAGAAAGGAAAAAACTATGTTATTTACTAAATTAGTAAAAACTTGACTAGGACTGAAAAACTATACACCTAGAAAGAAATTCCTAACAGTAGTTTATACCATAAATTTTTTTTGTTCTTATTTTACATGGTATGCTATATATGTACATACTGATCATGTTGTGATTAGGTATTTAATGAATAAACCTATGGTAAGTGGATGATTTATCCGATGGCTACTACTACTGTAAGAATTCAACATTACTGTTGTAGACAACTTGGGTAAGGCCAATGTCAATTAATTTTCTATCAAGATTAAACACTCTTAGTGAAAATAACTAGTAAATGACTCTTTCCTTGATGAACATTTGTTCATAATATTGATACTTTCACCATGGTTTATAGAAATTTCCAACTATTTGGTAACCAAAGGTCCCCTCTTATCTTAATTCTAATAAAATATGTTAGTTAATTCAACAAAGTTCATCATTCTAATGGACTAAGGGTTTTTTGTTCAAACACAGTCTTGACCATTGCATAGGTGTGTAAGGGAAGATGAGAGCTATGACATCCTTTGAGAATGTCATGGTGAACCTTCTATAGGATACTATCAAGCAAAGAGAACTATATATAATATTATATGAGCTGGATATTATTTGTCCTTGCTTCACGAGTATGTAAAGAAGTATGTATCCCATTGTGATAAATACTAGCAGATGGGAAAACTCATTGCATTGAATGAGATGCCTCTCTAACCTTAGGTGGTTTTGGAATAATTTGAAAAGTGTGGGATATGTTTTATTGCACATATTGATCCATTATCCTAAAGAAAGCAACACATCTTAGTATGCATAAATTAAGTAACAAAATGGGCCAAAGTGCTCTCCAATATGCTTATGAGGACAAAGTGGCTGATTTATTATATAATCACATCTTTCAATGATTTGGTGCTCCTTGCACTATTGTGTCTGATCAAGTACCCAAATTTATATCAAAATTCATTCAATTATTTATGGAATTCTACCAAGTAAAATATTTAAAGTCTTGACCATATCACCCTCAGGCCAATGGTGAAGTAGAGATTACTAACAGAAAATTAGAGAATAAATTAACAAAAATAGTAGCTTTACATAGGAAATATTTGGTCAGAATATATATATATATATAGAATGGGTTTCCTACCATAAACTAATTCATATGGGATGGATTAAATGATGGAATTCTAGGTGTTCTAAGCCTAAATATATATATATATATAGACATATATATATATATATATATATATATATATATATATATATATATATATATATATATATATGTATATATATATGTATGTATATATATACATATATATATCTATATATATATATATGTCTATATATAAATATATATTTAGGCTTAAAAAACCTAGAATTCCATCATTTAATCCATCCCATATGAATTAGTTTATGGTAAGAAACCCATTCTACCCATTGAATTTGAATTACAAACACTTTGTACTACACTTGATGTTGGTATTGAGTTGTTGCAGGTACAACAAGAAAGAAAATTATAGTTGAATGAGATTGATGAGTTATGAATGGATGCTCTTCATTAGAAAAAAATCATCCAACAATAGTGGAAGACATGGCATGACAAGCATATCAAGATAAAGAAATACAAACCAGGTGATTGGGCACTAATTTTTTATTCACACTATATTGACTTCAAGGGCAAGCTCCAAACATGGTGGATGGGTCTCTATGACATTGACCAAGTCTTTGATAATGTTTTTGTCTATATATTGATGGCTCAAGGTGAATAATGGTGGTAAAATGGCATTGTTTGAAGCTATACCACACACCAATATCCAAGGAAGAATTTTCTATTCATTTGATTTCATAGTCTAAAATGTACATTGTGGGAGAGATCTCATCTTACATGATGAACAAAGAATAATTATGTCTTTTACTTATAGAGGATTTTATCTAATGGTGAAAACCCCTTTGGTGGAACCATTGGGACAAGGTTGGTATGAAAACCGGTTTTAGCATTCTTGCCTTGCAAATAAAAACTTGGCTATGAAAATCCGTTATGGATGCAACCAAGGACAAAGTTGATTGAAAATAAAAAATGGTGGTCTTTTGTAAAGTTAAAAAAAAGTGTATGTATCCTAGAATTATTGTTCTAGATTTATTTCTTTTTAAAACTAATGCCTATTTTGCTGTGTTCAGATCATAACTTATCTCTCCTAGAAAGGTACGTATTTTTTCTTCTTACTATTGTTTAATCTAAAAAATCTTGTATGATTGTAGTGAATTCACAACTTATGGTGCATGGAAAATATCTTCTATAGGGATCCATGTGATTTGTGATATTGTGTATAGTATAGGAATGTTTTGGTGCTTCCCCTTTGTTAAATGGATGAGCATAAAACTTATTTAGCCTAGCATTAAACTTCTCCAAGAAGTGCTAGAAAGAGACTATTAGCATTAGATGACATGCAACCTGATGATGGATAATACTTTTTTATGCCAAATCTTAAGAGGGCCCACATGGAAATAATTCATGAGTAGCAAAAAGCTCAAAGCAATGATATGATCACAAGGTATACATGGGTATTCAAGGTCAAATCCATATCATGTTTCAAGGTGCCTTGGAAAATAGATGGGGCATAATTTATGTGTGGTAATTGACACCGTAATAGGCACTTAAAACCCATGGAATGTCTCTCTATTTTGAATGATATTTTGGTATGCTCAGTGCAGATATTATTTAATCACTACACAAGTGGCATACATCCATTAGTGGATGGCATTTATGAGGAATCTATTATATTTTATTCTATGACATGTTGAGGAAATAATATTGGGCTTGTCCAAATCTCCTTACCATGCATGCATACGTGATAAAAATATTATAAACCCTTCTATTACCTCTATAACTTAGAATCATCATCACTAAGCTACATAGTGCGAACTAAACCAACTCCTCTACAACTCTCTCTAGCATCATATTCTAGAAAAGAAACTCCAAGCCTGATAATGTGAAGCTACTAAAAAATCAAGAAGTCACACACATATTTTATAGAGTAGGGTGGCTATAGTTTTCTTGTCACTTCAATGGCCATGAAGCCAAATTGTCTAAGAGTTTCACATAGAATTTATAGAAAGGGGTTTCCAAAGTTCAACACATTAATATTTTAGTCACCCCAATGGTTTTGAGTTAGGTCTCTAGAGCCCCTATTACCAACCAATATTTATTAAAAACTTGAAATCCACATGTTGGATATTGATGCTAACCAAGAAAAAGACAAAGTCAAAATTTCTCCCATGAATTTGAAGAAGCCAAAACGTGTCTATAGGCCTTGAAGAGTCATTATGACTGTTGGACTTCCAAAAATAAAAATGAAGGGTTTTAACATCATTTTATCTCTTGTAAATATACAATAGTGTAAACTAGTTGTAGAATAATGTGGAGAAAGCATTGAAATACTTCTGAGTTTGTTTGTAATGCAAAATAACATTCTATTCCACTAATTTGTGAAATACATGCTTGTTGTCCCTGATTTCCTAAAATATGCAGTCAACTTTTAGAGCTCATAAATTTTGTTTTATAAATCCATTTTGCACCTGCAATACAATGTTTAAAATTTTATTTTTTTTAGAATCTACTCCAATATTTCATTTAATTATGAATATTTTTGGTTCCTCAAATTGTGATTGTCACACTGCTGCAATCTTTGCTACAATATTTTGCTATAATTTTTGTTGCTGCATTTTTGTTGCACTTTTATGCTCTTCGATTTTGGGTAAAATACTTCATTTGGTATCAGACATTGGATGTATTTTGGGTTTGAGTGAACTTGGTTTCATGGTTATTGGAAACTTTTATTGAATAAAAACATCATTTGTTTCTACTTGAGTCTAATGGCCAACTTCAACATCTCATTACCCTTTCAAAAATTTTATGGGCAAGATTATGATTATTAAGCATAAATATGAGGACATTGTTAATTAGAAAATAAATTTTTTAGTTAGTAGATATTGGTTATGAATAACCACCTGATTGGAACACATTACAATGGAATTATAGGACAACAAAAAGGGAAACAAAGAAGAAGAATTCATTAGCCCTCTACCATATCTAGTTTGCTCTTGACAAGAGTTTATTTACATGTATTGTTGTTGCTACATAAGCCAACGAGGATTGGAAATATCTTCAAGAGGTTTACCAAGGATGTGAACAATTGAGAATGATAAAGTTGTAGATCATGAAAAAAGAGTTTGAGAATCTATAGATGAAAGAGGTTGAAGTGTGGGTGATTATTGTGTTAGAGTGAAATATGTGGTGAACAATATGGCCATCCTTGGGGAGAATTTAAAAAATGAGGTAGTTTTGAATAAGGTATTGTGGTATATTTCCCCTAAATTGAACCATGTTGCAATAATTTTTTAGGAGAGTAGATATTTGTCTACACATGAATTTGATTGCTTAGTTGGTTCTCTTATGTCACATAAGGAAAGACTAAAGGAAACTAGTAAAGAAAATGAGGAAAGTGCTTTTACTTCTAAATTGATTTTTTTTGAGAATAATGAATTTGGTCTTAGTGTGAGTAAATAATAATATGGAAGAGGAAGAAATTAGAATTACTTAAGAGGTATAAGATGAAGAGGAATATGAGTTGTTGCTACTAGAATATGATAAGGAAGAGTTGATAAAAAAGAGTTGAATGCTACAATATTCATAGAATGGACCACATTGCATGATATTTTAGAGTGAAGACAAAAAATGGAGATAGAAGATCTTACTATGTATATGAAGATAAATATACACAAGGTAAATTGTTTTTGACTAGTGACATGGCTAAACAACTAGTCAAGAAATTTGGTATCTAGATTTTGGTTGTTCTAACCACATGACTGGAAAGAAATAGTTGTTTGTTGATGTGAATGAGAATTTCAAGACCAATATTATTCTTGGGAACAATACTATTTTGTATGTGGCTACAAAAGGCACCATGGAGGTTGGCACTAAATAAGGTACAAAGAAAATTCATGATATCTATTATGCTTCCAATTTGAAGAATAATTTGTTAAGTGTTGGACAACTTGTAGAAAATAACTATAAAGTTATGTTTGATAACAATGAATGTATCATTTATGATAAGAATAATAGGAACCATGTGGTCACCAATATTTCTATGTCAAATAACCAAATATTTTCTTTAAACTTTGGATGGAGTATGAAAATGGCACACATGGCACTTGAAGATAAGAAATGGCTTTGACATCTCAGATTTGGACATGTGAATTTTAGAAATCTAGAATTTTTATCTTCACAAGACATGGTAAATGGACTACCTAAGGGTAGAGAGCACAAGGATATGTGTGATTGTAAAGCAAGCAAGGAAGGAGTTTCCAAAAGGAAAAGCATGGTAGACCTCATACCCACTCCAAATTGTACATTCATATATTTGTGGACCTATGCAAACATAAAGTTTGGGTAAGTCTTCATATTTTATCACATTCATTTATGACATTTCAAAGAAGTTTTGGGTGTGTTTTTTGAAACATAAGGATGAAGATTTTGGTATGTTCAAGAATTTTAAAGCAATGGTTGAGAATGAAAGTGGACATAAAATAAAGTGTTTGAGAACTAACAGTGGAGGAGAATTTTTTTAAATGAGTTCAATAATTTTTACAAATAATATGGCATCGAGAGGTAGCTCACTACAACATATACACCACAAAAAAATAAGGTAGCTGAGAGAAAAAATAGAACCATTGTAGAAATGGCAAGAAGCATGTTGAAAACAAAAGGTTTGAGCAATTCTTATTGGTCTTATGCAGTTGATACATCAATGTATATTATCAATAGATGATTGACAAGAGCACTACACAATAAGGATCCACATGAAGCATGGTATGGAAAAGAACCCATTGTAAGTCATTTGAGAGTTTTTTATTGTCTTGCATATGCACGTGTGAATGATAAAGTGAGAAAGAAGTTGGACCCCAAGAGTGAGATATTAGAATTAAATAATAAAACACGAGCAATAAATAAACATGGAAATAAAACATAGAAGAATACAATAATACAAGATATACAAATTTACATGGTTCACCCAATATGGGCTACATCCATGGAGAAAATAACCAAGCCTTTTATTCCATATAGAAAAATGAAGGGATACAACCTACAACAGATGTACTATAAATTTCTCTTCGTTCTATCACCGTTAAGTACAATACATATGCTACACAACCATCACAAGAAAACATCTTTATAAAATAGAGTTACAATTTAGGGTAAAAATTCCCACCTAAAATTTATCATCCGATCTGTGACCTAATAATAAATGGTCCAGATTTACAAAGAGAAAACATCTATTTTTGGCTTTGGGGGATACCCTCGAACCCCCACTAGGGGGGGCTCCATAAAGTGTCACCATCCCCTTGACCCCCTGGCAGACAATAGTAGGGGGTTTTGACCCCTACATCTCCTCTTCATGGAGTGGATCCAAGTGCGACTAAAAATAAGACCTCTAAATTAATTAAGCTCCACAACCAACAATCTCCCACTTGGAGACTAATCATAGTAACTCCACCACTACTGCACTTGCTGGACTATGCTTCAACTTTGGACCTAGAAATTTTCTCAGGTTTACTATCATGATTGAGCAAGAAATTAGTTTCTCCTTGGTTATTGCCTTTGTTACAGGCTTATGCATAAAGGGTTGGACTCGAAATGTACTTGTAAAAAAATGATGAATCCTAATTGAAATAAAGGAAAATCAAGGTGAATCCTAAGAAAATAAAATCAATCATCTTCACACCAAAATTTGGGGCATTTGAAGCCCTAAAAATTAAGGTCATATTTGAAGCAAATTTAGACCTACTAAATCATATTATAACTTCATCAAAACACCACCATTATATTAGGATCAAAAAGAGATTTTCGAGTACAACTATGCCTATTTCTGGATATATATTATGGAAAATTAACCCTAAGAAAAAAATGGTCCAAAAACTTTTAGGCGAATGGGCCGACATCGAGGGTCCTCATATTCACCAATTTCCAATTTTGGAAATCCTAATATTCATCCAATTTGAAAATATTCACCATTGTGCATAACCTTGCTTTGTTAACATGTTTATAGGATTATGGCTAGTGTGTATCTTTTCCATCTTCTACAACAAATTGTATGAAATGGTGCTTGGTTTGTATATATTTAGTCCTGTTGCAGAATGATGAGTTCTATGCAAGATGAATGGCACTCTGACTATCACTATATAATGTGATATTCTCCTACTTATTTTGTAATTCCTTCATAAAACTCTGTAACCATATCATGTCTTTACTAGCCTTTGTAATAGCAACATACTCTACTTTCATTGTTGAAAGTGCAACAACCTTTTGTAATTTTGAAATCCAACTTACTGTAGTTCTACCTATAGTAAATACATATCCTATGGTACTCCTTTTGCAATCTATATCACCTACCATATTTGCATCAACATATCCTTGTAAAACAGTTTTAGTACATCCAAAACATAATACCTAATAATCCACTTCACTGCCTTTCAATACCTTTTTCTCGGGTTGCTCATAAACCAGCTCACAACTCCCACTACATGTGCTATATCTGGCCTTGTGCACACCATCACATACATAAAAATTTCAACTACTTATGAATAAGTAACATTGTACATGTAGTCTATTTCCTCATGTATCTTAGGACACATCTCTTTAGTCCATTTGAAATGATTTTCCAAAGGTGTACTAACAGGTTTTGCATCCTGTATATTAAATATTTTCAACACCTTCTCAATGTACTCACCCTGAGATAATGTTAATTTATGATTTTTCCTATCTCTTGTTATTCTCATACATACCAAGGATTTGCTTTGAAGAACCCAAATTATTCATTGCAAATGAATTTGCTAATTTTCTTTAGAAAATATTTATATCCTGCATGTTAGACACTGCAACAAGCATGTCATCTACATACAATAACAAGATAATATAGTTACCATTATCTAATCTCTTAAAATAAACATAGTGGTTAGAATAACATTTTTTATAACCTTTTTTGTCATAAACCTATAAAATTTTAGATATCACCACCTTGGAGCTTGCTTTAGGCCATAAAAGATCTTTTTCAATTTGCATACTAATTCCTCCTTCCCTTTGACCTCATACCCTTGTGGCTGCTGCATATAAAAATCTTCCTCCAAATCCCCATGGATAAAAGTTTTTTTTAAATCTAATTGTTCAAGATTCAAATATTATATAGCCACTAGACTTAAAATAGTTCTAATTGAAGTCATTTTAACAATAGGAAAAAAATTTCACCAGAATTTATACCTTTCTTCTATGCAAACCCCTTTACAACAAGTCTAGCATTATACCTCTTTTTGCCTTCGTCTTTGTCCTTCACCCTGTAAACCCGTTTATTCTTTAATTATATTTTTCTTTCAAGAAACTAAACTAATTCCAAAGTCTAGTGATGTACCAAAGAGTCCATCTCCTCTTCCATGCCTTGCTCCCACTTCTTTCTAGTTTCTACCTGCATTGCTTCTTCATATATTTTTTGCTTACCCAAATCAGTCAATAATACATAATAAAATGAAGAGTAACAATCAGGGATTTTGAGATGCTTGTTGCTACTATTGTTGAATATTATGATTTTATAGCACCTTTGGAGTTTTATTTTCTATGATTTCATCAAGCACTGTGTATTTTATGTTTACGTTTTCCTATTTATTTCTTTGCAACTGAACTTTATACATGACCTTCTCATTGAATACCACATCTCTAATCTTAATGATTTTGTGATTTTCATAATCCCAAAATTTATAACCAAAATTATTAACTCCATATCCAATAAAAGTATAGTTCTTAGACCTTACCTTAAGTTTTGTTCTATTTTCTTTATCAATTTAAATAAATGCTTCACAACAAAAAGTCTTCAAAATTGAGAAGTTAATGGTTTTACCTGTCCATAGCTCTTCTATAATACCACCATCCAGGGAACTTAAAGGTCCTCTATTTATCAAGTAGACAATAATATCCACAATATCTACCCAAAAATGTAAGGGAAATCTTGCATGTAATATTATACACCTAACACTTTTGATGATTGTCATGTTCATCCTTTTTGACACACCATTTTCTTGTGGTGTTCTTGGAACCGTATTCACTATTCGAATCCTATGGTATGAAAAATAACTATCAAAATACTTGCTGTAGTATTTTCCTCAATTATATGATCTAATATACTTCAACTTATTTCCTGTATAATTCTCAACCAAATATTTCCATTTCTTAAAAATATAAAATATATCAAATTTTCTTCAAATACAATAAAGCCAAGTTTTTCTAGTTGCATCATCAATAAAAGTAACATAATAATGAGATCCAACAAGAGATAATACCTAAGTTGGTCCCCATATGTCTATATGCACAACCTCTAACTTTTCACTCTTCTTTTCCTTCCCAACTCTAAGAAATTTGATTCTTTTCTATTTTTCATAAACACAGTGTTCACAAAAGTCCTAATCAATCTACTTCAAACTTGGAAACAAATTCTTTGAGTGGAGAATCTGCATCCCCTTCTCACTCATGTACCTAAGCCTATGATGTCACAAAGTTGTATCCACTCTTGTAGAAGCTAAATCAATAGAAATATCAGTATTACTAGTAAATATATACAACATACATTCCTTCTTTCCTTTTTCTAATATCAGTGATACTTTAGTAACCTTCCATGAATTTTATGAGAATATAATTGTATAGCCTTCATTGTCCAACTACCCTATTGAAATTAGATTTCTTCTCAAATCAATAATATGCCTTACCTCTTTCAAAAACTATTGGTTTCCATTTGGTAATTTTATCTGTATCTTACCCATTCCAACAATTTTACATGATCAATCATCACCCAAATAAACCTATCCAAAATCACCTTGAACATAGTCTAGAAAATATTTCCTATGGGATGTGGCATGATATGAAGCCCCTAAGTCTAGCACCCAATAATTATTAATATTATCTAATGAAATAATTAAAGCATCTTGTAACACATCACCTGCTACATTTACTTACTAGTTATTATCCTATTTTTCATCTCATTTTTTGTGTTTTCGAGACTAGCAATCTCTTTTTAGATGTCTTTTCTTCCCATAATGCTAGCATTCTAACTACTTTCCTTTGGATTGGGATCTACCTTTATTTTAATTTCCATGATTTTATAGACTCTTTCCTCTATCCTTTTTTCTCCCCCTATTTTCCATTGTCAAAGCATTACCTAATGTCTAACCTGTGCTTTGCATTTCATCACTAAGGATAACATCAATAACATCATCAAAATTTAAAATGTTTGAACCAAAGACATAATTACTCACAACCATAGTCATTTCGGCTTTCTATAAATGAGCACAATATTAAAATAGCCCTAACCTCATCATCAAAGTTTACTCCTACAGAACTTAACTGATTTGTAACCATGTTAAACTCATTTAAATGATCAGTAACATACCCACCTTATGACATCTACATATTAAATAAGTGCTTCATAAGAGATACCTTGTTTGAAGTTGAGGGTTTTTCATATAGTTTAGTTAGTGCCTTCATCAAATACTTCATTGTATTTTCCTTTGAAATACTGAATGCTACTAATGCTACCAAAAATAGTCATATTGTTCCTAATGTCTTTCTATCAAGGACTTCCTATTCTTCATCTGTCAGCTTTGTCATATTCTTTGCTATTTTACCTAATGGTAGGTAAAGATCCTTCTGATATAGATAGTCCTCCATTTTCATCTTTCATAGCGAGTCAATTTTTCCATTAAACTTCTCAACCCTAAACTTGCATTCTTCTACCATTACTCTCTCATTTCAAGTGCATTTTCAAACCCTAGGCTCTAATACTAGTTTTTAAGATTAAATAATAAAACATGAGCAATAAATAAACATAGAAATAAAATACAAAAGAATACAATAATACAAGAGACACAAATTTACGTGGTTCACCCAATATGGGATACATCCATGGAGAAAATAACCAAGTATTTTATTCCATCTAGAAAAATGAAGGGATACAACCTACAATAGATTTGTTGTAACTTCTTCTTAACTCTTTTATTGTCAATTACAATACACACGCTACACAACCATTGTGTGAAAACCTATCTATAAAATAGAGTTACAATTTAGGGCAAAAACACCCACCTAAAATCCATCGTCTAATCTGTGACCTAATAATAAATGGTCCAAATTTACAAAGAGAAAAAAAACATTTATTTTTGGCTTTAGGGGCATTGCCCTCGAACCCTTTCTAGGGGGATCCATAAATTGTTGCTGACCCCAATGGACCCCCTGGCGAACAATAGTAGGGAAGGTGTTGCCCCCCACACCCTTCCTTCATGGAGTGGGTCCAAGTGGGGCTAAAAGAAAGACCTCCAAATTAATCATGCTCCACAACCAACATGAGCCATGCATTCTTATGATATATTCTAAAACAAGTAAGGCGTATAGACTATATAATACAAAAACTCACAACTTTGTAGTCTCTAGATATGTAATTTTTGATGAAGGGGGAGTTTATAGTCATCAAATATTTGTAGGAAAAATATATGATGTTGAAGAAGATAATACAGTTGGGGGACAACCTTCAAATTCTACCTCTACTCAAAGCCCACCTAGCACCCCATCAACAATTTCAAGCACAAAAATCTCATATACAAGTCCCACAAAGAATACAAATTAAGGAAAGAGAATACTCAAAGCACATCCAACTAGCAAAATTATGGAAAAGAACTTTCAAAGGAGGTTAACAAGAAGCCAATTACAAGAGTTGGATCAAGTTGTTTCAATATTGGAGAAGTTCCAAATGTATGATGATGATGATGAAGAAGAACCAAAATGTAATTTGGTTAATTATGATCTATTTTCTAAAGGTAATTTGGAACCTTCATGTTATGAATATGCTTGTACTAATGATGTTTGGGTGCAATCAATGAAAGAAGAAATTCAGTCCATTGAAAAAATGATGCTTGAGAACTTGTGGAATTTCCCAAGGACAAGAAGATTCTTAGATCCAAGTGGGTCTACAAAACTAAGTTTTAAAGTTATGGAAGCATATAAATACACAAAGCAATGTTGGTTGCAAAAGGATTCACTCAAATATATGGTGTGGATTATGAAGAGACATTTTTTCTCTGTTGCAAGACAAAAGATAATCCATATGGTTCTTTCATTGGTAGCCCATAAATAATGAAAAGTTTATCACAATGGACATGAAAGGTGAATTATTGAAGGGTTATCTAGTTGAGGAGTTTTATGTTCAACAAAATCACGTATTTGAAGTGGAAGGAAAGGAAAACCATGCTTACAAATTGAAGAAATCATTGTAAAAACTAAAACAAGCACCTAGAGCATGGTACTCAAGAATTGATGGGTACTTCCAAGATTATGGTTTCACTAAAAGTAAGAATGGTTGGACTTGTATTGAATATTTTCTATGTTATTTAGTTGTGGATAACTCTAAAAGGACTTTACACCCTGCCCCTATCCTCACTAGATTTCGAGGCTAGGCGAGGCCCTGAGTGGGGGTATGGGAGCGGTAGCCCCTATTTGGAGGTCCAAGGGTGGTAGCCCCTAGGGAAATTGTGGGTTTAAGTTATTTTTAGACCCGTATGGGTATATTTGGGTTATTTTAATGGCGTCCAATGTTGTTCTGCCCATGGTATTGTAAAATCCCTTCTTGTGTTGTTGGTACATAAAACAACACTTGCATGAGGGTTTGGTAATGAATTTGCAAGAAATATAATCATAAGAAAAAATTAAGTGAAAATATATTATTGTATTAGATATGGTCAAGTTTATACAATAAGGATAAATTCTTTATGGGTTTTTCGCAAAAGGGTTTCTCAAGATAAATTCATGTGTAATGTGTTCTTCTTCTCTATTTTCCCTTTTGATTCTATACTTACTACTTTGTTAGATTTTGTTTATCGAGTGATTAGTTCTCTTCATTTGGTATCAAAGTTGGGTTTTAGCTTTGTTTGAAGAGTAAGGGTTTCAACCTAGGGATAAATTGATTCTTGAGTGGGAGAAATGCACAGAAGAATCTAGGCAAAGAAAAAATTACAGGAAGCACATGGGTAGAGATCAAAAAATTTAATGGATATAATTTTGAGTTATGCAAACTCAAGATGGAGGATCTGCTGGCGGATAAATATAAGTGGATCATGAAAATCAGGAGTAAAACCAATAGGAATGATAGATGAGGAATGGTTAAATATATATAGGAAGGTAAGGAGATCTATAAGACTATGCTTATCTAATTTGGTATCATTGAATGTATCGACAGAGGCCATGACAAAGTTGTTATGAGAAAATCTGTGAGGATTGTATCAAACAGAGTCACTAGTAAATAAAATATTTCTCTAAAAGAAGGTTTATTCTCTTTAGATGAATTATGGTGACTTTGTGGCTGAAATTTTGAATGCTTTTAACACTATGGTAAGTCAATTAAACTCTATAGATGTAAAAATGGATGAAGAGAAAAAGTATATTATTTTACTTTGTTCATTACCTAAATCCTAGGATAACCTAGTTATGGCTATCACCAACACTTCTAAATTGAAATTAGAGGATATAGTAGGAATATTTCTATATGAGGAAATGAGATGAAAATATTCTTAAGATTATCATCAAAAGGATGCCTTGGTTGTGAGAGACCGTTCTTAAGAAAGAAGTAAAAAGAAATTAGGAGAAAGGAAATCAAAATCTAGGGAAAATTTTGTTGTTCTTCACAAAATGAAATGTGGGAAGTGTGGTAAAATAGAGTATTATAAAAAATATTGCAGATCCAAAAAGGTTTATTAAGGAACATATGCAAAAATAAAGACCATAAATGAAGCTTCAGGGGGTCTGTTCATAGCTGCAACATGCTCAAGTGAACACCATGACTAATGGTTTATTGACTCAACCACTTATTTTCATATGAATACCCATAGGTAGGGGTTATATGAATATAAAAAGATAAAAGGAGGTGAAGTCTTCTTGGGGGATAATTCGACATAGAAAATAATAGGTCGAGAAAGAATCAAATTGAGGTTAAAATATGGAAGAGTTAAAATCCTTCTTGGTGTGCTTCATATTCCCAGTTTGGAAAGAAATAAGTATCTATTAGTAAGATGAATGATGTGAGTGTGACTATGGAATTCAATAAGGATAGCTACAAGATGTTTCATGGATGCTTTGTGTTGGCAAGGGGATTGTGTATAGGAAATTTGTTCATACTTGAGACTAGCATTGTAAGTATTGATTCAATAACTCTTTAATTGTAAAGAAAATTAATATGGTAGAAGAAGCTCCAAGTATTATTATAGCGAAGACAATGTTGTGGCATCAAATCATGGGGCACATTTGTGAGAAAGGCCTTCAAACATTGAAAATGAAAGGTATGGTTGAAGAAATTTTTGATTTCACATTAAATTTTGATTTTTTGTGAGCACTGTATTTTTGGAAAGCAAAACATAGTTAATTTTCCCAATAGTGCTACACGATTTGAAGGAATTTTGAATGTAGTTCAGAGTGATGTGTTTGGACCTATAAAAGTACCATCATTAGGTAAATCCATCTATTTTATTAAATTTGTTTATGACTTCTCAAGAAAGACCTGGGTATACTTTTTATGGTACAAGTATGATGTTTTCAATAAATTTAAAGAGTTCAAGGATCTTGTAGAAAATTAGACAAAGAAAAAGATAAAGGTTTTGAGAAGTGATAATGGTGGTGAGTATTTCTCTAATGAATTTGAGCAATTTTTCAAGGATTGTGGAATAGAAAGGCATAGAACAACTCTGTATACTCCACAATAGAATGGAGTTGAAAAATGAATGAATAGAAGATTGATGGATAAGGCCAGAAGCATGATAAGAGATGTAGGGTTAGAAAAGAAATTATGGGTAGAAGCCATGTTAACTGCTTGCTACCTCATAAATAGATCTCCTACCTTAGCTTTGGTGAATACAACTCCATAGGAAGTGTGGACTAGTAAGAAACCCTCTCTCAATCATATAAGGGTTTTTGGTTGTGAAGCTTATATGTATGTCCCAAAAGAGAAAAGTACTAAGCTAGACCATAAATATGAGAAATGCATATTTTTGGGTTATAGTACTAGTGTGAAAGGATATAAGTTGTGGAATCCAAAAACACAAAATATTACTTATAGTCGTAATGTTATCTGTAGAGAAACAAAAGAGGTTCCAAAATAGGAAATGCAACCAAACAAAGGACCAAATTTAATATAGGTAAAATTTAAATAGGAGGAAGAACCTATGGTAGAACCAGATGCTATAGAAGAATATGAAATATAGAGAGAGTTTGAAGATAAATATTTAGAGGAAGAAAGTGAGAAGGAAGCTAAATATACAAAACCTAGAACTCCAATTTTGAGGAGATCAGATCGAGTAAGAAGACTCCCAAAAATGTATAGCATTTCAATTTTTTCTACATTTAATTTATTAGTTACTGATGAGTAATCCAAGACTTTAAAGGAAACACTTCAATCAAGTGATAATAAGTCTTGGAAAAGGGATACAAAAGAAGAAATGAAGTCCCTAGATAAAAATAATATATGAGACTTGGTGAAATTAACCCTTGGAAAAAACTTGTTGGTTGTAAGTGGTTATTCAATAAAAAGTACAATGTAGAAGGAAAGTTGAAGTACACTCGCCCGGTAGCAAAAGGATTTTATCAAGTTGAGGGAATTGACTTTGGTGATATTTTTTCTCCTGTGACTAAACTAACATCAATTAGAGTTCTATTGGCTATTTTTGCTACTTTTCATTTTGAAATAGAACAGATAGATGTAAAGATAACTTTTCGACATGGTGAAATTGATGACGAAATATATGTCACAACTAGAATTATTTAGGGTAAAAGGTAAGGAGGACTTGGTATGCAAGTTGAAGAAGTCTCTTTACAGCTTGAACCAGTCTCCAAAGATGTGGAACCAAAGTTTTGACACTTGGGTTTGAAAAAATTAAAGTAGATCTATGTGTATGTTTCAAAAAGGAAGGTGAAAATTTTGTTATCATTGTATTGTATGTGGATGAAATGATATTAATTAGTAACAATAAGGAAATGATAAAGTTACCAAAATCTTAGTTATCTTTTAAATTTGACATGAAATATTTAAGAGTTGCAAAATTTATTTTAGGTATGGAAATAATAAGGGATCGTGCAAATAGAAAGTGTTGATTAAATCAAAGAAAATATGTTGATTTTATACCACAAAGGTTTAGGATTTATGATTGTGAACTAGTATGTACTCCATATCTGGTTGTTCAAAAGCTATCTACTAAATAGTATCCTAATACAGATGAGGAAATTGAAGAAATGCATCACGTTCCTTATGCTAGTGATGTGGGTAGTTTTATGTATGCAATGGTATATACTAGACATGATATTGCATATGTAATGGTAGTAGTTAGCATATATATATCCAAACAAGAAAAGGAACATTGGAATTTTGTGAAGAGGATCTTCAGATACTTGTGTGGAACTTTTGGTGCAAAATCAGCTTATGGTTGTGATTGCATCCATGACCTTGCCAAAATTGAGTATATGGACTAAGTTTAGAGGGATTCCATCTAATCTCTCGATAATATTGGTTCCTTGGAGGATTTTATAAGAAAAGAGAAGGGCAGGGTTATGCATAGTGGTAAATATTCTCAAACTGGATGAATATTAGGATTTTCAAAATTGAAAATTGGCGAATGTGAGGACCCTCGATGTCGGCCCATTCACCTAAAATTTTTAGGACCAATTTGTTTTTAGGGT
The DNA here is from genome assembly GCA_028583015.1 of Wollemia nobilis. NCBI lineage: Eukaryota > Viridiplantae > Streptophyta > Pinopsida > Araucariales > Araucariaceae > Wollemia > Wollemia nobilis. Next base: position 4,470,641 of record JAQPPZ010001648.1, read on the forward strand.
TAATTCACCACAATATATATCCAAACATAGGCATATTTGTACTTGTTGGAAATATCTTATCAAGCCTGATATAATGGTGGTGTTTTTATGAAGTTATAAGTTTATTTAGTAGGTCAAAATTTACCCCAAATATGACCCTACTTTTAGGGCTTCAAATACCTCAAATTTTTGTATGAAGATGATTGATTTGATTTTCTTAGGATATGCCATTATTCGCCTTGATTTTGATTAGGATTCACCATTTTTTTACAAGTACATTTTGAGTCCAAACCCTTATGCATAACCCTAGGGAAGGGAGAAATTTACTGAAAGGAAGGGAAATATAGTTGCTACTAGAACTTTTCTTATGGTGCAGATTAAACAACAACAATGACAAATACATGTAACTCGTAATCTAAGCATTTTATATACCTTCATGTAGAAATCATGGTTCCTTAATGTGATTTAGATATTAATCTAACACATGCATGTATAAGGTTATTAGCTCTAGCAATACTATTTATAATGTGCATGAATCTATATGATAGAATAAATACAACTAATATTTTAGTAATGTAAATAAAAGCATCAAAAATTCATACATACATTTGCACACAATGAACTAGAAGCCAATAGAAGCATATTTTATTACTTAAATTTAGAGTACATACATCAAGTCATGTAAACGTCTAAGATCCAACCCTTATTATGGGTGCACTCCCTATTATATATACTCTATATAAGCATATTTTGACAACAAAAAAACTCTACGATCTACAATCTATTACAATAAATTTATTACTAAAAATATGCCAGTCTATTTCTACATAGCTTCTATTGGTTTAGGAGGAAATCAAATCACCAATAACAAGAGTTTAAGATTCGATGTTTCAATCACCGCCTGCCACTAGTTGCCAAAACACATCATTATGAAAGCACATTTATTTGTTTCTATTTTTGTTCACCTATTTAGTGAAAATCCAACATGTTGTGATATCGTGACATTCTAGAACCTTGGCTCTTACTTTTATTTTGAGCCCACGAAACTCTGTCATGTCATGAAATCATGACATCTTGGGTGCCTTGGCTCTCTTTTCCTTTTGAGCCCGTGAAACTTTGTCATGTCGTGAAATCACGACATCTTGGGTGCCTTGGCTCTCTTTTCCTTTTGAGCCCACGAAACTTTATCGTGTTACGAAATCATGACATCATGGGTGCCTTGGCTCTCTTTTCCTATTCAGCCCATGAAACTCCATCACGTCATGACATCACAACATTCTGGCGCCTTGGCTCTTCTTTTTTCTTTGAGCCCATGAAACTCCAACATATCGCGATGTCACAACATGCTTTGTGCCTTAGTTTTTTTCTTTTTCTCTCCTTCGCAAAAATTGAAAACTGGTTCGGGCTTCAAAATATTCATTATCTTCAGTGTGGTATTTTTAGACTAACATTATTGGTGCCTTCCAAGGAATTTTTCTAGCAAAATATTAGAATCCAGGACCTTCATCCATTGGGAAATGGAGTCAAAATAATATGGAAGAGGGAATTTTGGAAAATCAGAAAATAATTTCTTGAATAAGAAAAATATTACCTTTCAAAATACCCCTCGCTAGCTTACGTATACCTTACCATATTACATTAAACCTCCAGTTTTACTAAAATTTTTGTAGACCTCTTTATGTCTGGCCACTATCAACAGGTTCTATTTAGTTCTCTTGGACCTTATCTATTTTTCTATCACTTTAATGACTTCATCATAAGTGAGGTAGACTTCTTTCCAAGTCTCATCATAAAGTTCTAAAGACTCCATAAACAAATGATAAACATATTGCAATTCTTCTACTTTGTCATGAGACAATGTATTCTACCTCAGAATCAACTCTTGAAAGAATGAGCTTATCTATGTGAGATCCTGAATCATAGCAAACACATGCATTTCTTGGATAGGTTCTTCCCAACCTTCTATCTCTGATTCATCATCCATAAAGGATCTTAGGGATGTTGTGAGTGCATATTCACTTAGAACGCTTGAATTTTCATCCCAAAGATATGGAAGCCCACATTTTTTTGCTAGGTTCAGATGTTTTAATAGCCCTTTAGCTTCAACTTCAAGCTCCTGGAGGAGTTTCACCCCTTGGTTGACAAGTTTAAATCTCCTGAAGAAACTCCTAGCTACAATTTTAGCCTGCGACCAGGCTTCACTTCATATCTTGGTAGTAATATTTTCTAGCATGTTTTCAGATAAGACTTGTATTCTCATCGCAACTTCTGATCTTATCTTCAAAAAGTTCAAAGAAGCTTTAAGCTCATCTTCAACCATCCCGAGCACTTATTTTACCTTTGCCAAGTATAACAACATAGGCCTTGTTCTTAGACTCAACTGCAAGATATCTTCAAACATTTCCTTTCTAACTACTTTGGCCTTTTCTTTTGATAGGCCGTGTACTTTTTTATGATTTTCCTGGACTTGTATTTGGAGCTCTTGTTCCTGTTGGTTAAGAGATTGAATCTATACAGGTACTTTTTTAGCTTCTTCTTTGTATTTAGCTACTTCACTTGCAACTTCACTAAACTTGTCTTCCCACCTTTTTACTTCTAATTTCTAGGCTTTCTCTACAACCTTCTATTCTTGCAATGCAGATTCTAACTCCTTTCTGGCTTCTTGTTCTCTAGTGAATTTTTCTTTAAAATATTCACCATACAAGTAGATAGTTCCCAAGTGATCCTGGGCCATTCCCCATTCATCTTGCATGTGAAGTTGAGTAATATCTTTTGTTAAACTTTTCATCTGATAATATTCTATCATCATTTTACCCTTGGGATTTCTTACAGTCGGTGTCAACTTTACCTTCTATCATTGCATAGTAGTGGGATCAAGCACTATCATATCTTGGGTGTGGGCTAGAGCCTTAGAGGCTTCAACGGAGTGGGATTCCCACCAATCTAAGGTATTCTTATTAGCCTTTCCTAGTTTTTTCAACTTTGAAATAGTAGGATGATTTTTAGTAGCCGTGGTGAAGGTGGATCTCATAGTTGGGATGCATATGCCCAATGGAAAAGGCTTCTAGACCAATGTAGTATTTCTATCAAAAGGAGTAACTATAGAATGAGTAAGTAACTTTAGATATTGGCCAATTTTAGATTGAATTTGTGAAGATGATGCTAGATCTAGAGAAGGAAGCCATTGTTTCAAAGGAAATATTATATCCTTTTTTGGAATAGAAATGGAAGGAGATCAAACTTTGGAATGAGGAGAAAGAGAAGTATAAGAGAATAGAGAGGCCATACCTGATCTCGTTGGGAGCACGTGCTGGTGTTCATCTTCTGCAATGTGATCTCCATTCGCACTAGAATTATCAATTTCATCTTGTTGAGAGGATCTTTCTACCTCTCTTCTTTCATTGTCCTCTTCTTCCTCTAGGTTTATTATTTCAACATATTTGGGGATTTTTCTTCACTGGTTTTTATTGTGATCAATGATCTCTTTCTTAACAGTTACATTTTCATAAATGATTAGGTTTTTTTCTCTTGATCAACTTCAACATCATTATCAATTACATCATGTTGGGTTTCCTCTTGGGTATTATTATTTCTCATAATTTCAACCTCTTGAGAAACATTCTCCGTATCTTGAGCAACTTTCTCATTTTATTTAGTAGTTTTAGTGTGTTCAACATATTTTTGCTGCTAATATTTGCCACTCTAAGGGGCTTCTTCAACATTCTGAGTTGTTTCAACTTGCTTGTTCTTCCTCTATTGATTCTCCACCATGGATTTTAGCTTTCTTTTCTTAACACCTAGGGGTACTTCATCTGATTTAGTATCCGAGAGAGAAGGGAGAACAAATTTTGGGGCTTGTAAGGATGGGGATCTACTTCTTGATGAGTTAGCACCAAGTGCCATACATTTTACTCTTTTATCTACTTGTAGGGGCTTGGTAATTCCTTACCCATACTTCCCTAGTCCTCAGCCATCATATCCCATTTTTACCATCATTTGGGTTGTCTTCTCGTAAGTTTTTCTTTGTTCTTTCGTAAATATAGTTTTAGTAGTCCTCTTATTAGAGGAACTAAGATTGGTATATGTAATAGATTATTGTTGCTCAATTGCAACCCTTTTTCCTTTGCTCTGGTCCATATCTATTTTTTGAACAACTTCGGGATTCACTTCTTTGTTGCTGCGAATGCTTGGTGGTACTTTTTTGGTGAAAGTCTCTAACCAGGTGGCTTGGTAATGGTCATAGCGAACCAAAAACTTGAGGTCATTTTTAATCGACCACCTAGAGTCTATCATATTTGTCTGGAATCTCATCATCCACCATGCATGGACCTTCCCTTCTATCCATTATGGCCCCTTATTTTGCATCCTAGTGATAGTATTGTCATCTAAGAAATGCTTAGGATCATTCTTGGGATCATAGTCAACTAAATGTTCATAAAAATCATGCCATGGAGGCAACGGTTGCATCCTTTCCACATGCCACTCTAATTCTTCATCCTTAGCATTATTCCTGCAATCCTCAATGTCCTTCCTGGGGGACATGTGGTAGCTTTTGATAGGGGTTCGGTTTAGAATAGCCTATCTCTCTGCAAATTTGTTGATAGGGTCATACTTCCATGGTTGTGGTATTTCCAACAACCCCAATTCTTTTAGGGCTTGAGTAATATGTTCGTGTTGCCCTTTCTTGGAGACAATAATACCCTCAAACTAGAATGGTATCGTACTTGTACTAGTTTTACCTATACCTATACCATATTTGAAATTGATTTTCTCGATATACCTAACATATTCCAAGGTAAAAAACCAATCTATGACATAATGGGAAAGAAAAAAGGGTTTCCCTATAAACCCATAGAGTCTAATAACAACCCCCTGAGTGAGAATGAACCAGTCATCCTCATCTACATGTTTATTCTACAAAAATTTTATAGCTTTTGGGGTCAGTCTTCTTATTTCTCCATACATAATCTTTAGGGTTGGCCCTAAAATTTTCCTTGTTGAAATCATAGTAAGACTATGTCTTGTACAACACATTAGTCCATTCACACACAGGTAGGGTTCTTCCCTTGTTCATATTTATCATACACTGAAATAAAAGCAAGCTCTTGAGCCATAAAATAAAAGAAAATCCAGACTAAATACGAAGAAAATTTGAAAGAAGCCTGAGAACCCTTCTTCATCAAGGACAAACCCTCGTGAACTTGGTGAAAAATATAATCCAGCCAATCGAAAATATTTAGGGTTTGAAAGGCAATTGACCAATGCAATCTACCACCCATAGACCATTTATTTGGACTTTAGGCCTATCACCATAGCCAAGATAGAAAACAACTTTGGGTTTTTTAAATCGGCCAGAGGAATGGGGGTTTCGGGCATGGTTCCCCCAGTAGGTGGTTTCTTTAATTGTAGTGCTAGGAAATTCCTTATACTTTCATAGGGGATAAAATATTTTGCCTGGTCTATGGGGTCGAAATATTTTGGATTTAATGCGGGTACATGACCAGTGATGAAGGTGGTAACGAAAGCATCTGGGCTTAGGGTAAAAAGGGCTCTCCCTTGGGAATTTCTTATAGTCCTCTCCTTTGCATCATAAAAATTTTCCATGGCTTTAATTAACTCGGGATAGGGATGAACAAGAATATAAACATACCAATAGAGTAGATAATTGAAGGTGAAAGTGGTAGGAGAAGACACAGTAATACCTGTGGCCATTCTCTCTTTGATATCCCTCCGAATTTTTTTTGGCATTTTCCATGTTACAGTGGTATCATCGATTCTAGCATCTCTATCGATGAATTTTTTGCCTACTTCATCTTCATGTCTCGCTACTGGAGAAGTAGAATATGATGCCACCATTGTTATCTTCTGGTTGTTCTTCTTTGGAGCCATGGGAAAACACTTGCAGAGATTGTTTGCATCGAGTTCAAGCTCGAAAATGAAAATAGAAAGTAAGTTGTAGTAGAAGTGGCACTTGAGAGTGAATTAGGATTTTTCTCGTCGATTAGAAAGAACATGCATGGATTGCATTAACTATGGTTGGTGGATTCAGATTTCTTGGATCTCCTCACACATCGTTTCTGCCACCTTCCCGCATGCTAAATTTTTTGGCCAATCACTGGCTACTGCATTAAACAAAAAATCATGCTTTCCAAAGTCTCAATCATTCACAAAGGAGGTGCCTTCCCACCAATCATTAGAAGGTTGCATGGCAAAATTTGAATTTTAGCCATTACGTCCCGAAAAGGTGGTGCTTTTCCTATTTTATCTTCTTGTTGGTTGACTTTGGATGATCACTAAATTGCAACAAAAATATTTACAAGCCAAAAACTAGAGAAATATTTAGAAAAAATACCATATAATATACATAATATACAAGAATATTTTTCCGTCTATCTGAAGTAGATTTTTAAGTGAAAACCATTCACTAGAATGGGTTGAACTTCACCCCTTTTGTATTTTAGCTGAAAAGAGTTAAATTGTTTCTCAGAGATTATTTCGAAGGGACCCTCCCAAAAGGCATCAAACTTCTGGTGGTGGCCTAGTTTGGCCTTTTTCACATTCCATTTTAAAACTAAATCCCCAACTTTAAACTTCCTGAAGGTAGTATTTTTATCAAACCATCCTTTGGTGTCAGCCATGTGCTTTTGATGGTGGTTATAAGCCTACTCTCTTTGCTCTTCTAGTTGTAGGAGTTGCATCAATCTAGCTTCCATTGGTTGACTTTCTTCAACATCGATCTGGTTGAGCAACTTCAAAGCTGGTATTTCTATGTGTATGGGTAGAATAGCCTCTTTACCATAGACCATAGAATAGGGTGATGTATCAATAGATTTTTTAATTGAAATCCTATCAGCCCACAGTGCTTGGTTTATCAAGGAGTGCCAACTTCTCTTGTTATCCTTCAGAGTCCTCTTCAAAATTCTGAGAAGATTTTTGTTTGTAGACTCTGCTAGACCATTCCCTTGTGGGTAGTAATTGGAGGAGGTCTTCAAGTATATACCATATTTTCCAGTAAATTCAATCATATTTTCTCTAATGAAGGTTGATCCATTATCTATGACCAATGCATCTGGTATGCCAAACCTTGTAATCAAGCTCTCTAAGAACTCAATCACAACTTCTTGATCAATTTTCTTAGTGGGAATTGCTTCAGCCCACCTAGTAAAGTAATCCATAGCAGTGAGTATATATTTGTGACCTGCTGACAAATTTGGTTCTATTACTCCGATGAAATCTAACCCCCACTGTTGGAAAGGCTCTTCAACTTGGATAGACTTTAGAGGCATAGGGACATTTCTATTTCTCCCTACGTATCTCTGACATTCTTCACACTTCCTGGTCATTTTGAAAGTGTCTAAGAAAATAGAAGACCAGTAGCAACCTATTCTGAGTATCTTTAATGTAGTGGTCCTCCCTGAGTAGTGTCCACTAGACAAACCTCGATGAAATTCTTCCAGAACTCTTTGTTTCTGATCCCCCTTTATGCACTTTAGTAATATACCATCTATGTTTTTCTATACAACCCCTTTGGAGAAAGAGTGTATCTCAAAGCTTGGGTTCTATACCTTCTTCTCTATGAAGTGTTCAAATTATCTAGGCATTTCCCAGTCTAAAAATACTCCACAAGGTCATCAGTCCAGTCGGTATTCTCTAGGGTTTGATCTTGTTTTGAATTCAACATTAGGCCTTGGTAGGCTATATGATCATTTGGAGCTTGCTTAGCCAACTCTTGGCATAGGGATCTACCCCTTACTAACTTGGTTGGATGTATCTCTACATCATACTCCTGTATCTTTATTACCCAACCTGCTCTTTTCTCACCAAGTTCTCCATGTATTACAAAATTTCTAACATCATGATGTATCACATAGACAATGGTCTTGCTTTGTGATAGGAAGTGCCTGAACTTCTTTAGTGACTTCATAATTGCATATACTTGTTTTTTGATGAAGTTATATCTCTCTTCATGGTTTTGCATGGTCTGGCTTAGAAAGGCTATGGGCCTTTCTTCATTATCAGCTCCTTTCTGGGTGAGAACTGCAACATAACTTTCATCCTCTCTGACAACATATAAAATGAAGCTTCTGGAGTAATCAGGGTTAACAAGCATAGGTGCTTGAGCTATTTCTTCCTTTATCTTTCTGAAGGCTTATTTTCTTGGATCTATCCATTTGAACTAGGCATCTTTCTTTAGCAGTTCTATCATTGGTTTGACAATTTGTGCAAAATATGCTATAAACTTACATACAAAATTTATCTATCCAAAAAAGGATTGCAAGCCTTTCTTGTTTGCTGGTAGGGGAAGCTCCATAAGTGCTTTTACTCTATCAATATCGATGGCCAATCTAACTTTTGAGATGACATGTTCGAGTAGAATTCCTTCTTCTACAACAAATATGGATTTCTTTGGGTTCAAAGATATGCCAAATTCTCTATATTTTTCAAATACTTTCCTAAGGTGTTCCACATGGTCTTCTTTATGGTGGGAGAAGACTGTCATATCATCTAAGTATATGACTATGATCTTATTAGCAAGTTCTCCAAAAGCCACATCCATTACCCTTTGAAAAGTTGCTCCTGCATTGGACAAACCAAAAGGTATCCTCTAATATGTAAATGTCCCCCACTTGGTGGTGAAGGTAGTCTTGTATTGATATTCGTCTCTAACCCATACTTGATTGTAACCAGAGAATCCATCCAATAAGGAGAATATCTTTGCCCCTACTACTATATGCAGAATTTGATCTATCTATGGAAGAGGGTAATGATATTTCAGAGAAGCTCGATTCAGGTTTTTGAAGTCTACGCACAATCTAATATCCCCATTTTTCTTTCTAACTGGGACTAGATTAGCTACCCAGGTAGAGTGTTTAATGGGGTATACTATATTGGCTTCAAGGAGCTTTAACAACTCATGTTTCATTAATGCTTCTATTTTTGGGTTAATAGGCCTTTGCTTTTTCTTGAAAGGCTTTGCATCTTCTTCCAACTCAATGGTGTGTTGGATGGTTTCTTTTCTGTATACTTTGAGATCGCTATACACCCAAGCAATAATATCTGGGAATTTCTTGCATAATTCCCTGATCTGGTTTAACTCTTCTTCTGTACAATTAACTCCAACTTTGATCATTTTTCTCGGCTCTAGTTGAACCTCCTTGTACCAGTGTTTATCAACCTTTATTTTGTGACCTATTGCTCGGTAATTATTATCAAAAAGGCTTTCAAGGGTGTTTATCAACATTTATTTTATGAACTTATTCTTCTTTTTCTTCTAGCATTCTTCGTCTTCTAGCATTCTTCCACTTGAGAAATTCATTTCATAGGTCAAGAAATCTAATATCTACTCATCATTTTCAAATACTTGCCAAAAAATATTTTTATCTGGCACAGAGGGTCTGTATATGAGCCTTACTATTTTGGACTTCTAGATGACATTGCTGATGGGGTAGAAATTTGCTCCTATAGATGCTAACATATCAACATGGGTATTTTTCTCTCTAGGAATCTCTTTAATGCTCAAGCCTCAATGGTTTCTAGGAGGTCCCACAACTTATTATTATATGCTTTAAGATGGTGTTGTTTACTTACACACTTTTATGTGACTTGATTCACAATGAGTTTTGAATCTCCATTTTTCTTGATACCTAGCTTTTCAAATTTTTTTAGACCCAAATAGAGTGCTTCGTACTCAGTTGCATTTTTAGTACAAATCCAAGTCAATCTATAAGAGAAAACATTTTCTTTACCTATAGGAGAAATTAGCACTATGTCGACATCGATTCCATTTTTCATCTAGTTTCGTCAAAGAAAATTTTCTAGAGATGAGTAGTAGGCTTATCTTCTTTGGGAGAACAAGGCATTTGGATTATTTTTGGCTTCATAATAGAGTAACTTCCCATCTCAGTTTCTACCATAGTGTTGAAGTTTTAAGATAGAACTGGTCTTCTATTTGAAGTTACTCCAAGGTCACTTCCATTAGATCGAGGTCTTCCAATTCCTTCATCCTCATGCTCACAGTACCAGTATCTTCTATCTTATCTATGTGGAAGGTGGATGGTTTTCATTAAATATCTTGATTCTTCTACCTTTGAAAGGAATTTCCAAATACAAATAGTCTAAATATAGATATCCTCCTATCTTAGCCATGAATTCCCTAGATAAACACATGCCAAAGTATGGTTCCAAATCCACTACCACCACTTCTTGTATCACTACAATTTGGGGCATTCTATGAAGCTTTATAGGGATGTCTTTGATTACTCCTATAGTATTGACTAGAGTGCCATCCAACTGCAGAACTCCTGGGCTGCTCCTAGTGTATTCCATTCCCATAATGTCACACACTACTTTTGGTATTACTATGGTAGCAACACCTAAATCTATCATGCAATTATGTACAACCCATCCTTCCATTTGAAGAGATAGATAAAAAGGGGGTGGTCTATTCTTTCCAGTAGTAGATGTCAGGTTTTCTTGAACTATATTTGAGTAAGAGGGATTCCTACCTTTGCTTTTCATTGATCTCAAAGATTCCTGCAATAGGTCAATTTGGCTAGGAAACTGCAGGGCATCATACATACTTGCTTTCGAAGGGGTTTTCTTCATTTCTTCTACTATATTGAAGGAAACTGAATCTACACTCTTTTCTCTCTTTAGAGAAAGCATCATATCTACTTCTGTATCCTTGAGTTGCTTCCATTCTCTGTCTCTTAGTCAGAGAAGGGAATATTAACTTCTCCTTAGCCTGCTCTTGAGTCTCCGCCTCCTTTTGTGGGATAGACTCTTTACGTACTTTTGATCTAGTGTTCTGGGTGGGGACTTGAGTCTTCTTTTCATAAGGGGTATCCCTTTTAGGTAGAGCTTTAGGGGAGAGAGGGAAAAATTAAAGGCTGGAGTTCCTAGGGATCTACCTATAGAGGTTTCTTACCTGACCTTGTCAGAACAACTACTTGTTCTATTGAAGGCATCATGAAATTGTGGTTCTCTTCTCTGATCATGTTTACATGTCCCTTCAAGGTTTTCTTTGCCTTTTCAATGGCTATTTTTTGTACATAGTGTTGATGAATCATACATGAACTTTCCCCATGCGGGTCATTACACATAGAACACCAGTAGTTAGAATCTGTGGAAGGAGCTGTAGATTCTTCATCATCATTTGCATAAACTACACTCGATCTTTCTTGACCCTTGTTACTTGAAGAGGCTTGGTCCCTCATCACTTGTGGAAACCTTCTTGGTTGAAAAATTCTTTTAGCTTCCCTTCTTTTCATTGATGTGATCTCATTAGTTAAATTCTTCATTGTCGATTGCATGTCGAGTAAGATGGCAAGCTGAGGTTCATGGGCCGACTGAGTAGGTGGTGCAGGTAGCAAAGGAACCGCAGGACTAGGGGGTAATGCTAGGAAATTCTGAGGTATTTGTATCACTGGAATAGATGGTTTCCCACCCCATTTTGGAAGCTCTATGCTAGGATAATGAGAAGAACTTGAGGGGCTAGCACTGGAAGCTTGAGGAATATCTAGGAAAATTGGCATTACTACCTTTGGTGGGAACCTTCTAGTAGCAATGAGGTCTTTCTCTACTTTGGATACCTCTTGAAAGATATTAGGGAAAGTGAGTACCCATGATTGCCTTATAATCATACTGATATCAGAATCAAAAGCCCTTAAATAATAGTATACGACTTGTTCGCTAGTTGGTCTCAGCCCATCAGGCACTCTTTCCCAAGTATGACTAAATCTGATGTTAAAATATACTATCTCCTCTTGAGGATGCTTTTGAATGATGGTGAACTAGCTGAGCAAGGAGAAAGGATCTGCATGTTGGTTAAATTCATCTACTAACCTACCAGTGAGTTCAGCCCAACTAGTAATAGTTTGAATAGGAAGTGCTCTATACTAGTAGAGCATTTTCCCTTTTAGGGAAATGACCAACAATTTGATCATCACATATTCCTACGTGATGTCGTATATGGCTACCAAAGAGGCAACATCTAGATAGTGCTCATAAGTTGTCTTACCTGTACCATCATAGGAGGGCAACACCTTCAAAGTTGTAGCAGGGATCATATTTTGAGCCATCAAGTTTAGAGGACCCATGTGATTCCATGTGAGGTAAGCTGGAGGAGGTGCAACCATTGTAGCTATTGTGCTTGCTTATGCCATAGAACTATTGGTGATCATACTTGAAGATATATCGATAACGATGCTAGGTAAAATAGTAGGTACAAGGGTGGTGATATTGGTAGCAAGTGGGTTTGATCTAGTAGACAAAACTGGATGAACCCTAAGGCTTCCAAGGTGTAACTCGAAGAACTCAATGGGCTCTTCAAAGTTTTTTGCTTTGGATCTGGTTATCATAAATATGGATGTTTGCAATATTTAACCAGACAAAAAGATAAGGTATTTCTTGGGTCTATACCTTCGAACGGAGTCTCCAGGTGATTGATTTGGATCTAAACAGAACAAAGACAAACATCGAACCTTTGAAATGTAAAATATTGTGGGATTTTGGTCCCACCGGGCATGCCAAAAACTGTTGGTACAAAATCGGCCTATGGTTGTGATTGCACCCATGACCTTGCCAACATTGAGTAGACGGACTAAGTTTAGAGGGATTCCGTCTAATCTCCAGAGAAGGTTGGTTCCTTGGTGGTTTTTTATAAGAAAAGGGAAGGGAGAAATTTACTGAAAGGAAGGGAAATATAGCTGTTGCTAGAAATTTTCTTATGGTGCATATTAAACAACAACAATGACAAATACATGTAACTCATAATCTAAGCATTTTCTATACCTTCATGCAGAAATCATGGTTCCTTAATGTGATTTAGATATTAATCTAACACATGCATGTATAAGGTTATTAACTCCAAAAATATTGTTTATAACGTGCATGAATCCAGATGATAGAATAAATACAACGTATATTTTAGTAATGTAAATAGAAGCATCAAACATTCATACATACATTTGTGCACAATGAACCAGAAGCCAATAGAAGCATATTTTATTGCTTAAATTTAGAGTACATACATCCAGTCTTGTAAACATCTAAGAACCAACCCCTATTTTAGGTGTGCTCCCTATTATATATACTCTATGTAAGCATATTTTGATAGCTAACAAACTCTATGATCTTCAATCAGTTACAACAAATTTATTACTAAAAATATGCCAATTTGTTTATGCATGGCTTCTATTGGTTTAGGAGGGAATCAAATCACCAACAACAAGAGTTTAAGATTTGATGCTTCAATCATCGCCTGCCACTGGTTTCCAAAATATGTCCTTCTAAAAGCACATTTATTTATTTCTATTTTTGTTCACCTGTTCAACGAAACTCCAACATGTCGTGAAATCATGACATCTTGGTGCCTTGGCTCTTCATTTTCTTTTGAGCCCGCGAAACTCTATCATGTCGTGAAATCGTGACATCTTGGGTGCATTGGCTATCTTTTCCTTTTGATCCCATGAAAATCTGTCATGTCGTAAAATCATGACATCTTGGGTGCCTTGGCTTCTTTTCTTCCTTTGAGCCCGCAAAAATCTATCATGTCATAAAATCGCGACATCTTAGGTGCCTTGGCTCTCTTTTCCTTTTGAGCCCGTGAAACTCCATCACATCATGACATCATGAAATTTTGTCACCTTGGCTCTTAATTTTTCTTTGAGCCCGTAAAACTCCAACATGTCATGACATCATGATGTCTCTTGTGCCTTAGTTCTTTTCTTTGTCCCTCCTTTGCAAAAATTGAAAATTGGTTTGGGCTTCAAAATATTCATTATCTTCAGTGTGGTATTTTTAGACTAACAGGAACTACAAATTATGCTATATATTACAAAGAAAAATCTAGAGACAATGATATTGTAAATCTACAAGGGCTTGTGGATGCAGATTAAGCTAGAGATCTTGACAAGAGAATATCTATCAGTGCTTATGTGTTCAAGCTATTTGGAGGGGTAGTAAGTTGGATGAGTAAAAAGCAATTAGTTGTTGCTTTATCCACTATAGAAGCATAGTACATTGAAGCAACTCATACCTATAAAGAAGCAATGTGGCTACAAAGGCTATGTTCAATAGTTGGCATTAAGAGAAGGTTGTGAGAATTGATAGTGATAGTCAAAGTGCAATAGGTTTGGTAAACAATCATGGTTTAAATGATCAATCAAAACATATTGATATCAAGTACCATTTTGTGAGAGAGATGGTTGAAGAGAATTGGATGATTTTTGAGAAATTTGATACAGAGAAGAATACTATTGATTCATTAACAAAGGTTGTTCCTACTAAGAATTTTTCTTAGTGTAGAAGATCTATGGGCATGGTTTCCCTTGACAGTTGATAATGGCAATTTTTAGTCCCAATGGAAAGTATTCAACAAGTGGGAGAATGTTGGACTTCTATTGAATATTTTTCATGTTATTCAGGTAGGTCTAACTCTGAAAGGACTTTACACTCCCCCCTTATCCTCATCGGGGTTCGAGGTCAGGTTCGGTCTCGAGCGAGGGTACAAGGACGATAGCCCCTATTTGGGGTTCTAGGGGTGTTATCCCTTGGAGATATTATTTTGGAGGGTTTAAGCTATTTTTAGACCTGTATGGGATTTTTTGGGTTAATGTAATGTTAGCCCATGGTTTTGTTCCCATGGTACTATAAAACCCCTTCTTGTGTTATTGGTATATAAAAAAACACTTGCATGAGGGTTTCGTAATGAATTTGCAAGAAATGTAATTACAAACGTAAAGTGAACGAAAGGATATTATTGTATTTGAGACGGTCAAGTTTATACAATAAGAAGATATTCTTGTTGGGTTTTTTTGTGACCACTTCACAACAACCCCAAGATTGGGGACCCACTGAATTTTTGAAGCTTTTGATGCTTGTTTTTGAAGTGTAGACATCATTCAATTGGTTGTAATTTTGTTTTGTTGATCTTCTTTTGAAAATCTCAAGATTTGATAATTGTGATTTTAAATGTTTTAATTTAAAAAAACTTTTAATTTTAATGTTTAAAATGAATCATTTAAAATCACTAAGTAAAATACTTTAGAGTATAATTTTAATGTTTTAAATCATTCATTTTAAAATTTTAATTAAAATAATAAAAGTTCATTTTGAATGTTTTTATTTCAAAGTGTATTGTAAATGTTCTAATTAAAATATTTAAAGTATATAATTTTAATGTTTTAAAACATTAATTTTAAAGTTTAATTAAAATATCTAAAGTTCATTTTGAATTTTTTTATTTTAAAGTGTATTATAAATGTTTTAAATAAAATACTTTAAGTACATTATTATAAAAAAAATTGTGTTGGTTTTGCAGGTTTTCAATATAATGTAAAACAGAATGAATGAACAAAGGAGCGGAAAGCAAAGAGAATAAATGGTCGGACAAATTGAAAAGATAAGACCGAGAGAGAAGACATATTGGAGAACTGAAGAGTATATTTTCTACATGAAAGGACATCATCCATTGTTACAGAGTTCAGGTTTTCTAAAATCTAATGTTTTAATTGAAATATCAGTCACATTTGACTTTATTTTTTTATTTAATAAAAAGTGTGCATGTGGATGGTGATTTTATTAAATAATTTAATATGACATTCATTTCATTACCCTATAAGATTGCATCTTTTTTACTATTGACAGTGTGAATGCAAATCACATTAGAGTAGGTTAATATTTTCAGGAAATTCTTTTATGTAAATGTAAGGTTGACAAATTTCATTTTATTTCATTTTAGTAATTTGTATGTATGTTCCAATTTTCTACACATTTTATTTTTATTTTCCTAACCTTCATATTTTTCATTTTATTTAAATTCATTTCACTTATAAATCAAAACCCTAATTTTTAATATAAATTTTTCAATCTTATATTAGGGTAAATGTTATTTCATTTATTAAACTCTTGGTATTTCATATTCTAAAATATGGAAAAATCAAAACCTTAAGTTCATGCAAAGTTTCAAGGTAAATGTTATTTCATTTATTAAACTCTTGGTATTTCATATTCTAAAATCAACATTAGAGTTTAATTAATTAAATGGAAAATCAAAACCCTAAGTTCATGCAAAGTTTCAATTTGATATTAGGGTAAATGTTATTTCACTTATTAAAATCTTAGAATTTCATATTCTACAATAAAAATTAGAGTTTAATTAATTAAAATTTTAAAATAATTATAAAGTTCCAACATTAATTATTTGAATGATTTAATTTAAATCATTTTCCTAAGGTTTAATTCAAATATTTGCATTTCATAAAGTTTATTGGCAATATTTGATTTTTAATATTACATGTAGGGAATTAATTTCATGAACAATCAATAGCATAACACAATAAAATATTACCAAATAGGCCCCTTATTAACAGTTGCTTGCAAATCACTAAGGTATTCTAAGCACTTATTTTGATGCATTTTCATGACATATAAATACATTAAGTGAAAGGAGCCTTGAAGAAATTTATATTTCTTTGCAAGAGAGAGTTTTTTAACCAAAATCCTAACTGTGAGTGTGATTTCACAACTAGGCGAAATTACCCCTCAATAGAATTGATGCTAGAAGGAGGGCCTAAAAGGTAATATTTTTTTAATTTTCAAAATTTGAAATTGTTCAAATTTATTTCGAGTTTAAAAAAAATGCCAAGGTTTAATTAATGCATATCTTTTGACTAATTGTTAGTCATTTCATGCTTATTCACAATATATATATATATATATATATATATATATATATATATATATATATTTGACTAATAATATTGGCATTAAAGTTGTGTTCTTTAAAGTTCACTAATGACATTGTTTACTTCAGTAAAGAAAAGAGCTGCATCTTGGATAGGCCATTATTATAGCAATTTAAACATGCCTATTCATAAAATTCTTGAATGTGTAGAAGTTTGTTTACCCAGGTTTAGGCATGATGTGGATCAAACCAAGGAACATATTTAGAGATACAAGGTCATGTTAAGTCATTTGCAACTTATGCAGGGAGAAATTCCTTGTAGGTTGTTTTCATATCCATTGGATGAAGTTGCATTTGAGTGGTACCTACATTTACCTGTAAGTTCTACCACTTCTTGGGCTAAACTAGAAGAAGCATTTCTCAAACATTTTGGAAAGTTGGATGACCCAGTTATGATGTTAAATCAATTTGTCTCTATCCACAAAAAAATTAATGAACCCATGAGATCATTTAATGATAAATTCCATAGATTATATACTAATATGGGGACATATTATATCATTTCAGAAGAAAGATCCACTCAAATATACATGGGAGCCTTAGATCATGTTACTTCTATGTTTTTGAGAAATTTTTATAAAATTACATCATTTCCTAGAGCTTACAATGAGGCAGTATCATTTGAACAATAGCTGATCTCTCAAGGTGTTAATATGGAAAAACTATACAAAGTTAGACCTAAAACTCATAATCAAAGATCACAAATGAGTCAAGTTGAGACACATGATAAAATTGATAGTTTAGATGTCACAACTACCTTAGATGTTGAGAATGAGGTGCAGGTTTCAGATTCAATACTCATCAATGAACATTGTGATGATCAAATTGATCAAAATGTAGGAATTGGTTTAGAGCCATTATTCAGAAAGGAGGATTGGGACGATCTTATAAAAAAATATAGAAATTGATCCCACTAAAGAATGTTGGCAATTTTGGGTACCTTGGGTACATTGCTTTTGCTCAAGTGAATAAGTTGTCATTGATGTCAAGAAGCTTTTGAAGGAATTTGATTTGATGTAAAATAATTTGTCTTGATGAAGGTTCGGCATGATAGGTTTGAAAGAAAGTAAGTTGGCAAAATGTCACGATATCACGACATGTCACATTTTCATAACTTAAGCAAGAGAGAGAAAGCTTTTTAGAAAAGTGTCGCGATATCGCGACATGTTGCATTTTCGCAACTTAAGCAGGCAAGATAAAGCTTTTTAGAAAAGTGTCACGATATCACGACATGTCACAGTTTTGTGACTCGAAGAGGAGAGAGAATGTTTGGAGTCAAAAATGTCGCAATTTCACGACATATTGCAAGGAAGGTTGAACGGACAAAAAAGTTTCACGATTTTGCGACATGTTGCAGGAGAGAGAGTCCAAAAGAAAAAAATGTCGTGATTTCATGACATAATGCAAGAGAGAGAGTCCAGGAGAAAAAGTGTCACGATATCATGACATGTCGAGTTTTTGTGACCCGAAGAAAAGAAAAGTGCTAAGGATAAAAAGTGTCACGATTTTGCGATAAGTCAGAAGACAAAGTGGAAGCAATATAAAGTGTCACGATTTCACGACATGTTGTAGATGAAAATGTTCCAAGTAAGAACTATCACGATTTCATGACATACAGCAAAGGGAAGAGTCTAAAATGAGAAGTGTTGCGATTTCATGACAGGTTGTAGAGAAGTCATACGGAAGCTGAAAGCGTCGTGATTTCATGACGAGCTACAAAGAAAACATACGAAAGCTAGAAGTGTCATGATTTCATGACAAATTCAATGAGGAAGAGCTCAAAGGTGAAAGCATCATGATTTTGAGACATGTTCCATTTTTGCGAGCGTAAGGCAGAGAAAAACACATGGTAGCAAAAATGTTGCGATTTTGCAACATGTTTCATTTTTGCTAGTGCAAGCAGACAAGAGTGCAAGGAAGAGAAAGTGTAGCAATTTCATGAAAGATTGAGATGGCAGCATTCGGTTGGAGAAAGTGTCATGATTTCATGACAAAAATAGAGTGCAGGTATTCTATAGGAGAAATGTCATGATTTCGTGACAAAAGCAGAAAGGAGGTCGACGAAGGGAGAAGTGTCACGATATCATGACAAAAGCAAATTTGATGCTGACAAAGACAAAAGTGTCACAATATCACGACAAAAGCCAAAATAAAGTGTACGATTGCAAAGGTGTCATGATATCGTGACATGTTGTATTTTCATGGCAGAAGCTACAGAATAGTTGCAGATGCAATGAGGCTGACAAAGTTAAATTTGGGTCGACGAAGATTAGGGTTTGCAGTCGACGTAGTTTAGGGTTGTGCAGCCAACTAAGATCAAGGTTTTGATCTTGAAAGTGTTAGTATAAAAGGAGGGCTATTTGGAGAGTTGTGAAGTGATCAAATGCGTTGTTGAAGTGCAAAGTTTGAAAAAAGTGTGCAAGTTAAGTCTGCGGGGCACAGAGAGCAAGTCATGCCAAATCAAGCTAAGTGTGAAGCAGAGTGCACAAAGAGCAGAAAAGCACAAAGTTGTTGGGTGCATTGTTTCTGCGATGTTCAGAGATAGTGCGCAGGCCTTGATGGTTTTGGACAAATCATTGAAAGGGATTGTTGGACAGATTTGAGCAAGCTTTTGTTGAGCTTGTAGAGTAGTTTGGGCAGGTTCTAGTGAGAACTTGCAAAGCAAATCTGAGACAAGTCTTGGTGAAGACTTGGGTGAAGATCAAGCAAGCTTTAGTGGAAGCTTGTGAAAAACTTTTGTGAACCAGATTTGAGGACCAGTTGAGGACAAAGATTGGTGCATTTTTGAGGACATTTGTGCTAGATCGAAGGATTGTGTTTGGTGCAGATCATAGAAAGAGAACGATGACATTTGTGTTAGACCAAAGGACTATGTTTAGTGCAAATTCGAGGACCAGATTTGGAGGTGACAGAGTTGAGGACAGAGGTCTCCAGCTAGAGCAGGGAGGACAGGTGTCTTATGTGTATAGAATTCTATTTGCTAAGGGCAACAGAGGCAGAGGTCTTCTAGAGTATCACCAGCCAGAGCAGAGCTAGGGGATTGGTGTCTCCTATGGGTTGGTGCCCACAAACTCGAGATTAGGGGATTGGTGTCTCCTTTGGGTTGGTGCCCATAAACATTGTAATCGAGAAAGGTATTCCCAGAATTTGGATTGATAAAATTTAGTGAAAGATTTTATCCGTGGATGTAGCCCAACAATTCTGGGTGAACCACGTTAAAATTGCTATCACTTTGTGGATGATTTTGTGCATTGCTTTGGGTATATTGCTTTACTATTTTGTACTATAAAGGAAAAAGTAGAAAGAGGTCTTATACTGTTCACCCCCTATCAGTATAAGCTTGTGTTCTTCAATTGGTATTAGAGCGGGTGCCTTTGAAAATTTTAACTGCTTGAAGGAAAAGCCAATAAAGAACATAATGGATTATTCAAGTGGCAATGCAGCACCTATTCTTGATGGATCAGATTTTGGTCTTTGGAGTGCAAGGATGAAGGTTCATCTAATGGCACTTGGTAATGAGGTATGGGAAGTAATTGAAGATGAGTATACTATTCCTGTACATGGTCCAAATACTAAAGAAGAAAGGCTCCTACATCACATCAATTTGAAAGCAGTGAATGCAATTCTGAAAGGGTTACAGAAAGCAGATCTCACCAAAGTGATTCACTGCAAAACAGCTAGTGAAATGTGGAAACAGCTGCAGGTGGTTCATACAGGTGATTCAAATGTCCAAAAGGCCAAGTTGAAACACTTCAAAGGTATGTTTGAACAACTCAATATGAATGATGATGAAAATATTAGTGACTACATGTTTCGTATGGATGAGGTTGTTAACTCCATGAAAGACTTAGGTCTTGAGCTTGCTGAAAATGATGTTTGTGATAATATTTTAAGATCTCTTCCTAATAGATTTAGTGAAAAGATTTTTGCTATTGAGGAAGCTAAATATTTGGATAAGTTGAAAAAGGATGAGCTCCATAGTATATTTGCAGCATTTGAGTTGAGAACTCAAGTGAAGGTTGATGTCAAGAAAGAGGCAGCTTTCAAGGCTACCAAGAAATCCAAGGGTAAACAACTTTAAGAGAGTGATGAGTCTTCTAGTGATGAAGAGGCATATTACAACAAGAAAGGCAAATTCTCTAGAAAGCACAAAAGCATGAAAAATATAAGATGTTTCAATTGCGGAAAGTTTGGTCATTATGCTACAGACTGTACTATTCCCAAGGATGAAAGTGATGAAGATAAATAGGATTCTAAGAGCAAGGATTCTAAAAAGCACAAGCATCATAGAAAGAACAAATATGAGCACAACAATCAAGGAAAGAGGTATTCTCACAAGCACAAGAAGATTTTCTACCTAGACAAAGCAAGTAAATGTTCTAGTAGTGATAGTGAAAGTTCTTCAAGTGATAATGAAAATGAGATGTTGTTCATATCAGAAAAAGAGGAAGAACCGAAACATAGATTCATTATCATGAAATGTCTTAGATGTGGAAATTTTGGTCACCTTGAGGATGATTGCACAAATAATGATTTGGTTTCTAGTATGTATGAGGATGCTTCAGAAAACTATAAGGAATATGCATGTATGGTTTTTGAAAAAGGTAGCACCTCTAGTGATAAGAAATCTAAAAAAGGCTTTGATGATTCTGAAAACAAACAAATAAAGGATCTTGAAAGTGAACTTACTAATGCTCTTAGTGTTTTGAAAAAGGAAAGAAAGAAGAATGCTAGACTCAAGGATAAGTTAGATGAATGTTGTATGGAGAGATGATCTTATAGAAAGTCTTGACTTCTCTATGGCTAAGATACAAGAACTCAAGGATGAGTTAAAGTCTAAGGTTCTTGAGTATAGTGAGTTAGAATAGAAAATGGCTTCTTTGAAAGAGGAAACTAAAGAGTACAAGGATAAGCTTTATAGGTTTCAAGATAGCTCCAAAAAGGTTAAGTTACTCATCAAAGGTCAAAGAAAGATAATGGATAAAACAGGCCTTGGTTTTGTCAAGGAATAAGTTGGAGAGTCTAGTAAGAGACTCCAAAAGGAAGAGAGTTTTGATGAGAAAAGTATTTCAGATTATGAGTCCTTGGATGATAGATGCGCAGAAATAGAAAACGAAATTTAGAATGAGAAGAAGAAGTTTTCAGGACCCAAGAGGTCGAATAAAGGAAAATTTCACGATAGATGTTTTGCGTATTATAGGTTTGGTCACATGGTTGCACATTGCATGGCTCAAGTGAAGATGGTGAACAACAATTTCATAAGCGCTAGTTTCTTTCGAGGGTATTGCTACTCTTGTCAACAGTTCGGGCACAAGGCATTCTATTACGAGGTAAATAGTAGGAACAAGTTTGATCAGAATAGGTTTAGGCAGAACTAACGGATTCAAAGAATATGTATGCCTAAAAGAAATAACATTGTTACTTGTTATAAGTGCAACAATGAAGGTCACATAGCTAGACAGTGTAGAGCTAAAATTTCAAGGTACAGGAATAGGAACAGTGGTATAAATAGGTCCAAGGATCAAGGCATGAACAAGAACAGGGATGAGAACAAGAACAAGAACAGTGGCAATTTTGGGTACCTTGGGTACATTGCTTTTACTCAAGTGAATAAGTTGTCATTGATGTCAAGAAGCTTTTGAAAGAATTTGATTTGATGTAAAATAATTTGTCTTGATGAAGGTTCAGCATGACAGGTTTGAAAGAAAGTAAGTTGGCAAAATGTCACGATATTGCGACATGTCGCATTTTCGCGACTTGAGCAGGAGAGAGAAAGCTTTTTAGAAAAGTGTCACGATATCGCGACATGTTGCATTTTCATGACTTAAGTAGGAGAGAGAAAGATTTTTAGAAAAGTGTCACGATATCACGACATGTCATAGTTTCGTGACTCAAAGAAGAGAGAGAATGTTTGGAGTCAGAAATGTCATGATTTCGTGACATATTGCAAGGAAGGTTGAACAGACGAAAAAGTGTCACGATTTCGTGACATGTAGGAGAGAGAGTCCAAAAGAAAAAAATGTCATGATTTCATGACATAATGTAGGAGAGAGAGTCCAGGAGAAAAAGTGTCATGATATTGTGACATGTCGGGTTTTCGTGACCTGAAGAAAAGAAAAGCACTAAGGAGAAAAAGTGTCACAATTTCGTGACAAGTCAGAAGACAAAGTGGAAGCAAGATAAAGTGTCGGGATTTTGTGAGATGCTATAGATGAAAATGTTCCAAGTAAGAACTGTCATGATTTCGTGACATACAGCAAAGGGAAGAGTTTGAAATGAGAAGTGTCGTGATTTCGTGACAGGTTGCAGAGAAGTCGTATGAAAGCTGAAAGCATCGTGATTTCGCGATAGGCTACAAAGAAAACATACGAAAGCTAGAAGTGTCATGATTTCATGACAAATTCAAGGAGGAAGAGCTCAAAGGTGAAAGCGTCACGATTTCATGACATGTTCCGTTTTCACGGGCATAAGGCAGAGAAAAACACAAGGCAGCAAAAGTGTCATGATTTTGCGACATGTTCCATTTTCGCTAGTGCAAGCAGACAAGAGTGCAAGGAAGAGAAAGTGTAGAAATTTCACGACAAATTGAGATGGCAGCGTTTGGTTGGAGAAAGTGTCATGATTTCATGACAAAAATAGAGTGCAGGTCTTCTATAGGAGAAATGTCATGATTTTACGACAAAAGCAGAAAGGAGGTTGACGAAGGGAGAAGTGTCGCGATATCATGACAAAAGCAAATTTGATGTCGACAAAGACAAAAGTGTCGCGATATCACGACAAAAGCCAAAAGAAAGTGTACGGTTGCAAAGGTGTCGTGATATCGTGACATGTTGTAGTTTTACGACAGAAGCTACATAAGAGTTGCAGAGGCAGTGAGGCCAACAAAGTTAAATTTGGGCCGACGAAGATTAGGGTTTGCAGCTGACATAGTTTAGGGTTGTGCAGTTGACTAAGATCAAGGTTTTGATCTTGAAAGTGTTAGTGTAAAAGGAGGGCTATTTAGAGAGTTGTGAAGTGATCAAATGCGTTATTGAAGTGTAAAGTTAAAAAAAAGTGTGCAAGTTAAGTCCGCGGGGTGCAGAGAGCAAGTCGTGCTGAATCAAGCTAAGTGCAAAGCAGAGTGCACAGAGAGAAAAAAAGTGCAAAGCTGTTGGGTGCATCATTTTTGTGACGTTCAGAGATAGTGCGTAGGCCTTGATGGTTTTGGAAAAATCATTGAGAGGGATTGTTGGATAGATTTGAGCAAGCTTTTGTTGAGCTTGTGGAGCAGTTTGGGTAGGTTGTAGTGAGAACTTGCAAAGCAGATCTGAGACAAGTCTTGGTGAAGACTTGGGTGAAGATCAAGCAAGCTTTAGTGGAAGCTTGTGAAAAAATTCTGTGAACCAAATTTGAGGACCATTTGAGGACAAATATTGGTGTAGTTTCAAGGACATTTGTGCCAGATCGAAGGACTGTGTTTGGTGCAGATCAGAGAAAGAGAACAATGACATTTGTGCTAGATTGAAGGATTGTGTTCAGTGCAAATTCGAGGACCAACTTTGGAAGTGACAGAGTTGAGGACAGATGTCTCCAGCCATAGAAGGGAGGACAGGTGTCTTTTGTGGATAGAATTCCATTTGCTAAGGGTAGCGGAGGTAGAGGTATTCTAGAGGATCACTAGCCAGAGCAAAGCTAGGGGATTGGTGTCTCCTGTGGGTTGGTGCCCACAAACTCAAGATTATGGGATTAGTGTCTCCTTTGGGTTGGTGCCCATAAACATTGTAATTGGAAAAGGTATTCCTAGAATTTGGATTGATAAAATTTAGTGAAATATTTTATCTATGGACGTAGCCCAGCAATTCTGGGTGAACCACGTTAAAATTGTTGTCACTTTGTGGATGATTTTGTGCATTGCTTTGATATTGCTTTGGGTATATTGCTTTACTATTTTGTAGTATAAAGGCAAAATTAGAAAGAGGTCTTATACTGTTCACCCCCCCCTCTCAGTATAATCTTGTGTTCTTCAAAGAAACCCTTGTCTCACCAAAATATGAATCTGAGGAAGATGAAATTGAGGAGGATGAATTTGAGAAATGAGTTTTTTGAAATTAAAGAAAATGAATTTGAAGATGAATCTAAAAATGTCATAAAAGAAGATATGGAATTTCATCAGGTGCTTCAAAAATATAATGATGTCCTTATTTCAGATAATGAATAAGAATCATTCACTTCTTTCGTAATTTCCAAAGAAGATTCTATTTCAATTGATGTGCAGGAAAATAAAAACCTTATTTCATTTAAGGATTCTATAATACCTATACAACAAGAAATTAGTAGGTTTTCACATCAGGTGATTGATGAAGGGGAATGTGAAAATGAATCTATAGATATATATGAATATTGTACAGAAGATATGGTTGAATATCACTCTTTACCTATATAAAATAACTATTGTAATTATTGGGAAAGATATGAGAAATGTGTTTCTTTTATGACTTATGATACAATTATTTCTTCATCTTATATGCATGACACTAAAGTTGATATATCACATGAAGAACCTACAATTCTTGTTCAGCCAAAATATCATATGTTGTTTGAAGACACGATAGGATATCAACCTTCAATTTTCTAGAGTAATATCTTTGGGATATTTACCCTTTTACTCCACTAGGTAAAATAGTAGTATACTGCATTATACTAGCTAGATTATTAAATTTACTTTTTACCACTTACCATGTAGATATTTACTATTTCAAATATCTAATGGTAGCTTATGGTTCATCCTAAATATCCTAGGGTAACTATTCTAGTTTATCGCTTCATCTTTTGAGCACGTTAGTTAGCATAGGAATAGCCTAATTTGGTTATATTCTATTTTGTATCCTATATAAACACTTAGCTTCTTAAAGCTAAAGTTAATGAATAATATATTAGATTCACCTTTTTTCATTATTGTCATTAGAGCCAGAGGTAGCACCGAGGAGTGGCCCATAGTTTGACTGGCTTGAATCTCGAGGAGTGGCCATTGATTGGCATGCATCCTGAGGAGCGGTTGATAGGTGACTAGCACGCATGCTGAGGAGCAACCCGTAGGTTACTGGCATGCATTTTGAGGCAACCAGTAGGTGCTAACATGGCATACAATCTAGCCCTGGCATGAAACTCAAGGTGTTGATTGATGTGGCATCCGATCTG
The DNA here is from genome assembly GCA_028583015.1 of Wollemia nobilis. Classification (NCBI taxonomy): domain Eukaryota; kingdom Viridiplantae; phylum Streptophyta; class Pinopsida; order Araucariales; family Araucariaceae; genus Wollemia; species Wollemia nobilis. The sequence goes on from JAQPPZ010001648.1 coordinate 4,496,544, forward strand.
GCCCTAGCACAAAACCCAAGGCACTAACTAATGTGGTGTATGATCTGGCCTTGGCATAGAACTTGAGGTGCTGACATGGATATGGCCTACGATTCGAGGTATTGATGTGGATCTGGCCCATGACCAGAGGCACTGACATGGCAGTGAAACTCTTGAGATGCACCAAAATCAAGGCATTGACATGTGGAAGCCTCCTCCTACACCACATGGCACGCATATAATCTCTATGACCTGATGCAAAAATGAGCTTCCTGTTACCTACAGGCAATGAGAAACTTAGGGAGGATTCACACTTTTAAAGTGTGGAACATTTCCCACACGAGCAATGTGGGACAATTGTCCCATTTTTTTTAAAAAATAGTGAAGCGTTGAAATGCTTCATCAAGGTCCTGGCACCCTGTGGCCTTCCGATCAGCCATAGGGGCCTATTGGCAATAGCCGCCAGTCTAAGGCTCCGACTCATGAGAGGTCATGAGTTCAAAGCCCGACGGGGCTAAAACAAACATTTTTTGCTTGTTCTCAAAGAAAAGGGGTTTTTTTCTAAAAGAAAAGGTATTTTTTTTATTTTTTTGTGATTTTTTAAATTATTTTTAATCTTATTTTATTTCTAATATAATATATTTATGATTAAATTAAAGTTTTTAAAATTTAAAAGCTTTGTTTATCATTATTTTATTATTATATAAATTTGATTAAAACTATTACAATTTTGCATTAAAATAGAAAATTTAAGAGGGTATTTTTTTTGCAACTATAAACAATAAGTGTTTTATTGTTTTCTCCATATTTGGGGATAAATAGACAAGACCTATAAAAACACTATTTTGTTGCACTATATGAGAATTTCATCAAACTTTGTTCTACCCATTTCAAACTAATCCATTTATTATTGAGAAAAATTTAAAAATCTCATGAAGAATAGGCCCTAGATCAAGAAAGCTCTTCATTGTCTAAGAGTCATTTGAATAAGAAACGAACTCCACCGCCAAACCACAAGATCAAATTTTTGGTGGACGCTTAGATGACATCGTAAGAGTTTACCCAGATTCAATTTCTACACAGATCCTTGGAAGGGATTGGATCATAGCTATGGTCCTATGTGGATCAGAGAACCATTTGATCCAAAAGCACCTCCCCTTTTTTAATATTGAATACTAAGGAGTACTTTGAAAACCATGACATGTGTCTACTGGTTTTGGAAGCCTTTCAAATGCAAGTCTTGTGTCGACTTGTCTTGGAAGGAGTGCTAGTTTTGTTAATTTTGCAAATCAAGGGGGGAAGACAAGAAATTGATCTTCTTTGCAAAATTGTAACACAAAAGTGAGGAGCACTTAAAAAAAATAAAACTTGTTTATTTTGCAAAATCAGAAAATATAGGCAATTGTTTATTGTCATATTATTTGCAAAATTGTAATACAAGGAGGAGACAAAAACATATCAATTTTTTGCACAACACACATTTATATTTTGTTGCAAAAATTAAAAGGTGCATTTTTTATTTTACTCGACAACTTCATTGGCAAATTAGGTGCATTTTCAATTGCATCCGACACCTAGGTGATACGAATTTTGTGGGTATTCTTGTTTTATTATTGTATTATTTCTTTGCAATTATAAGTCATAGAATCAAGAACACTACATACCCCAAAATTTCACAAATTTGTGTAAATACTTGCACATATTTAAAGCCAATTTCACTTGATATTCACTCCTAAAATCAAAACCCCTAATTCACTCTTATTTTTTTGGCTTAATTTACTCAAACAAATTATTTCTCTTCAAGAGGATTTTCAGGAAGGTGCCATTAAATATCTTTTTGAGTAAATTAACTTTCATCTCTTATTTTTTTGGCTTAATTTCCTCAAACTGATTATTTCTATTCAAGAGATTTTCAAGCAGGTACCATTAAATATCAATTAAGAGTGAAAGAAAGATCATCTTAGTGCAAATTCTAGGATCTTCATCATGCTCAAAGGTCCTAACTATTCAGCATGGAAAAATAAGATGAAAGTCATCATGACTGTAGGGGAAATGTGGGATTTAGTTGATGGCACTAAATCAAGACCTACAATAGTAGGAGTAGATCAAAAAGCATGGTACAAAAAGAACAATCATCTTCTCATGTTGATACTCCTAGCCACTACTGATGAGATCTAGCCTCACATAAGTGAAGCTAAAACTAGTAAAAATACGTGGGATGCACTTAGTACCATTTTTGAAGGTAATAATCAATCAACTGGTCTAAACCTTCAAACACAACTTCATACAATCCATATGAATTCGGGTGAATCAGTAGAACTCTTCCTTTGTAGAGTGTCATAATTGAAGTCTAAGCTCAATGCTTTAGGAGCTAAAGTAGAAGACACCCTTTTGAATTTAGTAGTCTTGAGGGTTCTTGAATCCTATAAAATGTTCATTACATCCCTTAATGTATCACAAAGATCAGTCACCTTTGTGGAGTTAGTCAATTTGCTTCAAACAGAGGAAGCAAATCAACTCCAAAGAGATGAAGTGTCGAACAATGCACTTTACTCAAACAATCAGGGTGATAAGAAGAAAGGAAACTTTCAAAAGGGAGGATAATCTTCAAAAGGTAAGGGAAAAAAAACTCAAAAGAGGTTTTGCTCGCATTGTAAAAAGGATAACCATGACACCAATCGGTGTTGGTTTAAAAACAAGCAAAAAAATAAAGGCAAAGGCACATCACATAAGCAGGACAAAGGCAATATTGCTAGTGAAGTGTCTAGTTCTGATTTTGATTCTGGTTCAAAAAAATCACACATAATGCTCTTGGATAAGACAACATTGTAGTGGGAAAAGCAAATTTGTCACCTTAAGCAAGCACCATTTCTCTATTTTTTTTAGGCTTCATAAATAGCATAAGTTTTTGTTTGAAGTACTAGCAATAAAGGGGTGATTGTACCTCTTTTAGGCTTCATATATAGCAACCTCTCATTGTTTGAAGTACTTGTAACAAAAGGAGGGAATTTTCTACTGTCAACTTTTCCTAGGAGGAAATCTTTGTACAATCCTTCACAAATCTTCTTAAGTTGCACATATTTTGAAATTAAGGGGGAATCGATATTTATTTTATTTATTCACAATTTTTTTGTAAAAAGAGAAGAAGACTTATAAGAGTGCATTTTCGGCAGCGACCGACACCTTAGTCAAACTTCTTTTAGAAATTTAATTACAACATGTTTTGAAATAAGGGGGGAACTTATAAGGGTGCATTTTTGGCAGTGACTGACACCTTAGCTACCTTATCTTTTATGTTACAACTTTAGAAAAGAAATACAATTTCTTGTCTTCCCCCATTTGTTTCTCGATTGCCTGTGGGCAATCAGGAAACTTCTTTTTGTTGTAGGACAGAGAGATTATACGCATGCCACGTGGCACAGGAGGAGGCTGCCACATGTATTATGTTTTTCGAGTCTTATTTTTTCCATGAAAACTTAAGTCAAAGTGAAAAATCATATTTTGGAATTTGCATTTTATTGAATAAGCAAAATATAGTCGAAAAATGTGTATGCAATGGTAAATTTAATGCATCAAATTCTAAACATGGAATTGCTTATAAACTTGATTCAAATTGGTGGAATGAGAAAGGCAAAATAAAATTTGTTATATGGTTTGGCCTAACCTTATTTTTATTGGAGTTATATAAGATTTTCTATGCATATAATAATATATATCTTTTATAATGTGTCAATAATGTGTGGGATCCAAGGAAGTGATAGCATAAATCTGACATTGTCTTGTATATAATGTGTATTTTTGTAAATAGATTTTTAGGTTTTTATGTTTTTGTTTTTTTAGTACATAATTTATTATTTAGGTTTTTATGTTTTTGTTTTTTGTTGATGTTTATGATTTTTGGTGAAATTTGGATGTGTTTCTATTTTGGTTTGCAATAAAATTGGCTTATGCTAAATTTTGGATTTTAGTTCAGGTTATCATTTTGTTGTTTAAAGTTTTGTAGAATTTTGTGTTGTTTCTTGATTGAGGTATTTGTTATATGGACACTAAAACTTTGATGATTTCATTTAGTATTGGTTCCTAGGTCATTCAAGACAAAATTGCTTATTTTGAAAGCATGCAAAACTTGCAAAAAATAAAGTGAGACGTTAAATGTATATTTTATGAATTTGGACTAAGATAGTAAAATTTGAAACATTGAAATCATTTTGCAAAAGCTCCACAAATACTACAACACATTAAAAGAATATTCATTGAAATCTTGAAATATGAAGTTATTAGTTTTGCAAGTGAAGGTGAAAATCCAATGAACTCAATTTTTAGCATTACTTGATCTCTAACCCAAGTGGTAGGTGAATTTTTCAAAAGCAATATAAAGCTTGAATAAAACACAAGCAAAACAAATGCAATGGAAAGTAAAGACAAATTAGTCACCATAGTCTAGATAACCTTCATTAGGGCTATAGATGTCTGACGAGTAGTGTAGCTAGGTCTAGATTGAAATAAAGAAAAATGCAAAATGTAAAAATCACCTAATATTTAGGAGATTCAGATAATCTCTATCGGGGCTATAAATGTCTGGTCAATAGTAGAGTAATGTCTTGAAGAGAGCAATGCAGAAGTGCACTTAAAAGAGAAAATTTTTATAACCTAACTTCAAAACTGATAATAGAAATTTGGATAGTATTAGGAAAATAAATGAATCACAGAGGCAAATGTTTCAGTTATTTTAGATTGATGTTGTCTGTTCACATTATTTAGATATTATTGATTCTCAGTTTTCTAATTTATGGGTTTTGTTGATTTTAGAATTGGTTTCTTAAGTCCGAAATGTTCAAGAACATTTCCGAACAGAGTTGGCATTTGTTGTGACCACTTCACAATGACCCCAAGATTGGGGACCCACTAAATTTTTGAAGCTTTTGATGCTTGTTTTTGAAGTGTTGACAACATTCAATTGGTTGTTCTTTTGAAAATATCAATATTTGATAATTGTGATTTTAAATTTTTAATTTAAAAAAACACTTTTAATTTTAATGTTTAAAATGAATCATTTAAAATCATTAAATAAAATACTTTAGAGTATAATTTTAATGTTTTAAATCATTCATTTTAAAATTTTAATTATAATATTTAAAGTTTATTTTGAATGTTTTTATTTCAAAGTGTATTGTAAATGTTTTAATTAAAATACTTAAAGTATATAATTTTAAGGTTTTAAAACATTCATTTTAAAGTTTAATTAAAATATTTAAAGTTCATTTTGAGTGTTTTTATTTCAAAGTGTATTGTAAATGTTTTAATTAAAATATTTAAAGTACATTATTATAAAAAAAATTGTGTTGATTTTACAGGTTTTCAATATAATGTAAAACATAATGAACGAACAAAGGAGCGAAAAGCAAAGAAAATAATATGGTTATAAAATTTGTTTTAAATTGTAGAACGAAATGAACAAACAAAATGTTAAATTATAAATAAGCTATTGGAAACCAAGAAAAACGTTCAGACAGATTGGAAATATAAGATCGAAAGAGAAGATATATTGGAGAATTGAAGAACAAATTTGCTGCATGGAACGACGTCATCCATTGTTATAGAGTTCAATTTTTCTGAAGTCTAATGTTTTAATTGAAATATCAATCATATTTGACTTTATTATTTTATTTAATAAAATTGCACATGCAAATGGTGATTTTATTAAATAATTTAATATGTCATTCATTTCTATTACCCTATAATATTGAATCTATTTTACTATTAATAATGTGAATGCAGATCACATTCGAGTAGGTTAAGATTTCTAGGAAATTATTTTCCATAAATGTAAGGTTGACAAATTTCATTTTAGTAATCTATCTGTCTATTCCAAATTTTTGCACATTTTATTTTTATTTTCCTAACCTTAATATTTTTTGTTTTATTAATTTCATTTCATGTATAAATCAAAACCCTAATTTTTAATATAAAGTTTTCAATCTTATATTAGGGTAAATGTTATTTCATTTATTAAACTCTCGGTATTTCATATTCTAAAATCAACATTAGAGTTTAATTAATTAAATGGAAAATCAAAACCCTAAGTTCATGCAAAGTTTCAATTTGATATTAGGGTAAATGTTATTTCACTTATTAAACTCTCAGAATTTCATATTCTAAAATAAACATTAGAGTTTAATTAATTAAGGCGGACAACGCAGAATACTATGGCAGCCATAAAAGCTAGACAGCCTGCTTGGATTCGTGGTGGCTACCGATTCCACCATGTAAATTCAAAAAAAAAAAAAAACAATATTAGAGTTTAGTTAATTAAATGGAAAAATCAAAACCTTAAGTTTATGTAAAGTTTCAATTTGATATTAGGGTAAATGTTATTTCATTTATTAAACTCTCGGTATTTCATATTCTAAAATCAACATTAGATTTTAATTAATTAAATGGAAAATCAAAACCCTAAGTTCATGCAAAGTTTCAATTTGATATTAGGGTAAATGTTATTTTACTTATTAAACTCTCATAATTTCATATTCTAAAATAAACATTAGAGTTTAATTAATTAAATTTTTAAAATAATTATAAAGTTCCAACATATAGTTTAATTTAAATCATTTTCCTAAGGTTTAATTCAAATATTTGCATTTCATAAAGTTTATTGGCAATATTTGATTTTTTTTTTTTTGATAATTATGTGTTTGTATTTATAGCGGGTTTTAACAAGGATCCCAAAACCTGATTACATAAGCAATGGGCCTAGGGCATCAATCCCTTGAAACTGAACACCAAAACAGAAATCCCGCCCAGTGGTAACAGTAAGCATGAAAAAATCCCTCTCGGCGGGAAACAAACAATAAGAAAAAAAGTAGTTTTGGAGATCCCGCTCAGCGGGGAGTAGCCAAAAACCACCATCGAGAAGATCCCGCTCAGCAGGAAGTAAAGAAAAATCGTTACAATAAAATCTTGCCTTGCGGGAAGCAGTCAAAACCACCACAAACAGTCCCACCTAGCGGGAAGCAACAGGGAAATCCCGCCATCCGGGAAACCAGCAAAAAAGAAATGATCCCGCCTCGCGGGAAAACCGACAGATTTGGCGGATCCCGCCCTATGGAGAAACCATCCCGCCCACTGGGAAAACATTCAGTTCAGTGAGAGCCATCCTATAGGAAGCCGACAGCTAGCACAGAGAGGATCCAGTCCATCAAGAAGTGACCAGAGAGTTGCACCACAAGGAACCCGCCTCGGGAAAACAGAAGAGGATCCCAACAGCAGGGACCAAGAATCCCATCCAAGCACAGAGCCTGTCGAGGATTCACAAGAAAAAGGGGGAAGCTATCCAAACCCTAAACCGTCACCTCCACCGCACTGAGAAACGCAAGGGACCAGATCCACGCGAATCACTTGCAAAAAACCCCAGGGGGAAGCCTGAGGGAAAAAGGGAAGGGATCCCCAACCAAACAGGGATCCCTGGGAAGCACCAGTCCGAAAAAACAACCAAGGAAACCCTAGCCGGTCGGGAAGGGCACAGATAGTGGAGAAGGATCTCCCCCCAGGAGATCATCTACAAACAACCACTCCCCGGGAGGGATGACCTGGGTTGAGCCAGGGACTGGGCAGAAACCAGGAACCATGGGAGGGGGAGCAGGGGAGGGACCAGAGCCCTCCCCTCTCCGAAAATATTTGATTTTTAGTCTTACATGTGGGGAATTAATTTTATGAACAATCAATATCATAACACAATAAAATATTACCAAATAGGCCCCTTGTTAATAGTTGCTTGCAAATCACTAAGGTATTCTAAGCACTTATTTAATGCATTTTCATGACATATAAATACATTAAGTGAAAGGAACCTTGGAGAAATTTATATTTCTTTTCAAGAGAGGGGTTTTTAACCAAAAACCTAACTGTGAGTGTGATTTCACAACTAGGTGAAATTATCCCTCAACAGGTTTTTTCTTGAAATAATTTCTCAGGATAAATTCTTGTATAATGTGTTCTTCTTCTCAAAATTTCCTTTTGATTCTGCACTTACTATTTCTTTCCAAGAATTACCCTGTGTACCTATATGTTGATGATTTTATCTACATGAGAAGTAGTTCAGATATGATGAATTATTTTAAGCACTCTATGATGAAGGAATTTGATATGAAAAATTTAAGATTTATGCAATAATTTCTTGACACTAAGAGAGGGGTGAATCAGTGTGTATTAAAAATTTAATCCAACTACAAAATCAAATCAAAACAAGAAATCACACAAACATGCATCACATAACACCAAATTTATAGTGGAAACCCAATATGGGAAAGCCACTGTGCCAATGGACTGTTTGGACTCCCATCCAAATTCAGCCTAAAAAATGTTTGGTTTTTACAATATTTTTGCAGCACAAACTATAGGGAATGACACCAACCAACCCAAACATTAGCAGCACCAACTGCAGGGAATGGCACCAACCAACCTAGACTTTAGCAGCGCCAACTGCAAGGAGCACCGACCCCTGTTGCCAAGCACTGACCCAGTAAATTTAAAATGCTCTGATAAAAGTTTTAAATCTCATCAAAAGACACTGAGTGGTCTAGCTCAAAAATATTCTCCTCTAAAATATTTTGTCTAACCTTTTCAATATTTTCAACTCTGCACATTGATTATCTCACACCTTGCACATTTTTTCAATCAAAATGCCAAAGAAAAAATTCTTCATAACATGCATCGATAGTCCTTTCTCCAAACAATCCACTTCTCACTTTTCTTTTCAAATATATATATGCTTCACATTAAAAAAACACAGCTTTTTTTTTTCAATTACACAAAAGTACCACTCAACCATTATATTCTTAGAAACTACCAAAATTGCCAAAAAAGAGCTGACAGGGATTTTTATAACAGTCATAACTTCCTCCTCAAATTTCCAAACGAGTTAAAAATTGAAACATATATTCTTGGATAAACCGACTACCTTAAGTTTAAATTTTAGATTTTAAATATTCATGGATTAGTCGCAATACCTCTGACAAAGTGACCTCTGACGCTAATTTTACACCTCACATAAACTGGAAAAAGTGCTCCAGAGCCATTTTGCAACACTCACTATTTCTTCTTTCGAATTCCGTTTGGGATGAAATTTAAAAATTAAGCTCTTAGTATATCTAGATACCTCCAGCAAAACATTTGAGGTTCAATTACTCATGGATTTCTTAATATGCCTCCCACAAAGTGACCTTCGATGCAGATTTTACACCTGTCACATACAACATGAAGTTGACCAAAAATGCACCAGTGAAGCAACCAACCATTCCAACACTGTAACCACACTTTCTAATGATCATGAAACCTCCAAATAGTATCTTGGGTTATCCAACACATTCCATTGATGTTGCAACTTTGAAAATTTTGCTACTTTGACAACTTGATAATTTTTACAAATTTTGCAAATTTGCACAAACAAACTGCAACAACTTCACCCAAACATCAAAAACATCCTCATAAGCATTGAACACCATCGTACATACTCTGAAAAACCTTCGAATAATTGTCCATTGTATCAACCTGTCCATCTGAGTGTGTTGACAACAATGACAATACTGTCTCTACACCTTGCTCAACAATCTCCTATTTTGGAATTGTTGGCAACCCATGCATAATTTATTGTAATGTTGAGCAAGGTGCAGCAACAGTATTGTCATTGTTGTCAACACAGTCAGATAGATCTATTGATGCAGTGGACGGGAAGTTCAAAGGCTAGTCAGATGCGAAGACGAGAGTCCAAAGGTTATTCAGAGTATGGACAATGAGTTTCCAAGAAGACCGAAGTAGCCCATTTGCAAAAAGATCAAAGAAAAAGATAAGTAAGAAAATTGTCACGATATCACGACATATACAACAGGCAAGAAAAACTATCACGATTTCGTGACATGTTGGAAGAGAGAGAAGAAGTTGGAAAAACTATCACGATTTCGTGACATGTTGGCAGAGAAAAAGGCAAGTGGAAAAACTGTCACGATTTCGTGACATGTTGGCTTATTGCAAAGAAGGTTGTACGGATGAAAAAAAATGTCGTGATTCCATGACATATTGCAAAGAAGGTTGTACGGACGAAAAATAGTTGCGATTTCATGACATATTGCAAAGAAGGTTGTACGGACGAAAAAGTGTCGCGATTTCATGACATGTTGCAGGAGAGAGAGTCCAAAAGAAAAAGTGTCATGATTTCATGACATAATGCAGGAGAGAGAGTCCAAAAGAAAAAGTGTCACGATTTCATGACATAATGTAGGAGAGAGAGTTCAAAAGAAAAAGTGTCACGATTTCGCAACATGTTGTAGGAGAGAGAGTCTAAGAGAAAAAGTGTCGTGATTTCGCAACATGTTGTAGGAGAGATTTCGAGAGAAAAAGTGTCGTGATATCGTGACATGTTGGGTTTTCGTGACCCAAAGGCAAGAGAAAGTGTTGAAGAGAAAAAGTGTCACGATATCGCTACATGTCGGGTTTTCGCGACCCGAAGGCAAGAGAAAGCGCTAAAGAGAAAAAGTGTCGCGATATCGTGACATGTCATGTTTTCATGACCCAAAGGCAAGATAAAGCGCTAAGGAGAAAAAGTGTCGCGATATCGTGACATGTTGCATTTTTGTGACTAAAGGAGGAGAGAGAAAGTAAGAAGGCAAAAGTGTCGCGATATCGCGACATGTTGTGTTTTCGCGATAACAGCAATAGAAGAGTTACAAAGGTGGTTGAAGTCGATGAAGACCGATGTTAGCCGACGAAGATTAGGGTTTGCAGTCGAAAAATATTAGGGTTTGCAGTCGATGAATATTAGGGTTTACAACCAACTAAGACTAGGTTTTTGATCTTGAAAATATTGTTATAAAAGGAAGGTTTTTTTGAAGAGTTCGGTAGGTGGTGAAGTGCGACATTCAGAGATAGTGCACAGAGTGTGAAGTTCGATCATAGTGTGTAGAGTGCAAGTCATCAAATCATTCTAAGTGTGAAGATCACAAAGGAAGCAGAGTGCGCAAAGGGGAGAAGATGAACATTCGACAGTTAAGCAAAAAATTGTGCAAAGTGATAGCACAGAGAGAGCAGAGTGCGCATAGGACAAAAAAGTGAAGCAGATGAGTCAAGGTCTTGTTAAAGGCAAAGGTATCTTACTATCAGTCTTCTAAGTTTAATATTTGAAGTCCAAGTTGGTGCTTGGCATAAGGGGTTGGTGCTCCTTCCAGTTGGTGCTGGCAAATTAGGGGTTGGTGCTCCTTTCTGTTGGTACAGATAAATCAGCGGTTGGTGCTCCTTCCTGTGGGTGCTGGTAAACTATTTGTAAAAGTTGTTGCTTTACAAAGGTTGGATTTGGATGGTAGTCCAAGCAGTAATTTTTTAGGAGTAGCCACATTGGTGAACCTTGTTAAAATCTTGTGTTGTGTGATGCTCTCTTGCTGTACTTGCTATATCTATTTATAAGTTTCAACTGCTACTATTTTTAGAGCTATTAATTCATGATTAAAGAGCTACACTGATTCACCCCCCACCCTCTCAGTGCCATTGTATGTATAACAATTGGTATCAGAGCTAAGTCCCTGTACAAGCTTAACCATCTAGGGTGATCTTAGAGATAACTCAATGGCAAGTGGTGAAGGCTTCTCATCAAACAAAGCACCATTGTTTGACAGATCTAATTATGCATTCTGGAGAGTTAGGATACAGACATATCTTTGTGCTTTGGGATACGACATCTAGGATTCAGTAGTTAGTAGATACACAATTCCCATAATTCCTCCAAAAGAAGCGGATGAAAAGAAACTGTTTGAAAACAATTTAAAAGTAAAGAATGCCATCTTGTGTGGATTAGCAGATAGTGAACTAGTAAAGGTCATGAACTATAAATTGACAAAAGAAATATAGGACAAATTGAAGAGTGTTCATGAAGGAGATGATAAGATCAAAGAAGCCAAGTTGCAGATACATCGAGCTTAGTTCGAAGCATTGAAGATGAATGATGATCAAAACATTGAGGCATTCATGTTGAGAGTTAATGGAATCATCAATGTGATCAGAGGACTCGACGAGAATATCGATGACTATGCTATCATGAAAAAGGTATTAAGATCTCTTCCTCAAAGGTTTGATTCCAAAGTCTCAGTGATAGAAGAAGATAAAAATCTAAATTATTTTAGTATAGATGAAATGTATGGTTCTTTAACTGCATATGAGATGAGGATAGGAAGATCTAAACCCACTGATAGAGAAGCAGCTTTCAAAGCCATTAAAAATAAAAACACAAAATAAGAGTCCGAGGAAGAAGAGACATCAGATGAAATGGAAGCAAACTTTGTTAGAAAATTGAAAAATGGGAAAGGAAAATATAGAGGGAAGCTTCCATTTAAATGTTTCAACTGTGGAGGCATTGGGCATTTTGCAACTAGATGTCCACTGAAAGAGAAGAAAAAAAATGATGAAGGATCCCACCAAGAAAGAAGTGACTGGAAGATGAAAACAAATTTCAGAAAAGGTAACTTCAAAAAGAAAAGTTTCATCTCCAAGAATGTTAGTTCATCACAAAACAGCTTCGATGAAGAGTCTGAAGAAGAAAGAGATGAATCTCTTTTTATGGCATTTGAAGAAGTTAAATAAAAAAAAAGAGTGACCTCTAAAGTTTGTGGTGAAAATCTCGAGGCTAAAGTAGACTTAGAAGGTGAGTTGATATCTGCACTTGAAGAGTGGGAGATAGAAAAGAAAAAGAATAAGAAACTATCAAGAAAGCTTGAGGATGCAAATGGAATCATAACCAGCTTAAAATTTTAGATAGAAGAATATAAGAAAATCTTTGAAGATCTCAAAGTACAAATAACCATGAGAATAGACTATTACAACAAGCTAGAAGAAGAGACTATTGGTCTAAGAATGCAGCTAGAAGAGATGAACAAGAAAATCAGTTGTTATCACAAATGTGAAGAAAGTTCTATGAAGCTAGATAAGATCATAAATGACCAAAGACCTGCAGGCATCAAGTTTGGTTTGGGTTTTATTGAAGGAGAATCATCAAGTGGATCAAAGGCCAGAAATGTAGAATCCACAAAGAATGAAGATAAGAAATAGGTTTATCAAGGGAAATTACCTCATGCAAAAGAAAGCAATAATGCCAGGCTCGAAAAGAGAACTGACAATGATGGATTCACCAATGTCACACATCAAAGAAGAAGAAGACCTATGGCTCCTACGGCAACATGGCAAAGACCATCTCCCAGGTTCAATTATCCCTTCTCTAGTTTTTGTTTTAAATGCAATGGCTATGGACATAAAATCTTAGACTGCAAATACAATGTTAGACCAAGGAATTTCACCAGTAGAAATGCTTTTTCTCCTCTGATGAATTACATAGTAGAATGTTATAACTATCACAATTTTGGGCACATTGCAAGAAACTATAGAAGCACATTTTCATCAAATCAATTTTAGGGAAGAAAATTTCAACCAAATAGGATGAGACAAAATAGAAAACTTTCTGTAAAACATGCACAAACTGCTAATAAGGGAAAAACAAAACAAGAGCCCAAAACTACTATCAAAACAATGTGGAAAGGAAAAGAATGACTGAAGGAAGAAAATGAATCCTTAATCATTCAAAATGCATTCAAAGCATAGAATAAATATGTACCTTGGATACTAGATAGTGGATGCTCCAGTCATATGACAGGTGACAAACAAAAATTTGAGAAGTTACAAAAATATGAAGGAGGATCAGTAAAATTTGAAAATAATGATGGAGCCAAGATAGTCGGCAAAGGCTCAGTCAAAATTAGTGATGGAAGGATTAAATCATAAGAAGTCTTATTTGTGGATGGATTGAAACATAATTTATTGAGTGTAAGTCAGATTTATAATAAAGGTCATGAAGTGGTCTTTATGAAGTAGGGTTGTGAAGTCAGAAAAACCAACAGTGGAAAATTGATAGCAACAGGGTCAAGAACTTTTGGTAACCTGTATACGCTCTCAGAGACTTCAAAAGGATCTTGCTTTATTGTATAGGAAGAAGAAAATTGGTTGTGGCATAAGAGACTTGGTCATATCAGTTTTGATAATCTAGTAAAAATCACCTCAAAATGGGCTGTAAGAGATATTCCCACCATTAGAAAACTTGCAAACAACATTTGTGCTTCATGCCAAAAGGGGAAGCAAACTAGAGTCACATTCAAAACTAAAGAACACTACACAAGAAAACCATTGGAACTAATACACACTGATTTATGTGGACCCATGAGAACACAAAGCATAAATGGTGACAAATATTTTATGTTGTGCATTGATGACTATTCCAGAATGACATGGATATTCTTCTTGAAGCATAAATCAAAATCTTTTGATATGTTTAAGATCTTCAAAAACCAAGTTGAGAATGAAATAGGAAAGAGGATTAAATTTTTAAGATCAGACAGAGGTAGAGAATTCATTTTAGAGGAGTTTGCATAATACTGTGAAAAATGCGATATTAGGAGACAATTCTCAGTAGCAAGGACACCTCAGTAAAATGGGGTGGTAGAAAGAAAGAACATGATTGTGCAGGAAATGGCATGAACTATGTTGGCTAAAATCAGAGTAGCAGACATATTTTGGAAAGAAGCAGTCCATACTACGGTGTATATCCAAAATAGGTACATGCTGAGAACACATGAAAGCAAAACTCCTTATGAATTGTGGTTCGGTAAAAGGGCAACAGCAAAATACCTCAGAGTGTTTGGCAGCAAGTGCTATATCAAAAGAACTGAAGACAATCTTGGCAAGTTTGATGATAGTGTAGATGAAGGTATATTTGTTGGTTACTCACCAAGAAGCAAAGCTTACAAATGATACAACAAGAGGCTAAAGAAAATTATGGACAGTGCTGATGTTAAGTTTGATGAAGGTGAAGAACAAGTAATTAGTTATGAAATGAACTACCCAATTTATGAAGAGTTTATTGAAGGAGATGAGAAAAACTAAATTGAAAAGATATAGAAAATTGACTCAGATGATTTAGAAGCAGAAAAGAATAATAAATTCAAAACAGGCAGCTGGCAAAAAAATCATCCTAGAGATCAAATAATTGGAGACCCCAAAGTTGGTGTTCAAACAAGAAGAAGAGTAGCAAGTAAATACTCTTTATTATCTAGCATTGAGCCCAAGAATGTTGCTAAAGCAAGCAAATATGAAGGTTGGATGAAGGCTATAAATGAAGAATTAGACCAGATTGAGAAAAACAAAACCTGGGAGTTAGTACCTAGACCTGCGAACAAAAACATAATTGGAACTAAATGGATCTTTCGTAACAAATTGAATGAATACGGATAGGTAGTCAGAAATAAAGCAAGATTGGTATGCAAGGGGTATGCACAAGTTGAAGGCATTGACTTTGAGGAAATGTTTGCACCAGTAGCTAGACTAGAGGCAATCAAAATGTTTTTGGCTTTAGCAGTCTACAAGAATTTCAAATTTTATCAAATGGATGTGAAATCAGCATTTTTGAATGGGAAACTTGAAGAAGAGGTTTATATTGAGAAACCATATGGGTTCCAACTTGGTGATAATCCAAACTTTGTCTACAAGTTGAAAAAAGCTTTATATGGCTTAAAACAGGCACCCCGAGCATGGTATGCAAGACTAGACAACTATCTCACTCAACAAAGGTTTAAGAAAGGTATGGTGGATAGTAACGTGTATGTCAAAATAGAAAATGGGCATCTTATTGTTCTTGTTGTATATGTAGATGATATCATATTTGGCAGCAACAAAGATGAGTCATCTCAAGATTTAGCAAATAAGATGCAAAAATAATTTGAAATGTCAATGATTTGTGAACTGTCATATTTCCTTGGTTTGCAAGTTAATCAAAGTAAGAATGACATATTTATTTCTCCAGTTAAATATGTAAAAGAGATGTTAAAGAAATTCACAATGGAGGATTGTAAGCTAGTTAGCACTCCCATGACGACAGGCTACAAGTTGAGCAAAGATGACAAATATCCACTTGTTGATCAAACCATGTACAAATCTATGATTGGAAGCCTACTATACCTAATAGCTACTAGACCAGATATTTTGTAGGCAATATGCATGGTAGCATGCTTTCTGGCCAATCCCAAAGAGACTCATGTGACAGTAGTAAAGAGGATTCTTCGGTATCTCAAGGGTACTATGGAGTATGGGTTGTGGTATCCAAAAGGTAAATACTTCACCCTTATATCATATTCAGATGCAGATTGGGCTGGATGTGTAGATGACAGAAAGAGTACCAGTGGAGGTACATTCTATCTTGGAGATAGATTGGTTGCATGGCATAGTAAGAAGCAAGAGTCAGTTTCTTTATCAATAGTAGAGGTAGAATATATTGCAGTGACAACATGTTGTACGCAGGTTTTATGGATGAAACAAGCCCTGAAAGATCTTGGTATCTGCTTTAGTGAACCAATATCAGTTAAGTGTGATAACACCAGTGCCATTAACATCTCCAAGAATCCAATTATGCATTCACGCACAAAGCACATTGCCATCAGGTATCACTTTTTGAAGGAGAAAGTTGCAGAAGGTGAGGTTAAATTGGATTTTGTTCCAACCACAGAACAAGTAGCAGATATCTTCACAAAACCATTGCCCAAGGAAGTGTTTGAGTACCTTCAAAAAAAATTGGGAGTGGTCACACTTCCCAAGAATTGACTAGCTACAGGGATCACATTCTCAGGGGGAGCATTTGAGTATTTTATTATTATTTTTCTCATGATCATAATTTGTGCTAAGTGTAACAAATTATGCCTGAGAATGTTGTGCATAGACTCAAGGAGAGTCTGCAGTAGCCCTTTGGTATTATTGACAAAGGGGGAGAAGAGTTACAAAAAACTGCACATGTGTTGCCAACAATTCCAAAGGGGGAGATTGTTGAGCAAGGTGCAACAACAGTATTGTCATTGTTGTCAACACAGTCAGATAGATCTATTGATGCAGTGGATAGGAAGTTCAAAGGCTAGTCAGATGTAGAATACAGGAGTCCAAAGGTTATTCAGAGTATGGACAGTGAGTTTCCAAGAAGACCGAAGTAGGCCATTTGCAAAAATATCAAAGAAAAAGACAAGTAAGAAAATTGTCGCGATATTGTGACATGTACAGCAGGCAAGAAAAATTGTCACGATTTCACGACATGTTGGAAGAGAGAAGAATTTGGAAAAACTGTCACGATTTCATGACATGTTGGCAGAGAAAAGGGCAAGTGGAAAAACTGTCACGATTTCGCGACATGTTGGCAGAGAAAAATGCAAGTGGAAAAACTTTCGTGATTTCGTGACATGTTGGCAGAGAAAAAGGCAAGTGGAAAAATTGTCACGATTTTGTGACATGTTGATAGAGAAAAAGGCAAGTTGAAAAACTGTCACGATTTCGCGACATGTTGGCAGAGAAAAAGGCAAGTGGAAAAATTGTCATGATTTCGTGACATGTTGGAAGAAAAAGAGAAAGCAGGAAGAAGTGTCGTGATTTCGCGACAAGTTCGAAGAAAGAGAACAAGTTTGAAAAGTGTCGCGATTTCGCGACATGTCGTAGTTTTGCGACTTATTACAAAGAAGGTTGTACAGACGAAAAAAATGTCGCGATTTCGTGACATATTGCAAAGAAGGTTGTATGGACAAAAAAGTGTCACGATTTTGCGACATATTGCAAAGAAGGTTGTACGGACAAAAAAGTGTCACGATTTTGCGACATATTGCAAAGAAGGTTGTACGGACAAAAAAGTGTCACGATTTCGCGACATGTTGCAGGAGAGAGAGTCCGAAAGAAAAAGTGTCACGATTTCATGACATAATGCAAGAGAGAGAGTCCGAAAGAAAAAGTGTCATGATTTTGTGACATAATGCAGGAGAGAGAGTCCGAAAGAAAAAGTGTCGCGATTTCGTGACATGTTGTAGGAGAGAGAGTCCGAGAGAAAAAGTGTCACGATTTCGTGACATGTTGCAGGAGAGAGAGTCCAAGAGAAAAAGTGTTGCGATATCGTGACATGTCAGGTTTTCATGACCCGAAGGCAAGAGAAAGAGCTAAAGAGAAAAAGTTTCATGATATCATGACATGTCGGGTTTTCGTGACCCAAAGGCAAGAGAAAGCGCTAAAGAGAAAAAGTGTCACGATATCACGACATGTCATGTTTTCGTGACCCAAAGGCAAGATAAAGCGCTAAGGATAAAAAGTGTCATGATATCGCGACATGTTGCATTTTCACGACTAAATGAGGAGAGAGAAAGTAAGAAGGCAAAAGTATCGTGATATCGTGACATGTGTTTTCATGGCAACAACAACATAAGAGTTATAGAGGTAGTTGAAGTCGACGAAGACCGATGTTAGCTGATGAAGATTAGGGTTTGCAGTCGACAAAGATTAGGGTTTGCAGCCAACAAATATTAGGGTTTGTAGCCGACTAAGATTAGGGTTACAGCCGAATAAGATTAGGTTTTTGATCTTGAAAATATTGTTATAAAAGGAAGGCTATTTTGAAGAGTTCGGTAAGTTGTGAAGTGCGACGTTCGGAGACAGTGCGTAGAGTGCGAAGTTTGGTCGTAGTGTGTAGAGTGCAAGTCGTCAAATCATTCTAAGTGTGAAGATCACAAAGGAAGTAGAGTGCACAAAGGGGAGAAGACAAACATTTGACAATTAAGCAGCAGATTGTGCTAAGTGATAGCGCAGAGAGAGTAGAGTGCGCACAGGATGAAAAAGTGAAGCAGACCAGTCAGGGTATTGTTAAAGGCAAAGGTATCTTACTATCATTCTTCTAAGTTTAATATTTAAAGTCCAAGTTGGTGCTTGGCATAATGGGTTGGTGCTCCTTCCAATTGGTGCTAGAAAATTAGGGGTTGGTGCTCCTTTATGTTGGTACAGATAAATCAAGGGTTGGTGCTCGGATCCAGTGGGTGCTGCTAAACTATTTGTAAAAATTGTTGCTTTGCAAAGGCTGGATTTGGATGGTAGTCCAAGCAGTCATTTTTGAGGAGTAGCTACATTGGTGAACCTCATTAAAATCTTGTGTTGTGTGATGCTCTCTTGTTGTACTTGCTATATCTGTTTATAAGTTTTAATTGTTGCTATTTTTAGAGATGTTAATTCATGATTAAAGAGCTACACTGATTCACCCCCCCTCTCAGTACCATTGTAAGTATAACATGTAACTCTTCTCCCCCTTTGAAAACAAGACCAAAGGGTTGCTGCAAACTACCCCTAAGTCCATGCACAACATTCTCAGGCAAAAATTATTACACTTAGCAAGAATCACAAACATGACCAAAAAGATAAAAAAATACACAAAATATGCCTTCTCCTTTTGATTAACTTGAAATCTGAGAAAATACGAAAATTCACCAATGATTAACATTTCAAACTATTTTTGCATCTTATTTGCTAAATCTTTACACAAATCATCTTTGCTGCTGCCAAATATGATATCATCTACGTATACAACAACAAAAATTTGACGACCATTTTTTGTTTTGACATACAAATTATTGTCCACCTGTTGGTCCAAAATCTGCCACAGGAAAGGATTTTACAAGTGCGCCCTAGACCCGGCCAACATTGAAAGGCTGGAAGCAAGAAATGGCTCCCAGACCAATCTCCAGAGTGGGCTGGTTCCCTTCACTATTCTAAACTTGGTGTAAGATAAGGGTTACTGGAAAGAAATTGAAAAGGTTATAGAAAGAAATGGGAAATATGGCCACAGGCCGAAGTTATGGGATTAGAAAATAACAGCAGGAAACTCCAAGTGCAGCAACAACAAGCAATAAAAGTTACTAACTTAACTTTCGCACGATGCATACAGAAAAACCCTCCAAAATCACATTCCAGGAATTTATACTCTTACGACAATATTCAAATCCAATATGCAGAATTTAAATGTAACAGCCATGAAGACATACAAATGCTATTAGAAATGCAACATGAACAGAAAGGAAATCACCAATGCAAACGCTTGAAAAATAGAAGCCAATCCTTTATTCCTGCAAACGAACTTCCAGTCTCTAGCAGAGAATTTTCCAACCTTTTGCAATGAAGTTTACATTGGTTTTTATAGAGGGCCGTCCTCTTTGCAACATTTAATACTTGCTACCAAGTTTCTTGTGATCTACAAATATACCTTGGAAATCCGCAACACGATCCCCTTAATTGCAGCGTTATGGAAGCAAAAAATTAAATACAATGAGACAATCGCGGTCACATTCATTAAATTCATTTTTCAAACATGTGCATGCAATTGTTAAATCAATCCACGAATAGCGGCCTCGAATGCATCAAATATTTAATCTTGGTGGCCTGGGCGCTTCTTTGACCTTGAAATGCATTGGAAATCCTCAAAATATTTAATTCGGGACCACATTTAATCCTTGGAAATGGAGGAAAACCTCTCGGGCCGTTCATACTGCACTTGGCGGGAAACTGCACAGGTCGCGAAAACGGAACGGGTAGCGAAATCGCGACGCATTTTGATGTCGTACGCTTTTTGTCACTTACACCCATGAAAATGCTTCCTGTCGCTCTTTCTCCATGTCTCCAGCTTTGTTTTCTCTATCGCTAGCTCAACCTCACGAAAATAGTACAGGTAGCGATTTCGCTACGCATATTGGTCCCTTGACTCTTCCCTGCGCTCTGCCCCGCGAAAACGGAACATGTAGCGATATCGCTACATATTTTGAGCACCGTGTACGGCCCTTTAGAGGGGTTGCAAAAATGGAACACCTTTTGCCTTTGGGAGTCTTCTATCCTTTCCTGTCGCCATTTCGCTGCATATTCATGTCGGTTGGCCTTATCATCGAAATTGCAGCGAATCGCTGCAACTTTTATGTCCTTTGTCTTTCGAGCCAAAACCCCCACGATTTTAAAACATGCAGCGCATCGCTGCAACTTCCGAGCTCTCAAGCCTTTGAAACTAACGTGTAGCGAATCGCTGCCACTTTTAACTTAAGACTTCCGCTCAACCAACATGCAGCGAATCGCTGCACTTTTACCACTTGACTCTTCGAAGCTCCCGATGTCGCGATTCTGGAACATGTTAGCGACGCGCTGCAAGTTTTAAGTTAGGTCGTCGGCTGAGTTTTTTGTCGTGATTTCGTGACATTTTGTCGTTGTTCCCCTTTTGCCCGCTGAAAATTGCGAAAATGAAACACGTCGCGATATCGCGACGGTTCCGCCCAACCTGCCTGCGTTGACCACGTTGACCGCGATTTCGTGACTTGTCAGCGAATCGCTGCAGTTTTTGGACTTAGTCATTTTTGCTCATTTTCTCTCCTTTTTGCTTCAAAGCCGCATCAAAGCCTGTATAAACGTTAGATTTGCAATAATGTACACATTAATACTTCAATGAAAATCAATGTGGCAAAAATGCCAACATTCTTGGCGGCTCGTGGGGTATACAGCTCGCTGTATGCAAGAATCCAGGCCTTAATCCATTGGGCACAGAGTCATGAAAAACTTAAAGTCAGTTGCTGAGATACATTGCAATGGACTGCTGCAAAACTTCTCTGCTGCTAAAAGCTGGAACTGGAAGAACCTGCATAGAACTGGTTATGAAATAAATGGAATGAGCGGGTGGAATGAGATCTTGCGATTGCGCAAGCGGTGGCTGCAATGGAATGATGGTAATAATGAAATGATGAAGTGGGCAAGTGATGTAGTAGAACAACAACAGAATGCTGCTGTATTGCCAGCTGTAATGGATATGGAAGGAAAGTAAATGAACGGAGTTATGGAGTGGGGATAAAAGTATGAAAGCTGTGAAATGAAATGAGCTGGACTATAAATGAAATGCGTAAAAAGAAAAACTTGGAGGAAAGGGATTAGAAAGAACGAGAAAAGACAAAAAATGGGAAAGAAACAACAGCTGTGGCTTACTCTTTTACTACTGCAGAAGAAAAAGAAGAAGAAAGAAAACGATGAAGAAAGGAAAGAAAGGAAATGGGGAAGGGAAAAGAAGAATTTTCTGATAACCACTAACTGCTGGGAAAGGAAAAGACAAAAGAAAGACAAACCCCAAGGTGACAGAATAAAAAGTAAAACAACATATATATATTCGTTTCTTTTCTTTTCTTTTTTTTTTTTTTTTTATATATACAAACTCATACTGAAATATTGGTTCAAGAAGTATAGACTTTCAGATGAAAGCCATTTACTGAGATCGGAAGTGGGCTGCCATCCATGTCTTCCAGGTAGAACGAATTTGCTGCACCTGTGCTAGTAATGCGGAAGGGACCCTCCCAGAAAGCATCAAATTTCTTATGATTGCCAGGCTTAGCTTTATTCTCATTCCACTTCAACACCAAATCGCCTGTTTTGAATGGACGAGCTGCAGAATGCTTATAAAACCACTTCAAAATATCCTGTGTGTGTTTGGAAAATTCATCATATGCTTTTGAACGTTGCTCCTCTAACTCCAATAACTGTGCTATTCGCAGATCCAAGGAGCTCAGGTCTGTCTCATCGTCCTGGAAAGACCGCAACTGCTGTAACACTGGTAATTCAAGATGAACCGGCAATCTTGCTTCTTTTCCATAGACTAGGGCATAGGGTGAGGTTTTAATGGACTTCCTGACTGAAATCCTATCTGCCCATAAAGCCTGATTTAATAACAGGTGCCATGATCTCTTGTTCTCTCCTAATGACCTCTTCAAAATCCTGAGCAAATTTTTGTTCGTTGACTCCGCCAAGCCATTTCCTTGTGGATAATAATTGGAAGATGTCTTAAGGAAAATGCCATATTTATTAGCGAACTCAGCCAGTTCAGCTCCAATGAATGGGGTTCCATTATCTGTAATGATGGCATCAGGGATACCAAAGCGTGTAATCAGACCCTCAACAAAAGATATCACTACAGTCTGATTGGCCACCTTTGTGGGAATAGCTTCAGACCACCTTGTGAAATAGTCTGTAGCTGTTAAAATGTATCTATGACCAGCTGAGGAATTAGGATCAATGATTCCAATAAAATCCAGCCCCCACTGCTGAAAAGGTGCTTCAACCTGAACTGGATGCAAAGGCAGTGCTGCATTCCTTACTCTTCCTGCATATCTCTGACACTTATCACAGGCTTGTGCAATTCTGAAAGAGTCTGAAAACAGGGTCGGCCAGTAATAACCAGCTCGAATTATCTTCAAGGCCATCGGTCTTCCTGCATAGTGTCCTCCTGAGAGACCCGAATGAAACTCTTCCAAGAGCCTAGCCTTGTCTGCTTCTTTAACACATTTCAAGAGAACACCATCAATGTTTTTAAAAAATAAACCATCTGGTAACAAAACATATCGCAGAGCCTGCAAACGAAATCTTCTCCTCTGAGAAGCATTCAACTGTGAAGGACATCTTCCATTTGTGAAGTAATCAATCAGGTCCTCTGTCCAATCCTTTTCCTGAATTAAGAAATTCATTAAATTGTCATCACCAGCAAGAGCTTCTACCCGATCTTCCTCTATATCAGATGCTGCCATCTTTGCCAACTGCTGGCACAGGGCTTTACCACGCACTAGCTTAGTCGGGTGAATTTCTACATCAAATTCTTGGATCTTGGTGACCCAGCCAGCACGTTTATCACCCAACTCTCCTTGCAGAATGAAATTTCTAACATCCGGATGAATCACATAAACAATTGTCTTGCTCTGAGATATAAAATGTTTGAACTTCTTCAGGGATTTCATCACAGCATATACCTGTTTTTCAATGAAATTGTACTTGGCTTCATGAGGTAGAATGACCTGACTGAGGAAGGCAATGGGCCTTTCGTTCCCATCATCTCCTTTCTGTGTTAAAACCGCAGCATAACTGTCATCCTCTCCAACTGCATATAATATGAAATCCTTGGAATAGTCAGGATTAATTAGGACAGGAGCCTGCGCTATTCTTTCCTTGATCTCCTGAAATGCTTCCTTTCTTCGAGCTGTCCATTGGAAAACTGCATCTTTCTTCAACAATTCGGTCATTGGTTTAACAACCTGGGCAAAGTCAGCAATGAACTTCCTTATGAAGTTAATCTGTCCAAAGAAAGACTGAAGTTCCTTCTTGTTTGCAGGCAGTGACAATTTTTTCAAAGCTTCAACTCGGCCTGGATCTATTGCTAACCCATCTTCTGAAATCACATGGCCCAGAAGCTTACCTTCTTTCACTGCAAACACAGACTTTTTTGGATTAATAGAAATCCCAAATTCCCTGCATTTTTCAAAAATCTGCCTCAGGTGAGAGCAGTGATCTTCCCTTCTATGAGAAAATACTGTCATGTCATCAAGATATATCACAATGATCTTGTTTAACAATTCCTTGAACGCAATGTCCATGGCTCTTTGGAAAGTAGCTCCAGCGTTTGACAGTCCAAAAGGCATTCGCTGATAAGCAAAAGTGCCCCACTTTGTGGTGAATGTTGTCTTATACTGATCTTCATCTTTCACCCAGATCTGGTTATATCCAGAAAATCCATCCAGCAAAGAAAAACGCTGAGCTCCAGCCACAACATGCAGTATTTGATCTATACGTGGCAGAGGATAATGATCCTTTAATGAGACACGGTTTAAATTTCTGAAATCAACGCACAATCGAATATCTCCATTCTTCTTCCGAACTGGGACAAGATTGGCAACCCAGGTTGAGTGCTTAACTGGATAAATGATTTTAGCTTGAAGCATCTTTACAAGCTCAGCCCTCATCAACATCTCAATCTTTGGATTAACAAGACGCTGTTTTTGTCGAAAAGGCCTGACTCCTTCCTCCAATTCAATTGTATGCTGCACAATCTGTTTGTTGTAGCCTTTTAAATCTTCATAGCTCCAAGCTACAATGTCAGAAAACTCCTCGCACAGCTGCCTGATTTTCTGCAATTCTTCTTGGGTTGAGTCAGTTCCAACCTTAATCACTTTGTTAGGCTGAAGCTCTAACTCCATATACTCTTTCTTATCAACTTCTATTCGATGTCTAGAGGACCGATCATGCTGGTCGAACAAACTCTCCAGAGTTATGAGACCCTTTGGAATATGGTTGTTCCGTAATTGAATAAGACCCTCTGCTTCTTCATCCTCCAAAGTTCTCCCTTCGACAGTGGCAGTTTCATGAATCAAGAAATTGACAATTTGCTCATCATTTTCAAAGACCTGCCAGAAAGTTTCTTTGTCTGGCACACTGGGCCTGTATACCATTCTAACTGTCTTGGGTTTGTTCACAACTTGTTCAACAGGGGAAAAATTAGCTCCAAGAGATGCTAACAGGTCTGCATGTTTATTCATCTCTCTGGAAACAGCTTGAATATTTAAAGCAGTGAAAAATTCAAACAAATCCCAAACCTGGTTTCGATATGCTTTCAGGTAATGCTGCTTTGAAATGCATCTATTCATGATCTGATTTACCACAAGCTTGGAATCACCAAAAATCTTGAGCTGTTCAATTCCTAACTTCCTTGCTTTCTTCAAACCCAAACACAATGCTTCATATTCAGCAGCATTATTTGTGCAACTCCATGTAAGCCGATAAGAATAAGTTCTTTGGACACCAGAAGGAGAAATTAACACGATACCTACCCCTGCACCGTTCTTGCATCTAGCACCATCGAAATATAACTGCCATAATTGATTCGTAACATCATTCTGATCAGCTGAGTTAGACAATTCCTGCTTTGTTTCATTCTCAGGTTTTTGAATGGCATAACAGCCAATCTCTGTCTCCATCATGGCATTGAAGTTAAGCATAGAAAACTGATCATCCAACTGAAGATTATTTAAAACTTCACTCATTAAAATAGAATCTTCAATTTCTTCAGTAAGCATGTGGACAGACTGCATGTCTTTTCCTGCGTCCTCCAACTTCTCAATGTGAAAAGGAGAAGGCTTTTCATTTTGTATCCTGAGACGTCTACCCTTAAAAGGAATTTCTAGATGGGAATAATCTAGTGCCAAATAACCCCCTAATTTTGCAGTAAATTCCCTGGACAGACACATGCTAAAGTAGGGCTCTAAATCTACCACAACAATTTCTTGAATAACGATGATCTGGGGCATAGTATGCAGGACAATTGGTACATCTTTAATGACACCTACTATTTTAATAGGAGTACCATCCAATTGCAGGACTCCAGGACTACTCCGGGTATACTCCATTCCCATTGCTTCACAGACTCCCTTGGGCATTACAGTGGTTGCGGCTCCAGAATCAATCATACAATTATGTACAATCCAGCCTTCTATTTGCAATGACAAGTAAAATGGAGGTGGTCTGTTCTTACCAGTAGCAGAGGTGGTTAAGGACTGAGCATAAACTATCTGGGTAGGACCTTTTTCATTCTCTTTGACAGATTTCAATGATTCCTGCAGTAAATCTACTTGGCCTGGTAACTGCAAAGCGTCATAGAGGCTTACCTTAGCAGGGGTCTTCTTCAGATCTTCAACTATGTTGTATGAAACTGCAGCAAGGTCTTTCTTCTTAGTAGGTTGTTCAAATCTGGTATGATATTGTTGTGTAGCTTCTACTCTTAGCCTCTTTGTCAGTGATGGATACTTCAACTTTTCATGAGCTTGCTCCTCTGCTTCTGATCTTGCTGGTGCAGCTGCAGCCTTTTCTTGAACTCTGTTAAAAGCTGGATCTTTTGACAAAACAGGTGCATCAGACCTTGGAACTGGCACAGGAGCTTTCACTGGCTTTTTCATATCAGCCGGCACTTTCAAAGGTTGTAAGTCAACAGGATCAACAGTCACGGGCTTCTTTCCAGTTCTTGTCAGAACTGAAACTCGTTCTTCAACTGGAGATATTAAACTATGCCCAGCTTCTGAGATCATATTAACCTGTCCACCTGAAGAGCTGGCAGCCAATGTCTGCACATAATTCAGGTGAACCATACATGTATCCTCTCCATGAGGGTCATTGCAGGTCGAGCACCAATATACTCCGTCTGCATGGGCTGCTTCTTCATTTACTAGAGCAGTCAAGCCTTTTTCAGGTGCTTTGCTTGTGGAGGCAGCTTGATCTCTAGTAATTTGAGGAGGTTGAAATCTCCTTGGCTGGAAATCTCTTTTGGCTTGCTTCCTCTCAATGAGTGTGATCTTATTTCCCATAGCCCTAATGGCCGAGTTGGCAGACTTAACCTCTTGCAATAATGCTGTATATGGATCAGGGTTTGCAGGTGCAGGAGGTGCTGGTAAGGGCAAAGGAGCTGGTGGTGCTGGCAAAGTGGGAAATGCAGTGGAAACGGGAGATGATTGAATGCTAGGTGCAGGAAGCGGTAAAGGAGCTAAAGCGGGCAACTAAGAAACTAGGACAGGTGCAACCTGAGGTGCTTTAGAACTCCATGATGGTGTGGGATACATAGCTGGCATGGGCTGTGGTTGTGAACCGTATAAATATTGAGGCAAATCTGGAATGAGAGGCATAGTTACCTTTGGAGGAAGTCTCCCTACAACAACCAGATCTGCTTCTGCTTTAATTGCTTGTTCAAACAACTCTGGAAACGTTGTCACATTGGACTACCGAACAGCCCAACCAATATCTGAGTGGAACGCTCTGAGATAATAAAGTGCAGCCAATTCATCAACAGGCCGAATACCATCAAGAATTTTGTGCCAAGTTCTGGTAAATCGAACATTAAAATCAGGTATCTCCTCCTGGGGATGCCTCTGTATTACTGGTAAACTGATTCAACAATGAGAAGGGGTCAGCCTGTTCATGGAAATTTTTAACCAGCAAATCACCGAATTGATCCCAAGATGTTATGGTGCCTGGAGGCAGCGTTCGGTACCAAAACAATAGTTTACCTCTCAAAGAACATACTAAAAACTTCACCATTACATCTTCATCGGTGATATCATGGATGGCCGCTAAGGAAGCAACATCATTAATGTGCTCATAAGCGGTTTTACCAGTCCCATCGTAAGTCGGTAAAGCCTTCAGTGCAGCCTGAGGAACTGGGTTCTGAGCCTGCAAGTTCAAGGCTCCAGAGCTATTCCATGCCAAAAATTTTCTGGGTGGAGGATATTGTGCCATTGGAACTAGTGGATATGGCTGGGAAAATGGAACACTAGCAACAACACCAGAGTTTTGTACAACAGAGGATGGAAGGGATGAGGAAACCAACCTAGAATGCTCACCACTTCTTGAACTATCAAGCTCGAAAAACTGAACCAGATCACCAAATTTCTTGGACTGTGATCTCGTGATCATGAATAATTTTTGAGTTCAGCAGAGTCACCAAATGCTCTAATTTTACAGTCTGAAGGCGAACATTAAACCTTCGACAGTATGAGTTCTTTTAGAGACCGAATAAATCTGTCCCACCGGGCGTGCCAAAAACTGTTGGTCCAAAATCTGCCACAGGAAAGGATTTTACAAGTGCGCCCTAGACCCGGCCAACATTGAAAGGCTGGAAGCAAGAAATGGCTCCCAGACCAATCTCCAGAGTGGGCTGGTTCCCTTCACTATTCTAAACTTGGTGTAAGATAAGGGTTACTTGGAAAGAAATTAAAAAGGTTACAGAAAGAAATGGGAAATATGGCCACGAGCCAAAGTTATGGGATTAGAAAATAACGACGAGGAAACTCCAAGTGCAGCAACAACAAGCAATAAAAGTTACTAACTTAACTTCCGCACGATGCATACAGAAAAACCCTCCAAAATCACATTCCAGGAATTTATACTCTTACGGCAATATTCAAATCCAGTATGCAGAATTTAAATGTAACAGCCATGAAGACATACAAATGCTATTAGAAATGCAACATGAACAGAAAGGAAATCACCAATGCAAACGCTTGAAAAATAGAAGCCAATCCTTTATTCCTGCAAACGAACTTCCAGTCTCTAGTAGAGAATTTTCCAACCTTTTGCAATGAAGTTTACATTGGTTTTTATAGAGGGCCGTCCTCTTTGCAGCATTTAATACTTGCTACCAAGTTTCTTGTGATCTACAAATATACCTTGGAAATCCACAACACGATCCCCTTAATTGCAGCGTTATGGAAGCAAAAAATTAAATACAATGAGACAATCGCGGTCACATTCATTAAATTCATTTTTCAAACATGTGCATGCAATTGTTAAATCAATCCACGAACAGCGGCCTCGAATGCATCAAATCTTTAATCTTGGTGGCCTGGGCGCTTCTTTGACCTTGAAATGCATTGGAAATCCTCAAAATATTTAATTTGGGACCACATTTAATCCTTGGAAATGGAGGAAAACCTCTCGGGCCGTTCATACTGCACTTGGCGGGAAACTGCACAGGTCGCGAAAATGGAACGGGTAGCGAAATCGCGATGCATTTTGATGTCGTACGCTTTCTGTCACTTACACCCATGAAAATGCTTCCTGTCGCTCTTTCTCCATGTCTCCAACTTTGTTTTCTCTATCGCTAGCTCAACCTCACGAAAATAGTACAGGTAGCGATTTCGCTACGCATATTGGTCCCTTGACTCTTCCCTGCGCTCTGCCCTACGAAAACGGAACATGTAGCGATATCGCTACATATTTTGAGCACCGTGTACGGCCCTTTAGAGGGGTTGCAAAAATGGAACACCTTTTGCCTTTGGGAGTCTTCTATCCTTTCCTGTCGCCATTTCGTTGCATATTCATGTCGGTTGGCCTTATCATCGAAATTGCAGCGAATCGCTGCAACTTTTATGTCCTTTGTCTTTCGAGCCAAAACCCCCGCGATTTTAAAACATGCAGCGCATCGCTGCAACTTCCGAGCTCTCAAGCCTTTGAAACTAACGTGTAGCGAATCGCTGCCACTTTTAACTTAAGACTTCCGCTCAACCAACATGCAGTGAATCGCTGCACTTTTACCACTTGACTCTTCGAAGCTCCCGATGTCGCGATTCTGGAACATGTTAGCGACGCGCTGCAAGTTTTAAGTTAGGTCGTCGGCTGAGTTTTTTGTCGCGATTTCGTGACATTTTGTCGCTGTTCCCCTTTTGCCCGCTGAAAGTCGTGAAAATGAAACACGTCGCGATATCGCGACGGTTTCGCCCAACCTGCCTGCGTTGACCACGTTGACCGCGATTTCGTGACTTGTCAGCGAATCGCTGCAGTTTCTGGACTTAGTCATTTTTGCTCATTTTCTCTCCTTTTTGCTTCAAAGCCGCATCAAAGCCTGTATAAACGTTAGATTTGCAATAATGTACACATTAATACTTCAATGAAAATCAATGTGGCAAAAATGCCAACACCACCATACCTTTCTTGAACCCTTGATGAGTAATATAACTATCTAGCCTTGCATACCATGCCCGAGGTGCCTGTTTTAAGCCATATAATGCTTTCTTCAACTTGCAAACCAATTTGGGATCATCACCAAGCTAAAAACCATCTGGTTACTCAATATAAACCTCTTATTCAAGTTTCCCATTCAAAAATATTGATTTCACATCCATTTGATAAACTTTGAAATTCTTGTAAACTGCTAAAGCAAGAAAAATTCTAATTGCCTCTAGTTTGGCCACATGTGTAAAGGTTTCCTCAAATTCAATACCTTAAAATTGTGCATACCCTTTGCATACCAATCTTGCTTTGTTCCTGATTACCTATATGTATTCATCCAATTTGTTTCAAAAGATCCATTTAGTACCAATTACATTTTTATTTATAGGTCTTGGTACTAACTCCTAAGTCTTGTTTTTCTCGATCTAATCTAGTTCTTCATTTATTGCCTTTACGCAACTTCCATATTTTCTTACTTTGGAAACATTTTTGGGCTCAATGCTGGATAGTAAATAGTAGTTACTTACTAATATTCTTCCTATCTGAACACCAACTGTGGGGTCTCCAATTATTTGCTCTCTAGGATGATATTTCTGCTTGCTACCTGTTTTAAATTTCTTGTTTTCTTCCAATTATGAATCACTTTTCAAATCCTTTAAGTCAATTCTTGATTTTTTTTTTCCGTTTCCTCTTTGTCATCTCCTTCAATGACCTCTTCACAAATTGGGTAGTTCTCTTCATAGCTAATTACTTGTTCCATTCCTTCATCAACTTTAACATCGATACTTTCCATAATTTTTATTACCCTCTTGTTGTAACATTTGTAAGCTTTCGTTTTTGACGAATAGCCAAGAAAAATACCTTCATCCGCTCTATATTCAAACTTACCAAGGTTTTATTTAGTTCTTTTGATGTAACACTTGCTACCAAAAACTTTAAAATATATTTTTGTTGCCTTTTAACTGAACCACAAATCATAATAAGTTTTGCTTTCATGCATCCTTAACATGCACTTGTTTTGGATGTATACTGCAGTATGGACTGCCTCTTTCCAAAATTTGTCTGCTACTTTGCTCTCAATCAACATAGTCCATGCCATTTCCTACACTGTCATGTTCTTTATTTCTACCACACCATTCTACTGAGGTGTCTTGGCTGCTAAAAACTGTCTCTTGATGCCATATTTTTCACAATACTCTGTGAAATCCTTTGAAATGAACTCTCCTCCTCTGTCTGAACTTAAAAATTTAATATTTTTTTCTATTTTATTCTCAACTTGGTTTTTTAAAACCTTGAACATCTCAAAAGATTCTAATTTATGCTTCAAAAATAATACCCATGTTATCTTAGAATAGTCATCTATACACAACATGAAATATTTATCATCGTTTATGCTTTGCATTCTCATGGGTCCACATAAATCAGTATGTACTAGTTCCAAAGGTTTGATCGTGTAGTACTCTTTTGTTTTAAATGAGGCTCCAATTTGCTTCCCTTTTTTATATGAAGCACAAATGCTATTTGATGATTTTCCAATGGTGGGAATATCTCTCATTGCTTTCTTTGAACTGATTTTTACTAGGTTTTCAAAAATGATATGACCAAGCCTCTTGTGCCACAACCAATTCTCTTCTTCCTGTCCAATCAAGAAAGCTCCTTCTAAAGTCTCTGAGAGAGTGTACAAGTTTCAAAATTTCATTGATCCAGCTACTATCAACTTCCCACTATTTGTCTTTCTGATTTCATAGCCTTGCTTCTTAAATATCACATCATGACCTTTGTCACAAATCTAACTTACGCTCAAAAAGTTATGATTCATACCAACCACAAACAAGACTTCTTTTGACCTGATTTTGTTTTTCACTGATCTTAACTGAACCTCTACCAACTATTTTAGTTTCATCATTGTTTCCAAATTTCACTGAACCACCTTCATATTGCTACAACTTCTCAAATTTTTGTTCGTCACATGTCATATGACTGGAGCATCACTATCAAGTATCCATGGTGCAGATTTATTCTGCGCTCTAAATGGCATTTGTATGATCAAGGATTCATTTTCTTCCTTAGGTTTCTCTTTTTATTTCCACTCTGGTTTGATTACATTTTTGGGCTCTTGTTTTCGATTTTCTTTTCCAGTAACTTGTGCATATTTTTCGCGAAATTTTCTATTTTGTCTTATTCTATTTGGCTGAAATTTTCTTCCTTGAAATTTATTTGATGCAAATGCACTTCTTCAATTTTTTGCAATATACCCAAAGTTATGACAGCTATAACATTCTACTGCATAATCCTTCAAAGGTAAAAAAGCATTTTAACTAGAAAAATTCCCTGGTCCTACATTATACTTGCAATCTGAAATCTTATGTCCATAACCATTGCATTTAAAATAGTAACCATAAAAGGGATGATTGAACCTGGGTGGTGGTCTTTGCCATGTTGTTGTAGGATCCATAAATCTTCTTATTTGATGTGTGACATTGGTGAAACCATCATTGTCAATTCTCCTTTTGTGCCTTGCATTATTGCTTTCCTTTGCATGATTCATTTTTGCTTGATTAACATGTTTCTTTTCTTCATTCTTTTTGGATTCTTCATTTGTGGCCTTTGATCCATTTGATGATTCTCCTTCATCAAAACCCAAACCAAATTTGATGCTTGTAGTCTTCTGGTTCTTTATGATCTTATCTAGATTTATAGAACTCTCTTCATGTTTGTGATAAAAGCTAATTTTCTGATTCATCTCTTCTAGTTGCATCCTTAAACCAACAATATCTTCTTCTAACTTGCTGCAATAATCTATTTTCATGGTTATTTTAACTTTTATATCTTCGGAGATATTCTTGGATTTTTTTATATGCACTTTCAAACTTTTTATGATTTCATTTGCATCCTCAAGCTTTCTTGAAATTTTCTTGTTCCTTTTTCTTTCAGTCTTCAATTCATCCAGAGATGCAATTAGGTCCTCTTCCAAATTTACTTCTACGTCAATTTATTCTTCATCATATTCCTATTATTTTTCTGGTTTTTCTTCTTCGAATTCCATGAAAATAGCTTCACCCATTTATTTTTAAGAATCCTCACTAGAGTTGTCTTCTGATGAAATGACCTTCTTGGAGATGAAAATTTTCTTCTTGATGTTGCCTTTTATGAAAATTTATTTTTTCTTCCAGTCACTTCTTTCTTTGTGCGATCCTTCATCACTTCTATTCTTCTCAATAAGTGGACATTTAGCTACAAAATTCCCAATGCCTCCATAGTTGAAACATTCAAACAGTAGCTTTCCTTCGTATTTTCCTTTTCCCCTTTTTTATTTTCAAACAAAGTTTGCTTCCATTTCATCTGATGTCTCTTCTTCCTTGGATTCTTTTTTTGCTTTCATATTTTTTTGGGCTTTAAAAGCAGCTTCTCTATTTGTGGGTTTAGATTTTCCTATTCTCATATCATATGCAGTCAAATAACCATGCATATCATCCATACTAAAAGAATTCAGATCTTTAGCTTCTTCCACAACTAAAACTTTAGAATAAAATCTTTGGGGAAGAGACCTTAATACCTTTTTCATGATGACAAAATCTTCAATTTCCTCACCGAGTCCTCTAATCGTATTAATGACTTCATTAACTCTCAACATATATGCCTCTATATTCTCATCCTCATTCATATTTAATCCTTCAAACTGAGCTCGATGTGTTTGTAACTTGGCCTCCTTGATCTTAATGTCTCCTTCATGAATGCTCTTTAGTTTATCCCATATTTCTTTTACCATTTTACAACCCATAATCTTTACCAATTTGCTATCCACTAATCCACACATGATAGCATTCTTTGCTTTTGAGTCATTCTCAAATAATTTCTTACTACCAGTATCGGTTGGAGAAGTGGTGGGTATTGTGTATCCACTATTTACTAAATTCCAAATATCATATCCCAAAGCATAAAGATATGTCTACATCCAGAGTCTCCAAAATGCATAATTATTTCTATAAAATAATGGTGCTTTTTTTTATGAGAAGCCTTCAACACCTACCATTGTTTCACTTCCAAGATCACCCTAGCTAGTTAAGACTATTCAAGAACTTGGCTCTGATGCAAATTGTTGAACTAAGAGTAACACTGAGAGGGGGGGTGAATCAGTGTGCATTAAAAATTTAATCCAACTACAAAATCAAATCAAAACAAGTAATCACACAAACATGCATTAAATAACACTAGATTTATAGTGGAAACCCAATATGGGAAAACCATTGTGCTAATGAACTTTTTGGACTCCCATCCAAATACAACCTCAAAAATGTTTGGTATTTACAATATTTTTGTAGCACCAACTATAGGGAATGACACCAACCAACCCGGACTTTAGTAGCACCAACTGCAAGGAGCACCGACCCCCGTTGCCAAGCGCCAACCTAGCAAATTTAAAAGGCTCTGATAAAAGTTTTAAATCTCATAAAAAGACCTTGAGTGGTCTAGCTCAAAAATATTCTCCTCTAAAATCTTCTATCTAACATTTTCAGTTTTCTCAAATTTGCACATTGATTATCTCACACCTTGCACATTTTTCAATCAAAATGCCAAAGAAAAAATTCTTCACAACATGCACCAACTGTCCTTTCTCAAAAAAAAACCACTTCTCCCTTTTATTTTAAAACATATATATGCTTCACATTAAAAAAATGCAGAACTTTTTTTTAGTTACACAAAAACACCACTCAACCGTTATATTCTTCGAAACTGCCAAAATTGCCAAAAAGAGTTGACAGGGCTTTTTGTAATAATCAAAACTTCCTCCTCAAATTTCCAAACGGGCTAAAAATTGAAACATATATTCATGGATTATTTGCAGTACCTTCGACAAAGTGGCCTCTGACACTAATTTTACACCTGTCACATAAACTAGAAAATGTGCTCCAAAGCCATTTTGCAATGCTCACATTTTCTTCTTTCAAACTCTTTTTGGGCTGAAGTTTAAAACTTAAGATCTCAATATTTCTAGATACCTCCAATAAAAAAATAGAGTTCCAATTCCTCACAGATTGCTTAATATTCCTCTCGCAAAGTGACCTCAGACGCAAATTTTACACTTGTCACATAAAGCATGAAACTGACCAAAAATTCAACGATGAAGCAACCGGTCATTCCAAAACTGCAACCACACTTCCTAATGATCAACAAACCTCCAAATAGTAACTTGGGTTGTCCAACACATTTCATTGACGTTGTTGCAACTTTGACAATTTTTTGCAACTTTAATAATTTTGCTACTTTGACAACTTCCTGACGATTTTTACAACTTTTGCAAATTTGCACGAACTTGTAACAACTTCACCCGAACATCAAAAAAAACCTCATAAGCACTGAACACCACTGTACATACTCTGAACTACCTCTGAACAACTGTCCAGTACATCAACCTCTCCATCTGAGTGTTGACAACAATAACAATACTATCACTGCACCTTGCTCAACACTTGGTGTTGAAGTACATCAAGGTGATGAAACTTTTTTCATTTGTCAACCAAAATATGCAAAATATATGTTGAAGAAATATTTCATGGAAAATTGTAAACTATTTTGGACACCCATGGCACATGGAGAAGTGTTGTGTAAAGATGATGGAGAAGAGAAAGTTGATAAAAAATTGTTTAGAAGCATTATTGAGAGCTTAATGTTCCTTACTACAACAAGACTTGATATTGCATTTGTAGTTTCAATTGTATCAAGGTATATGAATTAATCTTCACAATACCACATGATAGTAGCCAAGAAAATCTTGAGGTATGTCAAAGGAACCTTAATTACATTATTTTGCTAACAACAAAATGGAGCTTGTTGGATATAGTGACTCAAAAAGTCAACTTTTAGAAATTATTTTTCACTTGTTTCAAGAGTGATAACATGGATCTCAAAGAATAAAAGTACTATTAATTTATCTTCTACAAAGGAAGAATATGTTGCAGCTACTCCAACAAGTACACAAGCACTTTGGTTGAGAAAGGTACTTGAAGAGATTGGTGAAGTTCAAAACAATCCAACAAAAAAATTTGTGACAACACAAGTGCAATCAAGATTGAAAAAATTCTAGTCGATCATAGAAAAACTAAACATATTGATTTGAAGATTCATTTCATAAGAGACATGGTCAAAAATAAGGTTGTATATTTGAAATATTGTAGCACCAAACAACAACTTGCAGAACTGTTTACCAAAGGTGTTAATAAAGAATAATTTGATATTGAGAGATAAACTTGTCTCAGCACTTTTAATCAAAGGGGAGTATACTAGAGATTGATTATAACAAATAAAAAGACAAATTCAAAAGTTATTTTATGAATTTGAAGAAGCCCAAAAGTTTCTATAGGCCTTGAAGAGTCACTATGATTGTTGGACTTCCAAAATGTGAAATGAAGGGTTGTAACATCATTTTATCTCTTGTAAATGCACAATAGTGTAAAATAGTTATATAATATCATGGATAAATAATTGTAATAATTTTGAGTTCATCTGGAATGCAAAAAAACATTCTATTCCATTCATTTTATGAAGTACATGCTTGTTGTCCCTAATTTCCTAAACCATGTAGTCAAATTTTAGAGCTCATAACTTTTGTTTTATAGCTCCATTTTTTGCATGTGATACACCGTTGAAATGTTATTTTGTGTAAAATATAATATAAAATTTAACTAAATTTATAGTAATTTTGTTTCTTAAATTTTGACTATCTCGTTGCTATAATTTTTGCTATAATTGTTTTCTATAGTTTTTGTTGTTGCATTTTTGGTGCACTTTTTTGTTCTTTGATTTTGGGTCAAATACTTCACATTTGAAATTGTTTATCTAGTTCAAATAGGAAGGTGACCTAAACCCTAACTTTGAAATTTACCATAAGCACTGCAAAGAATTAAAGAAAACCAATTAGTACAACCCTAGGATTCCATCACCCTATGGGTGATGAAATTTCTCACTTGTGATAGATAATTCTATTCACAAAGAAAATAAGTTGGCAAGGTTTGATGTTGAAGAAGATATCCAAAAGAACATCCAAATAGAAGAACAATAACAAGACTTCCTAGAGGCTTGTAGAGAATATCCATAGTCAAATGCACTAGATATTCTTGATGTGAGCCTATAGAAATATTAGAGGCTTTGAAATTAAGGAAAATAAGCCACAAATAAGTGAAAACAATTTCTCTAGAGTATCTAAAGGCTATTATGCTATCACAATTATTAAACAGAGGATACGAGAAAAGGTAACCAAACAATGAGAACATTAATAAATCTTGATGAAGACACAACAACCTAAAGAGGGTGAGTGTATACCATAAATTGAAGTCTTATTAGTAGTAGTAGAGAAGAAATATCGACTATCCCATTATAGGAAGAGGATTAGCTAAAAGAGTTGGGCATGCCTTATGAGGTGATACTTATTGAAGAGCAACTACAACTTGCATCTCTTGAAGAAATAATGTAGCTAGACCTAGGGAAATAATGTAGCTACTACCCAACAACACCAAACACCTAATGCATAAAGGAGTCATGGATAATCAAGAGAATATGATGTAGACCTTAGTAGCTTAGGTTTGGAAGGAGCTAAATTTTTATTTGGGATCTATATATAAGGCATGTAGAATTTGAGATGTTGTTGTAATAGAAGAACAGATAGATAACTCAACTCCAAGATCAATTGGTTGAGGTAAGGGTCTAAAAGGAAATAATTTTGGTGCATGAGCCTAAAAGTGTACTTGGATTGATTGGAGAATAATCTAAGGAGACTCCACTACATACCCTAGCACAAGTATTAGGAATTTTTGGTTAGTAGATAGAAAAAAAGAGAGAAGCTTTAGGGGCACTTTCTAGTTGAAAAATATTTGGTCACTATAATGCATGAGGACATGCCTTACAACAAGTTAGGGGAGTCATGATGCTAAAAATACCTCGTGGTACAACATTTTTACTTCCTTTTTGCACCATTTAACCATGATTTACTCTATAATTTGCATTACTATTGTAATTAAGCATATTATTTAGGATTATTAAGGTGTTGAGTTAGGGAGCATGAAATTGTGTGTTAAGATAAAAATAGGGAACTTGTTGACTAATTCTAGGTTTTATGGATTGGAAAAAAGCCACCCATGTTTTTATATCTATAACATAACAACATGAGCACCAAAAATAGTGTATGAGCTATTACTAGATATGAGTTTGCACCTAACACCAAAGGTGGGTGTAGACACCAAAATCTAGGAATTTGTATTTCATCACATAATTTTTCATATTAAATTATATGCCTAGGTCTAAACTTAGGCATATCAATTACTGTACATTTCACCCACATTGCACATCATAATTCTACATAATAATATATGCCTAAGTCTAAACTTAGGCATATAATTCCTACACATCATTCATTCACATTGCACATTCCAATTATGCATAATAAAATAATATGCCTAAGTCTAAACTTAGGTGTATTTTCCTACACATTAATTTATATTCTATAGATTTATTAAATCAAAAAAATCAGCATAAGATACCTTGTCTCCCCACTTGACACATTTCCCAGCCATCGTTATCCCTCACCTTGCCACATCTCACACACTTCACTCCACTTACACCTACCCACTTGCCATATCTCACACACTCATGTCACCCTTATCCCTTCACATGGGACATCCTCCACATTTCACTCCACTTGCACTCACTCATCAAACCACATCACCCCAGTTGCACTCACTCATCCTCCTGATGAACACAAGCTTATACTAAGAGGGGGTGTGAACAGTATAAGATCAAATTTTACTTTTCTTTCCCAAACAATATTATCAATGGCAATATCAATAGCAGTAATCAAAGTACTGTAAAAATCATCACACATAAGAGAGACACCTATTTAATGTGGTTCACTCAATGTGGCCTACTCCACGAAGAAAATATTTCTTCTAAAGTTTCTCAATAAATCTTCTTGGGAATCAAATCCCTATTACAATTTTTATGGACCTCTATCCAAAGGATACACCAAAACCCTATGCTCTAATTTGTGGATCTCTCTCTATAGGATAACTCTTTCCCCTATTCTCTAGTTTGTGGAACTTGATCCAGGAGAACTCTATATCCTCAATAGGTTTGTGGATCTCTCTATAGAAGAAATCTATCTTCCCACCTGGTTTTTTTTTATCACTCTTCATAGGAGAAATATTTTCCCTTTTTATGGTTCATGGATCTCTCTCCATAGGAGAACTCTATCCCATTCACTCTATCACACTACTTTGGCTTGTGGATATATCTCCATAGAATACATTTGTCCCCACTATAGTGGCTAATGGATCTCTATCCACTGGAGACTATTGTCATCTTTTCTTTATCACCTCCAAAGCCTACTCTCAACTATATCTCAAACATGCACCAAACTCTATGCCAAGTCTAGTACAAATATGCTCTAACTCTAGTCATAAATATTCACCAAAATATATCTCAAATATATCCCCAAACCTTAACACAAAGATTTATTAAATCACCAATCAACTCAGCTTAAATATGCCCCAAGCCTTAACACAAAGCTTGAAAAAATCATCAATCAACTATACTCTTGATATTGTTTCAAGTCTTCACAAGACTTGCTCAAATCTGCCTTCAAGTCTTCACAAAGACTTGCTCAAATTTATCCTCAAGTTTTCACAAAGACTTGCTCAAATATACTCTAGAACATGCTCAAAACTGCTCTAACACATGCTCAAAACAACTCATAATCTATGTTCAATCAATCTCAAATATTTCACACAATGCTATCAAATGCTTTGTCTAATCTTCAAAGTAATTCCTTTAACTTGAAGCAGTTTAGATATGTTCTATCCAGAATTCATTTAACCTCTAGAACATATAGAGAATGATAAAATCTATCAAAACCTCAATATGTTTCACACTCACAAAGTTTATACTCATCCAATTAATATTAATCACTTGCAAAATTTCTCTCAAATCAATTCAAAACAATGTATAAATTGTTTCACAAAACTGATATATTACTCCCATACTTTCAATTAATATCTCTCAACCAATGCTCAAAATATCCACATAATTATTCAACCAATGAAGAATATTCCAATCACAAACCCTAGTATAGGTGTTACATTTTATTTTAAAAAATATGCTTAATGTAGGTGTCAAACCCTTTCAACAATGGAAACATAAATTGTTCTCAAATTCTATCCCAATGTTTTCAAAACTTTAAACAATGAAGCACTCAATATCACTCAAATATTTCCAACAATTCTTATCAAACAATCCTTTTCACTCCATTTTATATTTAAAACCATTCACTTTAATAAACACTTTAAACTAAAGAATGATATGTCCATACCTCTTTGCTTGCTCTTATGGAGATATGTCTTCAAAACCTGTCTTAAACAACCAATTCTACTTGCCCCACTTCAAGAGTTAGATAGCAAGATTCTATTAATATCCACATGATTTTTTCTCAACAATATTCTCAATGAATTCTGAAAATAATATTCTAGGACTCTTTTTTAGTTCTCATAAAAAATGCATCAAAACACACAAATCTCTCTCAACACTTTCTCTTTTATAAAACAATAATTACAATCAAATAAAATACCTTTTATCTCCACTCTTTAAAAATAATTTTCACTCCAATTTAATGTCCAAGAACAAAGAATTACAATGATAAATAAACCACTTACAAACTTATCACTCCAAGCTTAGCATAAAAATAAATGATATCAAAACCCTTTTAAATATAATGCCAAAAATTCATTTCACCTTATACCTCCTATGTTCCAAATGTAAGCCAAATATCATATGTCAAATATCAACTATAGTCAACAATTAATCAACATGGTACACACCTCATATAAAAAGAATTTATCTTCGCTATCGTGGATGGGATTCGACCTTTCGACCTCAACCTTCCAAGTGTAGCGCTTGACCGCTTGTGCTAGTCAAGCGGTTGAGACTAAACCTTTGGCCTCAACATTTTATCCCTTACCACCTCTGATGAAAAAATAGCAAAAAACTTCAACTAGTGCTAGGGGGAATCAAACCCTGAACCTTCCTTCTACCAAAAAATTACGTAGGAGCCACCTGCCACTTGGGCTACCAGCCCTTGCTGAACCAAGATGTCCGCCACCTTGTCCTTGTCTCTTTTCGCCTGCTCAACAAAATGAATTTTCAACATGTTTTGCTATATCCACGATCGATTTTCTCATGTGCATTAACTTTGGATTCAAATACTCTATCCACAATAACTTTTGCTTCTCCCTTTTATATGCTTTCAAAGCATTTTCATAATTTCGATGGAAAACCTAATTACCTTAAATTTAAATTTGAATTTTTGCGCCCTTTGCCAATTTCAAATTAAATTTTATATTTAATATAATATTTAACTTTGGGGTAAATATTATATTATTTAATTTTAGTATTAAATAATACTTTTGCATGGGGGTCTTCGTCAAATCTTATTTTTCTCTTTTTAATAAGCCCTTTTGGCTTAATTATTATAATATTAAAATATTATAATATGTCATCTTTTATCTTTAAAACCATGGGTGTAAACTTGTGTCTTCAACATTTTAACCACCCTCTTTGGATTATAACATAAAATTTTATAACCATTTATTTTACCAATTTGCTTGTGCCAAAATGAACTTTTCCTTGCACCAAACACTTGACATCAATGAAAACATAATTACTCAAAATTTCCAACAATCTCCCCCTTTGTCATTGATGGCAACCCTTTTTTTTATTAAACATTCCTTTTTTCTTTTTCCAATTCTACTCCCCCTGAGAAACTACTCCCCCTGACTAAATTCTCTCCCCCTTACTTAAATATCCCCCCCTTTGACATAAATGGCAAAGGTAATCCTTTGGGGCTAAATATGAGACTCTTAGCTCAGCCCCCTCCCCACCTCCTCTCCTTGAGGTGGTTATTTTTGGGGTGGGAGTATTTCTACTCCCAGCGTACAATGCTCTTTTCCTTTGTCAACCTTATTTCTCAACATACCCTTTTGATCCTTTTGAGTATCCCTGTTCTAGCTTGTCTCTATAAACTTTTTTCTACACCACTTGGACTTATTCCCAACATTATTGCACTTATAACACTTAATTTTGTGGTTCCTTTAAGGTGCAAATTTTTTGAATTTCCTCCTAGTGAAGCCATACATATTTTTGTTATGAACCTTGCAATGAATTGCTTTATGACCAAATTGATTACAAGAGTAGCAATACCCTTGAAGGAAATGTCCATCTTTGAAGTTCCTCTTAGTAATACCATACTCCTTTCCATGTGTCCTGCAATGCATAGCCTTGTGACCAAACTTGTTACATGAAAAACAACATTATTTGAAGAAATATTGCCTTGAACCCATTGGTATCTTAGTTTTTTCTTCTCTATGATGACTCGTGTTCCTTGTTTGTGCATTGTTTCCTTCCTTGGTGAAGCTTCTACTCTCAAATTCTCCTTCACTCTCTTCTTATAAAAATTCTTCCTCTTTTGAGCTTGAAATTGACCCTTCTTCAAAACCAAGTCCTGTTTTGATAGATGAAGGTCTTTGTGCATTGATAATCTTATCCAAAGTCTTTGATCTTTTTCCAAACTTGTTTTGCTTGTCCTTAGACTATTTCACTTCCTTCCTTAGGGAAACTACCTCATGTTCTAATATTTCACATTCTAATACTTTTACCTCTAGATTTTATTTAAATCTCCTTGTCTTAGCTATTGATTTAGTTAGATATTGTATAAGATTTTCTTTTTCTTCATCACATTCTTGAACTTGAACCTTGAATTTTGAATTTTTCTTTCTAACCTTTTTCAATTCTTTAAGAGAAGAAATAATTTTTGCTTCTAGATCTACTACGCATTCCTCTTCATTTTATGATTATTTCTCTACTTCGTGGTCTTCAAGAGCATCTTCATACTTTTCAGATTTATCTTCAACAAGAGCACTTCCTTACTCTTCTATTGCCAAAAGGAGTATTTCTTCTTCATTATCTGAGGATCTTTCATCACTATCATTTGAAACCTTGCTTGTATTGTCTGCATAGGAACTCTTCTTATGCCTTTGAAAAAAAAAATTTCATGCTTGCTTTGTCCATACCAATTTTTCTTTTCATACGTGGATTTTCCTGCTTCCTTTTTCTTATGATCTCGTTTCTCTTCACTGCTACTGCTTCTAGCTTCCTGTATCGTTCCAAATTTTTCGCACCCTTACCTTCAGGCTAAAGGATCCACGCCCGGAAGGGGGATGCGGGAAGGATGGGATGGTACCTCAGACTGAGAGGCCCTTTGAAGGTCCCGCCTCTCGGGGGAGGGGTATTAAGGTGATTTTTCGACGGATGGTGGGTTCACTAGGAAAATTTTGAATGGCAGTTTCCATGCCTAGGTTGGGAATGTGTTTGATGTGTTCAATTTTATCTTTAATCATTCAAATCCTAGGTTTGGCCAAATGAATCTAAACTATTCTATATGAAATGCAGATTTAAATGAATACAGAAAGCAGAATTAAATAGAGAATACAGAGAATAAGCTAGATGAGAAAAGTCATATCTGATCCGGATGTCTGATGGAGGTTCTAATTTTTGAAGCAGTCAAGATCGCCTCTGATATGACAGGATCATCTGTGATCAG
Organism: Wollemia nobilis; assembly: GCA_028583015.1. Taxonomy (NCBI): domain Eukaryota; kingdom Viridiplantae; phylum Streptophyta; class Pinopsida; order Araucariales; family Araucariaceae; genus Wollemia; species Wollemia nobilis. The sequence continues at coordinate 4,540,357 of JAQPPZ010001648.1, forward strand.
ACAAGATCATCTGAGATATAACGAATTCAGTCGGAGACCTGCAATCAGAGAAATAGATACAAAATACAGAAAATGCAACTATTCCAACAGAGGGCAATGATATAGAATGACAACAATAATATTAAACTGATAATTATAGACAAAAATATGAGTGTATCACAATGATTTAATGACAAATTATGATTTTATTATGCATTAAAACTATATGGGTGAACTCCAGGATGCAAAATAGTAATAAGTCTAACTAATGCAAAGCAAAATAGTAGATAGTGGAGAAAGAATGCAAACTCAGGGCATTGATTGCCCCCAATGTTGACTGCAGTCGAAATCGTCTCGAATTGGTGCGTGATCATCCAAGATTGTACAGGATCATCCGTGATGATCTGAGCTTGCTCTGGCTGAAGAATGACAAAGTTCCTGCAAGAAAATTCGAAAAGGGACAAGGCAAACAGTAGTCTAAGACATTCTAATGCATGTAAAACTCGAAGTACAAAAAAATTCAGCCAGGGGAATGTCAAGGGGAGGGCCTAAGATTAAATAGGCATAGGAAGGAGGTTGGGAGGTTGGAGATCATCCCAATTTGGGAGATCTCCAATGGGGAAGTCTCTAACCATGCAGACATGCTTTTGCCTAGGTTAGAGACGCCATTGAAACATAAGCTAATTATGAAAAATCAGTTTTGGGACGAAATCGTCTGGACATTCTAGTCCAGACGAAATCGTCCGATCTGAGGCGATATCATCTGATCGGCGACGATATCATCCAACGGTCACAACAAATCCTAAAAATGGCACGGAAAATGAGGAAAGCGGTTTAACAGGCGGTTAACGGGAAGTTCGGGGTTAAAATTTGAATTTGAATTATTACTAAGGTAATTTTAATTATTTAAGGTTTTACTGCGCCAATTTTAGGGTGCTACATTTTGCCCCCTCTTTAGCAAATTTTTTGAAGAAAATGCGTTAAAGATGAGTTCTTCTCGATCTACGAGAAAGCAAAAATTATTCCCATTTTTAGGCGATGATTCTAGGTCGAATCGTACGACAGCTTACTATGGTGCCCCCTTCGTGTTTTTACCCAAATCGAACGTTTGAGGTAAAAATGCGGAAAAGCAAAATTTTAAAAATGTTGTTAAGTGTTTTTGAATAAAATTAAGAAAAATAGGGTAAAACCCTAATTCATTGTTACTGTTCATTTTCCTAGTTTCTAGAGCTCTGGAGACAAGATGGTCGAGACAGCACATAGATCGACAGAGGTCCGACGCGGGCTACGGGTAAGGGTCTAAACTTAGTTTAGAATGCTTTAATTTTGAATTTCATGCTTTTTAGATTAATTTTTAATGATTGTTGAGCATCGCGGCCATTTTTGGGCCGTCGACGTCATCGGGACGAAATCGTCTCGATTTCGCCAAAATCGTCTCGATATCGTCGATTTCATCCAAGGGCGAAATCGGCGATATGGGGACGATTTCGTCCAATAAGGGATGATTCCCTCTTGCAAAATCGGAGACGAATTTGCTCAAATTTTGGACGATATCATCCAATAGTGGACGATATCATCATTTGTATGAAAGTGAACTTATTTTACTTGCATTTTTAATCACTGTTTTATTAATGATTTTTATTGTTTTGTTGTTTATGTTGCAGAGAGGATTATTAAAGAGCCGAGAATGGAAATACGATGGACTGAGGGATGACTTGGCCGCTCTATCATAGGTAGAGCGAGATCAGTTGGCTCAAGTCGGCTTGCAGCACGTGGCAGATATGCCACAAGTTTCTAGCAGAGAGGTGGTATCCGGGTTCTTCTTGTTTTTGGTTACCAAAAGGGGAGATGACTCCCACATTGGAGGATGTATGGAGGATTTTGAGGATCCCCATACAAGGACGGCTAATCACTCCCATGGCCAATCAGGGCCACGCGATGATGCGACTATGTGGAGATCCGAGCTTTGCCCTGGAGAAGGGCGGAGTGAACATCGAGTCGCTACGCCAGATGCCTGGGGCATCTAGACTGACATAGGTTTTGGCTGGGGTGGTAGGTGGTCTGCTGCTATGCCATCAGAGTGGATGCAGACTACCATGGCTATTGACAGATGTGGTCTATGACATGAGAGACCATGGATACAGGTTTGCTTGGGGGAGCTTTGTACTATGCCGATTGTATAGGATCCTGCATGGGGTCGTATACAAGGGTGATCGATGTCTAGTCATGACATCACTACTATAGGTTTGGGGGAGCACATCGTGGTGCAGAGGCCGGTAGGGCTCCCACTAACAGGGATTGATGGGGAGAGGCCCCGAGTTTTCTACTGGTGGCTTCGGAGAGGGTCACAACGGTGGATAGATCTGCCAGTGTCCCGGAGACTACTTGATGACCTTGTCTCCGACTAGATCACCTGGAGGCCTTGGAGAGATCATCCAGGGTGGGCCGAGGATGGATAGGAGCTGGCTCATATTAGGCAAACCTGCTGGCTGAGGATGGAGAGGGGAGAGGTGGAGCTCCATCGCTATGACCAAGTTTTGAGGCAGTTCGGTCTACAATAGGGGATCCCATCTCTCAGGGACTACGAGTTTTCCTGGACCATCCGGGATAACACTACAGTTAGTGGGGCTCTAGATATGCAACGCTTCTAGAGTCAGGACGTGGACGATGCCCCCATCCAGCCAGTGGATGGTGACGATGTTGGGGTTGCCGACGGCTATGATGCTTGGTATGCAGGCATCCGCCCTCCTTGGATGACGAGGGCTCAGGGTTTGATTCACGCAGTTGTGCGTCGGATGGGGAGGTGGTGCCAGGTGACCATTGAGGTGGCATAGGGTCACGATGGGAGAGAGCAGAGGAGGCCACAAGCTCAGCAGAGGCCATGGCAATGGGAGAGGAGGGAGGAGAGACCCCCTTCTCCATGGAGAGAGAGGCCACCATCGCCCGATAAGGGCAAGGGTGTCGAGGCGAGGAGAGAGTAGCGAGATGGCTACTCTCCGGGTGGAGACTGTTCGTCTCCAGGCTTAGGTGTAGGCCTTGTAGGATGAGGCTGCACGACATCGAGAGGAGGCCACATAGCTCAGAGATGAGATCGCATGCCTCAGAGCATGGAGCGGAGGGGCGAGCACTCGGGACCTAGCATGGGCTATTGCCCAGATCACATTCTACCAGATGCTATACTACCATATGGTGCCAGAGGGGCAGAGGTTACCACTGCCGACCCCCATTGCGGAGCCTGTCATGATGGGGTCATCGAGGACATCATCACGATCGATGTCCAGGACTCATAGCACCACACGGACTACGATGGGGCCACCTCGTCCACCTCGGGGTGGGGGAGGAGATGAGGTTGAGAGCTCGAGGGGTTCTCGAGGCTAGCTGCTATAGACTACACTACACAGATTGATACATAGTGTTTATTATTTTTGATAGAGGATTGAGTATGCCGAGGTACAGATTGTGGCATACCGATCCAGTTTTGAGATGATGTATATATTGTTGATATATATATAGATGAGATATTTTTGATCATATGACTTGTCTTATGTGTTTGTATGATGCTTTAATGTTTTGGTGTGATTGATTTGATGATTCATGTAATTATGTCGTTTGGAAATATTATGGTTTGAATGTCATGCTTTTTAAAATTTAAATGAAATAATCTGATGTAAACAAATTGGTTGTTTGTGGGATAATTTGATAAAAATAAAAGGGACTTCTAACAATAATTTCAAAGGACATTGTCGCTATTATAGACCATTTCATGGAGTCACCGCTCACTCGGTCGTCAAGCTAATCCTAGTATAGAAATATTGTTAAAAGTAAAAGAGTGCTTAAGAAACTGTCTTAAGACTTTGTGTTGATAGAAATGATGATGGTTTGATGATGATTTGTTTTCAGATTTTCATAAAAATAGTATGCATGAAATATTTTAAAATGATTTTTGCTAGGCATAAATTCCTAAGTGTGATAAAATTTTGAACAATTCCTTAGAATTTATACCATGGTTGCAATATTGAATTTGAACATAATGTCATGAAATAGAATAAGTGTTCGTTCTTTTAAAGCATAATTGTGTAACATAATGATTTAAGTCATATGTTTTTATGATTTGAAATAGATGGGAAAATAAAATTAAAACAATGGTTTGCGCTAGGCATAGAATATTTAGGTATAGACTTATACCATCATCGCGAAATCCAAAGAAGAAAATAATAGTTTTATTGCATGGTTGATTTTTAATTTTTGAAAATAAACAGAAAATATGAAGATGAGGACTTGTGCTAGGCATAAAATTCCAATTTTGGTTTTGGAACTATACCATCGTCGCGAAAGTCAAAAGTTATATATAAATGTAACTTTATTGCATGTTTTTTTTTAAAATGATTTTGATTTTTTTGGTAATGCATGTAGTTGTCTTTATACTAAACAACTGTTCTCAGAGAAGAAAATGAAATTATTCCAGACAATTTGCAAAAATATTTCAAAGTATCTTAAAGACAAAAGTTAGATTTATAAGGAATCCCATGTGCGTATGTGAGTTCATTTCCGATCTTGATTTATCATAATGATACACAAAATCTCTCAAATACAAATGTGTGTGCAATTGCTTTGTGCATTTACCAGTTTTGAGCAAGATAATTTGATACAAGTGATTTGAATTAACCAAATAAGTGTTCATTAACCATGATTTAGATGCATATAACCATACCAGGACTACTATGTAAGTCGGGTTATCAAGAGCTAGCTAATCCATAAGCAGACATAGGTCTATACAAAAGAAGGTCGCTAATGTGACAGACATATCACCACGCTAGGAGTTACCCAAGGCCAAGCGGGTTGGGCACAAACCACCTGTTATGGGGCTTACCTCATAGTTTTCGAATAATTGAGAATTCCAGGGATTCAAGCTCATCAACCCTTCTTTTATTTTCAATGGGTAGGGAAAGGGATTTTATTGCTTTTGCTTTTGCTTGTTTTGCTTTCTTTGCTTTTTTTTTTTTTTCTTTTTCGTATCTTTTGCTTTGATATTTGAGATAATGCTGAAATAAACTTTTTCTTTTTTTCTTTTTCTTGAACTTTTCTTTTCTTCCTATGCTAGGGATACTTGCTCGGATTAGCTGTAGAGCAAGGGATTTTTATTCGGGTAGGGGTGAGCTTGTCCTTTTGTCAATTCTCAAAGATTCTAGACCATGTGCATGATAGGATAGCAGGGGAAACTTTTCGCTCAAGAAACCACTTCTACTATGTAGCATAGCATGGACATTACAAATATAATCATTTTATTGTGAAAGGATATGCTTGGTTTAAGTAAATAACAAGATCAATTCTCTGTGCTCAAACTTTATTTAATTGAATTTTGTGGACTTTGATATAAGAGAGATTAGTAATCATGCCAAATAAATCAAGATATTTATTCATGTGAATGTGAAAGTGCGGGATTCCAAATAAATGCTAATTTATCCAAAATAATTGAAAATATAACTGCAATATGTCACAATTTGAGAGGTACAAAAAATAAAAGATGTTTTTTGAAGATTTTGATGATTTTGAATGTTTTTGGTGTTTTTTTTTGAAGTTTATAAATTGAAAGAAATACAAGATAGTGGTTTTTTTGAAATATTTTAAACAAATATATACAATGATGAAATGACCAATTTTTTATGCATAGTAACGTTTAAGATGCAAAATGTTCATGGGTTCTTTAAGTTCTTTACCATCTAAGGTAGATAATTTGTATGCTCCCGATTCAAATTTAGCAGGTGATAATATATGGTCCAAGCCAGTTGGGTTCAAATTTACCTTTAAGGTCTTTAGTTGCATTAGTATTTTTTTGATTTTCTTTTAAAACAAGGTCGCCGACCTCAAAGGATCGATGACGAACTTTCTTAGCATATGATCTTTTAAGCTTGTTTTGGTAGGCACGAAGATGCTCCAAAGCATTGATGCACTTTTCATCTAGGAGTTCCAGCTGATTGAGTATGCCGACTTCGATATTCATCTCCTACTTTGGTATCTTGAAGTAGTAGAGCCAAAGAAGGAACTTCTAATTCAAAGGGAAAAATGGCTTCAGCGCCATAAACCAAAAAAAAAGGTGAAGTACCTGTGGGAGTACGAACGCTAGTGCGATATGCCCACAAAGTTGGATATAATTGAATGTGCCAATCGCGACCAGATTTATTGACCAATTTTTTGAGAATTTTGATTAAGGTTTTGTTAGAAGCTTCTGCTTGGCCATTACCCTGAGGATAATAGGGAGTGGACCAGCGATGTTGAATCTTATATTTTTGGCATAATTTCTTAACATCTTTATTTTTGAAACAAGTTCCATTGTCTGAGATGAGATTTGCAAGAATTCCAAACCTACAAATGATTTGATTAAAAATAAATTTAGAGACTTGTGTTCCAGTGTAGGAAGCTAAAGGCATAGCTTCAACCCACTTCATGAAATACTCAATGGCGGTTATGATGAATTTGTGTCCATCAGATGACACAGGATTAATTTTGCCAATAATGTCTAAGCCCCATTTTGAAAAGGGCCAAGGAGATGAAATAGCCTGTAGTTCTTGTGCAGGGGCATGGACAAGGTCAGCATGTTTTTGGCACTTGTCGCAATGGCGCACATAATCATGTGCATCATTCTCCATGGTAGGCCAAAAGTATCCTATCCTAAGGAGCTTTTTAGCAATGACACTACCACTGAAGTGTCCTCCACAAGATCCATCATGGGCTTCACTCAAATCTGATCCGGATTCTTCTAAATTCAAACATCTCAATAGGATACCTTCAAAAGATCTCCTATATAAAGTATTGCCAATTATTACAAATTGACTTTCTTGTATACATAATAACCGATGCTGGTTTCTATTAGAACTGGCGGGGAAAGTCCCATTGTGAAGAAAATCAAATATATCCGTATACCAAGGTTCAGGAGTAGTTTCATTGATTAGAAACACATCCAAAGGTTCTAAGCATGACTTATTTGAAGCGGGTTCCTAGAGTCGATGAATAATGATGGTGGCATATTCGTCATCTAACTCCAAGGGCAGAAGAGATGTAGTCGTGGCCATAGCGTCAGCTGCACGGTTGCTAGTTCGAGGAATAGCTTCCAAGGTAACTTGATCAAATAGAGATATTAATTGTAAAACATATGCTTTATATGGGTGCAATTTATCATCTCTGGTCTGATAAACTTCATTAATTTGGTTTATAACAAGTTGAGAATCACCAAAAACTAGCAGATGTTTAATTTTTAGCGCCAAGGTAGCTCGTAATCCAAGGATTAGAGCTTCATATTCAACAGTATTATTGGTGCAAGAAAATGTTAATTTAAAGGACAAAGGTATAATGTGTTTTTGTGGAGATATTAAAATAATACCTGCACCAGCCCCACTCATGCATCGGGCTCCATCAAAGTATAAGGACCATTGTTCAACATGGTCTGCCTCTAATTGAAGGCATTCATCTAGAAACTCAATGATGAGGGGATGGGTAGACTCTAAGGGTGCAACAACTAATTGATCTGCTATGATTTGACCCTTAATAGACTTCTGTCCTATAAACGTGAGTTCAAACTCACTTAGAGCAAGAACCCACTTTGCTGTGCGACCCGATAAATAAGGTCGACTCATGAGATACCGCAAGGGATCATATTTAGCAATGACATAAGTTTTCTGACTGAGCATATAATGGCATAATTTTTGCATAGAAAATATGACTGCTAGACATAGTTTTTCTAATGTTGTGTAGCGGGTTTCATAACTAATTAAAGTTTGGCTAATATAATAATTAGCACGTTCTCTTTTCTCATCATCAAGTTGAGCTAACATAGCTCCTAAAGCAAAATCTGAAGCTGAAATATACAGGATAAATGGGCGATCAGGTCTAGGTGGTGAAAGCACAGGTGGGTTAAGGAGGTATTGTTTGAGAAGTTCAAAAGCTTCCTTACATTCGTCATCCCAATTAAAAGGGACATCCTTCTTAAGAAGCTTAAGAAAGGGACCGGTTTTGTCCGCTAGCTTATCGATGAAGCGACGGATAGCTTGAAGCTTACCTTGTAAACTTCGTAACTCAGATATATTGGTAGGTGCGGGCATATCAGTGATAGCCGCAATCTTGAGAGGGTCGATTTTGATGCCACGTAAAGAAACTATAACCCCTAATAGTTTATCGGACTTAACTCCGAATATGCATTTAGCAAGATTTAGTCGGATAAGATATTCCCTTAACCGATCAAACACTGTCCTTAAGTCATTTAAATGATCATCTTCTTTGATGGAGCGAGCTATGATATCATCTACGTAATCATGTAGGATATCATGCATCATGTCATGAAAAATATAAGTCATAGCTCGTTGATAGGTTGCACCTGCGTTCTTTAGGCCGAATGGCATCACTTTCCAACAAAAGGTACCCCAGGGGGTAATAAAGGCTATTTTAGCCTGATCTTTAGGAGCTATCCTGATCTGATTATAACCAAAAAATCCATCCATTAGGGACATCATTCCACTCCCAATAGTAAAATCAATGATTTGATCCATGTTTGGAAGAGGAAAATCATCTTTAGGGCATGCAACGTTAATATCTCTAAAGTCTATGCAAACCCTAACTTTGGTAGCTTCTTTCTTGGTGACTGGAACTACATTCGAGATCCATTCAACATAATCAATAGCTTGTATAAAAACAACATTCAAGAGTTTTTCTAACTCCCCTTTGACTAGCAAGGCCACTTTGGGATGCATTTTTCTAAGTTTCTGTTTAACGGGTTTAGCATCCGGATGGACTACTAGGTGATGCATGACTACGGAAGGGTCTAAACCTGGCATATCTTCATATGTCCAAGCGAAGACATCTTCATATTCTTTAAGGAATGCAATGTATTGCTCTTGTTTTTCTTGACTTAATTCTGATCCAATATTGATTATGTGGGGATTATCCTCAGTTCCAATGTTAACTTTAATGACGTTTTCTACTTCCATGTGTAGATCTCTTTCAAAATTAGGTGGGGTGGGTGAAACGCCCAATTCTTGTAATTATTTTAAGGTTAACTTGGATAATTCATCTTGAGGAGTCGTGGCCTCAAGTTGGGCTATAGTAGGTATAGAACCATCAAAATAAAAACCATTGTGTAACATCTCTTCAACGGAGACATCATGGAAAATATCTCCTTCCAACTCATCATCGGATTCAACAATCATTTCAGGATAAGCTATGGATAGCATATTGCATGTAAATGGCTGATTTTTTAGAGGCAAATCATCACGCCCATCCAAATAATCTTGATAACATATGAGTTGATCATCATATTCAAAAGGGAAGGGTTGACCCTTACTAGGAAATAGGCCCACACCACATCGGGCGGGCCATGGTTCTACCTCAAAGGGTTCTTTCATACCATCTTGGAAAGGTCCCAAGCCTTTCCCTTTATATCCCATTTTAAGCATTATAGGTTTAGCTTTAATATACTCATTAGTAAAATAACATCGAGCATATCCCTCATGATGAGTTTTGATGTTCCTGGGTATTCTTCCCCAGTCATATCCCTTATAAATGAAGGCACAACTCCCGACTTGGTAAGTACTTCCCATAGGTTGTGGGAGGCCCAAAGTACGAGGAGATGGTGGCAAATTACTTAAGATAATGGAATTTTGCATAGAAGCATTTGTTTTTTCTGATATAAGAATGTTAGATAAATCGGGTAAGAGTTCATCGGAAAGAGCATAAGATGTAGAAGGATCATTCCCTATATCTTTAGATGTGGAAGGTATGATAGATGTAGATAATGTGGAGGTGTTAATAGATGGGTCTATAGGTTTTGAAATTATAGGGATGGAACATGAAGGATTGGTTGTGGATTTAAGATCTTTTTGAGGTTCTAGTGTGGTTTGTTTAGAAGATGGTTGAGCTATATATGAGGGTGAAATTAATGGAGGAGAAATAGATGAAGTTATGGGTGTGTGTTTCATAGGTTTAGATGAAAAATAAGAATTAGGATGTGTGGATGACAGAGCAGGGCAAAATTGGACTCCAACAGGTTCTGCCAAAGCACACATATCAAAGGGTCTAGGATCACCATGGATAGTGACCAACTGATTTTTAAATTCGAATTTAACACATTGGTGTAAAGTTGATGGGACAACCCGCATTGCATTGATCCAAGGATGACCCAAGAGTATATTGTATGATGTGGGGCAATGTACAATAAACACGGTCGTATCTAAGGTTCTCGGACCAACTTGCAATGGGATGGTGATAACTCCACACGTTTCTTGTGTTTCGTCATTGAAAGCTTTTATGATCATGTCAGTTTTCTTCATTTCATCACTTCTAAACCCAAATCTTTGGTAGAAGTCAAAAGTGCAAATATTTAGAGATGAACCATTATCAATCAAGACCCTTTTGACTGCTACATCTCCTATTAGGGCAGTAATATATAAGGGGTTATCCTTATGTAAACTATGTTGTGGTATATCTTTATCCTAGAAGTCAATACAATCAACTTCTCTAGTGATGATAGTATTGGTCATGGCTTCAGGTTGAATGTTTTGTGGTACCATCATTTGGCTTAATGTAAGCATCAATTCATCTCTATGGGTAGGAGAAGATCTTAATAGGTCCAAAAGGGAAATTTTGGCTGTAGTATTGGATAATTGCTCATTAATATTATAAGGAGGTTTAGATTGAACATTAGGAGCATGATTCCCTTTATTGGGATTTTTCAAAACAAATGGAGTTGATCCATCGTTTTGAGTTTGATCTTGTTGAGAAGTTTGAGCCTGTTGTCTGGTAACGGCTCCGATGGTACCTACAATGTTATATTGAGGATGATGAATAGGTCTTGGTCTAGCATTTATAGCTTGTTCATTAGGAAGGAACTGATTAGAAGAGGGTCGAGTAGTAACTCTTCTAGGAAATGGTTCTTCCGGAACCATAGAATCTGTGATAGGTTGAATAGGATCTGATTCATCTTCAGAACTATTCGATTGATTTGAGGTGATGTCTATTTCACTTTCAGTATCCGATTCTACATCACTGAGATCCGGTGTTTGAATATTATGTAGGGGCCTGGTCGTGACCATGGATAAAGTTGTGTCAAATTTTTGTAAATCATGATTAGGTAAATGTCCGCTAATAGTTCCTACATATCGGGTAGGAGGAGGGACATTATGATGCTCAATTTGATTGGCCACCTCTTTACCATGTTTTGGTAAAGGATGTTGAAATATATCTAATGATTGATTAGCATTTTGATTTTGATTTTGGGGAATGTTCTTTTGAGCATTATTAGGAGCATTTTGTTTAGGTTGGAAGGCTTGCACCTCCATCTCATTATTATCAATCAGATCTTGTATTTTATGTTTTAACCTTTTACAAGAGTTGGTAGAATGTCCAGGCCCTCTATGGAAATCATAGTGTAAATCGGCTCTGTATCCGGGTATGGTTGGATCAGGTTCCCGGATAGTAGGTAATTGAATCAAACCTCTTTCGAGTAATTGGGGTAGAATAGTTGATAATGGTTGATTCAATCTAGTAAACTCTCGAGGAGGTTTATCAGGAGGTTTCAATATAATTTTTTTTGTTGTCTTCGTTGTATTGATATTAGCAACATTTCTGCTATCAGTGACTCCGTCACCTACAACTTGTTTGTTTTTATATTGATTTCTGGATGTTTTCTCATCATCTTTCTTCCTAAGCTGGCCTCTCCTAATGAGAGCATCTTCTACTCTTCGAGCTAAGTCTATAGCCTGATCGAAGGTAGTTAAGGTAGCAGTTGATAACTCATAAGATATTTGTTCTTGCAAATTATTAATAAAAATGTCCAACATTTCCCTATAAGGTAGCACAAAGTGCAGTTTTCCTATCAACTGCCTCCATCTAGCTAAGAAATCAGCAAAACATTCATCTTTGTCTTGTTTTAAGTTGTACAAATCTTTAATGGTTACATGCCTTTCGATATAGGCACTAAATTGATGCACAAAAGATTCAACGGTCTCTTCAAAATTTCTCAAAGAATGAGTGGGCAATTGGTAGTACCACTCTAATGCCATTCCTCCTAAACTTTTCGGGAACATTTTTAGTAATAACAAGTCATCATGTGATATATCATGACATGCTATCCTAAACATGCGAAGATGCTCTATGGGATCTTCAGTTCCTTTATATATAGGCAGGACGGGCATGGGAAAGTGTTTAGGGTATGGTTGTGCTACAACTATGGGATCCAAAGGCTGACTACACATCTCTCGATAATTGTACGAGGGACGGTAGGGATCCATCTGGTCCATGCGGGAAGCTAACTGTTTCACCATGGCTTCCAGATTACTGGTTTGCCCACCATATTGATTCGGTGGAGCATTAATATGGGATTGGTGAGCATATGATGGAGGGACATGAAGATTAGATGCTATATTGCTATTGTGTAAATTGTTGGTAGGAAGGGTGTTATGAAGAAGTTTTGAAGTTGTATTATGTTGTATCCCAGATTGTTGAAAATTGGTGTTTGGCTTCATTTTAGGTTTTTGTCGATTTGAAGCATATTGATCAATAGTTTGGCGCAATAAAGCAGTGAATGAAGGTCTCTTTTGTGTGGGAATGATTTTAGGCTCAATAACAGGTTCCTTAGGAGGTTGGGTAACCTGTTGTTTTTGCATGTTCTGAATTATAGTGGCCATATCCATATTGGATGGTCCAGACTTTATCACTTTCTTGATCAACGAAGGACAAGGGATTAGTGTGCATGTTAAATCCTTCTTCTAGGATTGCTTGAGTTTCACTAATTTGTCCCCTATCAATACGAACTGCCATATTAAGAGCACCAATATTATTATTGAAGAATTTCCAGAAATGATCTATGTTATCAAAAGTAACAGTTCCATCTGGAGCCATTCTAGGGGATGAGGATCCTTCCTCTCTAACATTTTCTTGTTGTTCATTTTCTTCAGCCAGCTCATCTTCTGGCTGTTCTAGAGTTTCTTCTTCTGGAATTGGATCCTCAGGGAAGGGCATTTAATTTTTTTGTTTTCTTTCCTAACCAATATTATTCTTCGGTTTGTTTACCATTCCTAAGTCTAGTCATTGTGCTTAAACTTAGATTTCAGCAAAAATATATATATATATATATATATATATATATATATAAAAAATATATATATATATATATATATATATATATATATGCAACAAGCTTAAGAGGTATATATTTTAATTATATACCTACTATAGTATTTAAAATAAAATGTTTTGGTTTTGTTATGTTTTTTGGTTTTTCTTGTTTTTTTATAACAATATTATAAAGATAACAAACAACACACAAAACGCAAGAAATAATAATAATGAAAGCAATGATCTAGTTTTCTATAAACAATTTATAAATATCATTAATGGGCTCAAGTTCTTCAGGAGTCATGAAATGTTCTTCTTCAAATTGGAAATTGTTTTTCAAGAAGTCAACAAAGTGTGCTATAGTGATATTATCTGTTTCAGACTCTGGTTTGTAGAAGTAAAGCTCGTGGCAATACTCTCGATATAACACAGCTCTAGGAACTCTATTCCATATTTTTCTATCTGCAAGATCAGCTTCTTGGTCCTCTATACGAGCTAGAAATTGATGCACTATGGCTGCATTCTCGAGGAATTCCTCAAAGGTATACAACTCAGAAGACACAAGGGCTCTTCTATCTGCTAACCACCTATGGCAAGCTCTCTGAAGTTCATGATAAAAAATGAGTTGATGAGGATCCAGGATTCTATCTAGGACAAGCCTCTTGATTTGTTTAAGCTCTGTTGACCTAGATGAAATGATACCTAGTCTCCTATCAAGTTCATCCCACAAAAGTTGGTTTCTATCTGTTTCAGGCACACTAAGCACAAAATTAATTTCTATGGCTGCTAATTGGTTTTCAACATTTATAGTGATAGCTAGTCTTTTCTTAGGAGCTACCATCTAAACATGATATGCAACTTAGTAGTTTTCTAATGATTTTAAATGCATCTATGTTTTTTTGTTTTTGTTTTTGTTTTCAAAAGGTTTTAGTTTCACGTCGGGTTCACCAAAATGTATCGTTCCAAATTTTTTGCACCCTTACCTTTAGGCTAAAGGATCCATGCCCGGAAGGGGGATGCGGGAAGGATGGGATGGTACCTCGGACTGAGAGGCCCTTTGAAGGTCCCGCCTCTCGGGGGAGGGGTATTAAGGTGATTTTTCGATGGATGGTGGGTTCACCAGGAAACTTTTGAATGGCAGTTTCCACGCCTAGGTTGGGAATGTGTTTGATGTGTTCAATTTTATCTTTAATCATTCAAATCCTAGGTTTGGCCAAATGAATCTAAACTATTCTATATGAAATGCAGATTTAAATGAATACAGAAAGCAAAATTGAATAGAGAATACAGAGAATAAGCTAGATGAGAAAAGTCATATCTGATCCGGATGTCTGATGGAGGTTCTGATTTTTGAAGCAGTCAAGATCGCCTCTGATATGACAGGATCGTCTGTGATCAGACAAGATCATCTGAGATATAACAAATTCGTCAGAGACCTGCAATCAGAGAAATAGATACAAAATATAGAAAATGCAACTATTCCAACAGAGGGCAATGATATAGAATGACAACAATAATATTAAACTGATAATTATAGACAAAAATATGAGTGTATCACAATGATTTAATGACAAATTATGATTTTATTATGCATTAAAACTATATGGGTGAACTCCAGGATGCAAAATAGTAATAAGTCTAACTAATGCAAAGCAAAATAGTAGATAGTGGAGAAAGAATGCAAACTCAGGGCACTGATTGCCCCCAATGTTGACTGTAGTCGAAATCATCTCGAATTGGTGCATGATCGTCCGAGATTGTACAGGATCATCCGCGACGATCTGAGCTTGCTCCGACTGAAGAATGACAAAGTTCCTACAAGAAAATTCGAAAAGGGACAAGGCAAACAGTAGTCTAAGACATTCTAATGCATGTAAAACTCGAAGTACAAAAAAATTCAGCCAGGGGAATGTCAAGGGGAGGGCCTAAGATTAAATAGGCATAGGAAGGAGGTTGGGAGGTTGGAGATCATCCCAATTTGGGAGATCTCCAATGGGGGAAGTCTCTAACCGCGTAGACACGCTTTTGCCCAAGTTAGAGACATCGTTGAAACAGAAGCTAATTATGAAAAATCAGTTTTGGGACGAAATCGTCTGGACGTTCTAGTCCAGATGAAATCGTCCGATCTGAGGTGATATCATCTGATCGGTGACGATATCGTCCAACGATCACAACAAATCCTAAAAATGGCATGAAAAATGAGGAAAGCGGTTTAACAGGCGGTTAACGGGTGGTTCGGGGTTAAAATTTGAATTTGAATTATTACTAAGGTAATTTTAATTATTTAAGGTTTTACTGCACCAATTTTAGGGTGCTACACTTCCAGATAGTTAGATGCATAGTGACCATAATTACCAAAATTGAAAAACTTTACTATTTTTATACCTTTTTGTTTTCTTGAATCCTTCTTGTTTCTTATACCATAGTTAGCTTCTTCATCACTGCTTGACACATCACTTGATTTTGGTTTCTTATATTTTATCTTCTTTGCTAATTTTAAGGTTACATCTTTCTTGGGGATAGGATCCTTTACTATTATCATCTCATAAGCTTTGAAATTTCCATGTAACTCATCCATAGTCAAATTTTCAATATATCTTGTTTCTTCTATGGCTGAAACCTTTCCATCATACCTCATAGAAAGTGACCTTAAAACCTTTTGAGCAACATCGAAGTCTTCAATTTTAAATCCAAGTCTTGACATGGTGTTAACAACCTCATCCACATGAAGTAAGTATGTAGAAATGTCTTTCTCTTATTTCATCTTAAAATCTTCAAATATTTTCTTGTGATTTTGCAATTTTGCCATCTTGACATTTTTATCTCATTTATATGTTTGCTTCAGTTATTCCCAAATATATTTTGCTAATTTGTAATGCATAACTTTTAAAAATATTTCTTCACATAAACCACATAAGACTGCATTCATAGCATTGGAATTATTCACATGCAAGAGCTTACCATATTTATCTATGGGAGGATTAGTTGTAGGTGTGAATCCATCCTCAACTGCTTGCCATATCTCATCATTGTGCCATCAAGTAAGTCTTCATTCTTATGCTCCAAAAAGCATAATTGTTCCCATCAAACAATGGTACATTATTTTCTAAATATCCACTCTAATATGCCATCTATTTTCTTGTATATTCTTTCTTAAATTTGTTAGACTCTTCGGAAGGAACCCGCTTTGATACCAATTGAATAACATAGGCTTATACTGAGATGGGGGGTGAACAATATAAAACCAACTTTTACTTTTATTTCCCAAATAATATTATCCAATATTATCAATGGTAATATCAATAGCAGTAATCAAAGTAATGCATAAATCATCACACATAGGAGAGACACCAATTTAACGTGGTTCACCCTATGTGGGCTACTCCATGAAGAAAATATTTCTACTAAATTTTCTCAAAAAATATTCTTGGGAATAAATCCCCTATTACAATGTTTATGGACCTCTATCCAAAGGATACACCAATCCTCTATGCTCTAATTTATGGATCTCTCTCCATAGGAGAAATCTTTTTCCTTTTCTTCAGTTCATGTAACTTGATCTAGGTGAACTCTATCTCCTCAACTGGTTTGTGGATCTCTTTCCACAAAAGAACTTTATCTTCCTAGCTGGTTCATAGATCACTCTCCATAGGATAAATCTTTCTCTAGTCTTTGGTTTGTGGATCTCTCTCCATAGGAGAACTCTATCCCCTCTGCTCTTGTTGGTGATCTTCTAGAAGATTTTCCCCCTTTTTCTCTAGCTTGTGGATATCTCTGCATAGGATACCTCTATTACAATTGCAATAGCTAGTGGATCTCTATCCACTGGAGACTATTATCCTCTTTTATATGTCATCTCCAAAGCCTTCTCTCAACTCTAACTCAAATTTGCACCAAACTCTATCCCAAGTCTAGTACAAATTTGCTCTAATTTTGCTCATAAATCTGCACCAAAATCTATCTTAAAATTTTCCCCAAGCCTTAACACAAAGCTTAATTAAATCACCAATAAAATATTATTAGATCTACCCCAAGCCTTAACACAAATCTTGAACAAATCATAAATAAACTTTGCTCTTAATGTTGTTTCAAGTCTTCACAAGACTTGCTCAAATCTTCCTTCAAGTCTTCACAAAGACTTGCCCAAATATGTCCTCAAGTATTCACAAATACTTGCTAAAATTTGCTCTAGAACATGCTCAAACCTACTCTAACATATGTTCAAAATAGCTTACAAGATATGCTCAATCAATTTCAAATATTGCACACAATGCTATCAAATGCTTTGTCTAATCTTCAAAGTAATTCCTTTAACTTGAAGCAGTTTAGACATATTCTATCCAAAAAAAATTTAACCTCTAGAACATATAGAGAATGATAAGCTCTATCAAAACCTCAATATGTTTCACACTCACAAAGTTTGTACTCAACCAATTAATCTCAATCACTTGCAAAATATCTCTCAAATCAATTTAGAACAATGTATAAATTGTTTCACAAAACTGATCTATTACTCCCATACTTTCAATCAATATCTCTCAACCAATGCTCAAAAGCTCCACATAATTATTCAACCAATGAAGCACAATCTACTCACAAACCCTAGTGTAGGTGTTTCACTTTCTTTCAATAAATATGCTTAATGGAAACATAAATTGTTCTCAAATTCTATCCCAATGTTTCCAAAAATTTCAACAGTGAAGCACTCAATCTCACTCAAATATTTCTAACAATGCTTATCAAACAATCCTTTTCACTCCATGTTATATTTCAAACCATTCACTTCAATCAACACTTTAAAAAAATAATGATATACCGATACCTCTTTGATTTCTCTTATGGAGATATGTATTCAAAATTTATCTTAAAAAATTAATTCTACTTGAACCACTCCAAGAGTTAGATAGCAATATTCTATTTCATAATATCCACAAGATTTTTTCCTCAAAAATATGCTCAATGAATTCTGAAAATAATATTCTAGGACTCTTCTTTAGTTCTCATGTACAATGCATCAAAGCACACAAATCTCTCTCAACAATTTCCCTTTTGTAAAGCAATAATTACAATCAAATAAAATACCTTTTACACCTTTTATCTCCACTCTTTCAAAATAATTTTCACTCCAAATTAATTTCCAAGAGCAAATAATTACAATTACAAATAAACCAGTTACAAACTTATCACTCCAAGATTAGCATAAAAATAAATGATATCAAAACCCTTTTACATAAAATGCCAAAAGTTCATTTCACCTTATACATTCTATGTTCCAACTATAAGCCAAATATCATCCACAAAATATAAACTATAGTCAACAATTAATCAACATGGTGCATACCTCATATAAGAAAAATTATCTTTGCTATTATGGACAAGAATTGACCCTCCAACCTCAACCTTCCAAGTGCAGCGCTCGACCACTTGCTCTAGTCAAGCAGTTGAGACTAAACCTTTGGCCTACACATTTTATCCCTTACCACCTCCAATGAAAACAATAGCAAAACACTTCAACCGGTGCTTGGGATAATCAAACCTTGAACCTTCCTTCTACCAACAACTTACGCAAGACCCACCTGCCACTTGGGCTACTAGCCCTTGCTGAACCAAGACATCCTCCGCCTTGTCCTTGTCTCTTTTCACCTGCTCAAAGAAATGAATTTTCAACATTTTTCACTATCTCCATGATCAATTTTCTCATGTGCATTAACTCATAATTTGAATACTCTATCCACAATATTTTTTGATGTTCCCTTTTATATGCTTTCAAAGCATTTTCATGACGTTGGCGGAAAACCTAATTGCCTTCAATTTAAATTTGAATTTTGGCACCCTTTGCCAATTTCAAATAAAATTTTATATTTAATATCATATTTCACTTTGGGCTAAATATTATGTTATTTAATTTTAGTATTAAATAATACTTTTGCATGGGGGACTTCATCAAATCTTATTTTTCTCTTTTTAATTATCCCTTTTGGCTTAATAATTATATTATTAAAATATTATAATATCTTCTCTTTTCTCTTTAAAACCATGGGCATAAAATTTTGTCTTCAAAATTTTAACCAACCTCTTTGGCTTATAATATAAAATATTATAACCATTTATTTTATCAATTTTCTTGTACTAAAATGAACTTTACCTTGCACCAAACACTTGACATCAATGACAACATAATTACTCAAAATTTTCAAAACCTCCACATTGCACTATACTTACACTCACTCATCATGCCACATCACCCTAGTTGCACTCACTCATCCTCCACATTGCACTCCACTTGCACTCACCCATTATCCATATCACCCCAGTTAAGTGAGGCACTCTAAGTGACTCACTCTAACTCCCCCTACCACATGGAAGCCCTGGATTGCCACCTATCCTTCCCTCCAAAGCCTTGAAATTTCCTATAAAATAAGCATCACCCCATCAAAAAAAATAGTCTGAGAAAACACACCGCTACGCTACCAAAACCATGCTAGGAGCTTGCATGCATCCCGAGGAGATCCAATATTTGACACCTCAGAGAAATGTTTTGGAGAATTATGTTACTTGGCCTCAACCACTTGATATATGGTTACACATTCACAACCCCCCTTTCTATGATTGCCTAACCACGTGCCCTATGGTTATATAGTTGAATCTACATGCCCCGCATTTTTGTAGAAACAACCAAACATGTTTTGGTCATATCTCACTCATATGGACTCATATTGAGAGAAAATTTTGAGGGGAGGTTTTCGACATCCACTAGAATATCTCCACCAATTTTTAGGCTATTTGAAGTAGCAAATATTAGTAATATTTTAATTTTTTAGCAAGGAATTTAGATCTTTATTTCTATATTTTTTTGCAAGTATACATTCAAGGGTTTTACTTGCATTAGCTTTTAATCATGTATACAGGTGCTAATGATCCTTGTTTGACTTCCATGTATGTAGTAAATAGGCATCTAATATGGTTTTTGAAGCTAGAGTGGTCCATCATAGGATACACAAGCCCACTCACCACTTGGTTGTAGTAGAGAAGATCAAAGACATCGTTGGCATTTGTACTTGAAAAAAAATGGTATTTTCCTCCTTTTTCTACCTATTGTAATCTGAGAAATAATCATGTTGTAATAATACCCTTGTGCATTAAAGTAAAAAGTATTGTAAATTAAGATCAAGGCTCCATTCAAAATCAATATAAAGAAATAATTTTCATTGCAATTGCTTGTTTTGTTATTTCATTATTCAACATTGTCTTATTTGCTTACAAAATGGTTATCACAATGGGACCCGCTAAGGGTTCTATTTGTTATTGCCTTACTTTTTTTTTGTTACTTATCTGTGTTTGTTTGTGATTGTAGGTTTCTATAACTCGATCGCATAGAGATAAAAGATTAAAATCGATTATTCTGGACACCTCTTTGACCATAATATGCACCTAATAAATCATGGAGCATGTGGTTATAGAGCCAAACAATCGTGTGATCGACGTTTATGAACCTAAACCTGATAAATCATAGAGCATGTGGTTCCAAAGTTGAACAATCACATGATCAACATTTATGAACCTGCAAAACCATGCAAACGATGGTTGGAGCACTACAAAACCATGGATTTGGTGGTTAAACAAATAAGAGGAAGTAGTAAAAATATCATAGGTGTGCACATCAGAAACCCTCTTTTTATTTTCTATTTTTTTAATATTTTAGTAGATTAAATAGTAGTTTATCCATGTCTATCATTGTTTGCATTTAGGTCTTAGGTTAGGCATATTTAAAAAAAAAGTAAAATCAAAACGATCTACATATTATTTCAGTTGGTAGAGCATCTATTGTTGTATGTTTCTACTTGTTGCATTTAGACGATAAATAGAATTGCATGTTAGATTGCATCACACAATAGTAAACAAAGCCATCACACACTCATGTGAACATTGGACAAGTTTGGACTTCATAACAAACCCCCAAATATTTACCCTATTACTTGGCCAATGCTAGCTCCAAGAATTGTCTTGGCTATGTAAAATAACATGTATTCCTCTTTTTAGGGTGTATCACTACCCACGATGAATATGGGTGAGGACTAGTAGTACCTAGGATTGCTCATCAGATTTAGGTTTCATCTCCAAATCCTGGTGGGTTTCAAAACTGGGGCTTCATCACTAGGTTAGTGTGTGAGAGCATCTAGGTGAAATCCATAGATTAATTTTAGGGCAAAACATTTGCACAATATTTTTCTTTTTTTTACCAAAAATAACCTTCAAAAATATCAAAAACTTATTCAAAATAAAATCAAACATTACAAAAACTTAGGAGCAAAAACTTGTTTGTTTGTTTTCTTTACGTGTTTTTTTCTTTGTATTTTTACCACACATCCACACACATCCATTCATAGTTATTTTCACTCCATTCAACTCATAGCATATGTTAACAACCTGAAGTTAAGATAAAAAAATTAGCCCTAGTTCAGAGTCATTTATCTTCTTCCATGGATCAATCTTAGTATTTTCAGGCCCCTAACACTTTAGTGGTAGGGCATGTCAGTGTGGCCCCTACAATATCCCTAAATATAAATTTTAAACCCTCTAGTAGTGACCCTATTTCATACATAAATTTTATGGAGAGGGCTACACACGTTGTCATCCCTAAGACTCCTAGGAGTGAGCTACCCATGCCATATGATGATTGTATCACATATGTGGATATGGATAAGTTAGGACTTATTTAAACATAGCCAATATGGTATTTTCATCATTACCTCCATCCACCATAACACATCCACTCAATTACATGTATGGTGCTCCATCAACACAACACACCATCATTCCACCATCTCCTCATCAACAACCACCTCTTCACCAACACACTCTACTCATTCTACAATAAATTTTGAACCACCTTACAAACATTGAGCTATAGTTGAGTCATCATCAACCTCATCAACATCACCCACCTTAGAAATCTCATCAACCTCGTCTACATGGCCAATCAACCTCATATTCAAATCATCAACCCCATACCTAGACCCCTTTATATAAGCCCATGTTGATAATATTTCACAAGTTGTAAAATCCAAAAATTGTTAGGAAGTAAAGTCACTATGCAGGTGTAGGTAACAAAAAAGGAAGTTGCAGCATGCTAGATGTCTAATCTTCTAGACATTTAGGTAAAAAATCTAGGCAAAATGCTAGATGTATAACTTGATAGATGTTTGGGTCATACATCTAGGGAGTAGTCCAGACGTCTGATCTAATAGATGTCTGGGTCATATTTCTAGGCAATAGACCAAATATTGGGCATGTTAGATGTCTAGGCAAGATGTCTAGACAATAGGGCTACTAGACGTCTAGGTTAGATATCTAGGCAATAGGTCAAATTTATGGGCTACTAAACATCTTGGCCAAATGTCTAGGTAGCAGACCAAAATTTTGGGTTGCCAGATGTCTAGGCTAGATGTCTAAGCAAATAGATGTTTGGATAAACATCTAACCATGGAATATGGACATGTTCAGGCATCTTCATTTGAAGAAGAAACAAACATTTTTTGGAGGCTTCCTTTGGGATAGAAAATGAATAGTTTGGAGTCTTCCTACTACTCTATAAAAGGGATGTGATCCCTTGCATATGATGTTATTGAAAATATTGAGAAATGCAAATGTAAAGTTTGTTGAAAATAATAAAAGGAGAATTTGCCATTACCTCGTGGTTTTTCCTACATATTATAGGTTTCCACGTAAATATCTATGTCACTTGTGTTGTTGTTTCTATTTTTTGTTATTGTGCTTCTACTTGTAGGTATAAAATATGGAAATTTAAATTACCATATGGTATCAGAGCCTAAGTTTTTGTATGAGTGGGAGTTGCAACAATGACAGGAGGTGTAGCCAAGTTTGAGATTGAGAAATTTAATGGCAGGAACTTTGCTCTATGAAATATGAAGGTGGAGGATTTGTTGGTTTAGAATGACCAAGTCATCACCATATGATCCCAAGTGTCCAGGAGGGAATAAATTAGGGTGATAGCTCTATATTCATCCTCCATATTCACATTAATTGAAACCAATTTACTGATAAGAGTATTAAAATCAATCAAATAATCTACCATGAATTAAATTTCCCTCATCCTAAAGCTATAGAGCTAATTTTTCAGAAAAACCTTATTTGTTGTTTATTTTGTTTCATACAACTTTTTAAGCTTTTGCCAAAGGGATTCCATGATCTTATATTTAGCTAAGTTGAATAAGACGAAGTCCGTTATGTAGAGACATATTGTAGAAACCACCTTCCTATCAAGCATTTTCCACTCCTCATATTTCATACTACTAGGTTTAATTGTGATCCCTTTCAAGGCTTAGTAATTCATCATCAACAACTCTCAAATTTGATGATGTGGTAGCCTCTTTGTTGGTAGAATATTTGAGGTGAAAAACATATTTTGAACCCTCAACCAATGAAGTCCTATCTATGAGAGGTCGATATTTCAAGGGGAGTAAACAAGGTATAAAATAATCTAGATCTAAGTCCAAAGGATGTAAGTAGAAAGGAAAGTGCTAAAATTATGGGAATCCAAGACACTCAAAGAAGGACTGTTGACAATTAAAAATTTGTGAAAAGTAAAATTAGCCATCAGCTAAGGCCAGTGCAGTAGATTCAGGAGAGATGACAACATACAAAGCCTTTTGTATTAGTAATAGTAGATCTATTTTATATAACTAGGGTTTGGAATCAGGTGCATCTTTCCACATATCTCCCCACAAAGATTGGTTTGACAAATATCAACCATATTGTGGTGGAAAGGTCTATGTGGGTTATGATCACCCTTTAGAAATTATGGGAAGAGGGGATATAAGGATTAGACTATATGATGGTAGAGAAAGGATGTTATGTGATGTGCGATATGTGCCTGATTTGTGAAAGAATTTAATCTCAATCAAAATGATGGATAAGCTAGGGTATCTGTCACTTTCAATAACTACTACAAAATTACCATAGGATCCCTTGTAGTAGCAAAGGAAGAATCTTATGGGAACCTATATCATTTATGCAGTGACACAGTGACAAACCATACAATAGTAGCAACTTCTATTTAGGATGTGATAATGATATGGCATCAACACCTATGCCATATGAGTGAAAGAAGACCTAAAAAATATGCATGATAGAGGTATGATTTTTGGGATTTAGGATTACAATTTTTTACTTATGTGAGCATTGTATTTTTGGTAAAAATAAGAGGATTCAATTTACTAAAAGTCTTGGTAATATTTTTTATTTTTTGCAACTTATACATTCAAATATATTTGGACCGGTCCCCACTCAGTCCTTGAATGACACCATCTATTTTTTGACTTTTATAGATAATTATTTTAGGAGAATGTGGGTTTATTTTCTAAAGAAGAAGTCATAATATTTGCAAAATTTTAAATATTTCAAAGCATGAGTAGATAAGAGTTTGGTCAAGTCAATTTTGTCTCGGGTCATATAATGAGGGTGAATATTGCCCCAAGGAGTTTGATAAATTTTGTATGCAGGAAGGTATTAAGAAATAGAATACTATACCATAAACTCCACAAAAAAATGGTGTGGCTGAGCGAATGAATCACACAATCATGAAACATGTAAGAAGCATGCTCAACGTAGCCATATTGAAGAAAAAGTTTCGGGTAGAGGCTATTAATACAACTATTTATCTTATTAAAAGGTCACCTACAACTGCATAGGATGGAAATATTTTAGAGGAGGTTTGGTGTTGTAATCCAATTGATTACTATCATTTGTGTACCTTTGGCTGCGATGCATTTTCCTATGTACCCAAATAAAAAATATCCAAGCTTGACCCAAAGTCAAGAAAATGTGTTTTTCTTAGCTATGGAGATATAGTGAAGGGGTATAGATTGTGGGATCCTACTGCCCACAAGGTAATTATTAGTTGAGATGTTATTGTTGATGAAAAATCTATGCAAAGGAAGGCAATACATCAAAATCCTAATGTTGTACCAGTTGAAGTAGAAATGAGTGAAGATGAATGTGAAAATCAACATGCTAAATTTTTTGATCAGCATGCAAAACAACAAGTAGAACAACCACAACAGTCACAAGACCAAGAGACACAATTGAAATATCATTGGGTTAGAATATCTACACATCCACAAAAGTTTTTAGAAATTTATTCTCATGTTTATCAGTCCTATTTTGTTTTTTTAACTGATGATGGTGAACCTAGTTTATTTCAAGAATCTAGAGAGTTTCAGAATGTAGAAAAGTGGAGGAAATCCATGGATGAGGAAATCAAGGTACTTCGTAAGAATAAAATGTGGGAACTTGTGGATCTCCCACCTGGAAGAAAGACTATTGGAAACAAGTGGGTGTACAAAGTTAAGAATAACAATGATGGGTTATTGGAATGCTATAAAGCTCACTTGGTGGCAAAAGGCTCTGTGCAGAAGTCAGGTATTTACTTTAATAAAATTGTTTTTCCACTTGTTAAGATGACTACTATTAGAGTTCTACTTGCACTTGTAGCCACACAAGATTTAGAACTGGAGCAGCTTGATGTGAAGACTGCTTTTTTGCATGGTGATCTTAAGGAGGAGATATATATGGATCAACCTGAGGTCTATGAAGAAAGAGACAAAGAGAATTTGGTTTACATACTGAATAAATCACTATACAAGTTGAAACATGCACCAAGGATGTGGTACAAGAAATTTGACACCTTCATGAAGAGCCAAGGTTTTAAAAGGAGTTAACCTGACCATTGTGGAAACTATAAGAGGTTTGAAGAAGGTAGTTTTATTATTTTTCTATTGTATATTGATGATATGCTAGTTGTAGGCCCCAACATGAAGAAAATAATTTAAATTAAGGCTCAGTTTTCTAGGACATTTAAAATGAAGGATTTAGTAGGAGAAAACCAAATTTTAGGGATGAAAATACATAGGGATAGAAAAGGAAGAAATATATGGTTAAATCAAAATTCATATATAGAATATTCTACAGTGCTTCAATATGCATAATGCAAGACCAGTTAGTACCCCACTTCTTTCACACTCAAATTTGTCTTCCAAACAATGTCCTAGAACAAAATTAGAGAAGACAAGCATATCTTGTGTACCATATTCATCAGTAGTAGGAAGCCTCATGTATGCCATGGTGAGCACTAGACTAGATATTATCTAAGCAGTGGGAGTAGTCAACCGGTACATGTTAAATCCTAATAAGGAGCATTGAAATGTGGTGAAGTGGATATTCAAATATTTAAGAGCCACTTTAGATGTTGCCATTTACTTTGGATTGATAGATTTGCAAGTTAAAGGTTTTGTGGATTTTGATTATGGTGGAGATAGAGATGGGAGAAAATCCACTACAGGATATACATTCATGCTTGTTGGAGGAGCGATGAGTTGGGCTTCTAAGTTATAGTCCATAGTGGCTTTATCAACCATTGAAGTAGAATACATTGTAGTTACTCATGCCAACAAAGAGGCAATTTGGCTAGAGCAACTATTGGATGACTTCAAGGTAATGCAGGAGAAAATTACGATGCATTATGATAGCCAAAGTGCTATTTAGCTAGTGAAGAACCTGGCATTCCATGATCTCATGAAACACATTGATGTAAAGTACCACTTTATAAAAAGTATGGTGGAAGAAGGTAGGATCCTATTGTAGAAAATTGAAACTGAAGTGAATCATGCAGATATGATTACAAATTCAGTTAAGGTAGAGAAGTTTGAGTGGTGTAGAACTTATTTGTTCTTACTAAAAAAGTAACAAGGGCATCATTGAGTAATTTGCACTAGATGAAAATATTTGGTAGATTAAATCCTAAATACTGACTTCAAGTGGGAGAATGTTAGGAAGTGAAGTCACTATGCAGGTACAAGAAGCAGAAAAGGAAGCTACAACATGTTAGATGTCTAACCTTCTAGACATCTAGGTCAAACATCTAGGAAGTAGGCTAGATATTTGACCTGCTAGGCATCTAGGTCAGATATCTAGGCAATAGGCCAGACATATGACCTGCTAAACATCTAGGTTAGTCATCTAGGCAATAGGATAGATGTTTGACCTACTAGATATATAGGCCAAATTTCTACATAGTACAACTGCTAGATGTCTAGGCCAAACATCTAGGTAGTAGGCTAGACATCTAGGTTTCTAGACGTCTTGGACAGATTTCTAGGCAGCAAATCAAATGTCTAGGCTACCAGACATCTAGGCTAGATGTCTAAACAATTATATTTCTAGATAGACATCTAACCATGGAAGACACATATGTTCAGGCACCTTCATTAGAAGCAAAAACAAATAGTTTTTGGAGGCTTCCTTTGGGAGAGGAAAAAAATAGTTTGGAGTCTTCCTTCTGCTTTATAAAATGGATGTGATCCCTTGCATATGATGTTGTTGAAAATATTGAGAAACATGAATGTAAAGTTTGCTAAAAATAATAAAAGGAGAAGTTGCTATTACCCCATGGTTTTTCCTACACATTGTAGGTTTCCATGTAAATATTTGTGTCACTTGTGTTGTTGTTTCTATGTTCTATTATTGTGTTTCTACTTGTAGAAATTAAACTAACAAAAACAATCATTTTACCTGACACACATGCTACAAAATCCAACAATCATAAACCTAAGTCATATAGGAAATATCATTATTGTCTCTATCATTGACAAGTGGGCCATGACATCAATGATTGCAAAGCCTTTAAAAATGTGGTCCAAGATCTTATCAACAAGGGGGAATTTCCCATAGATGATCCACCCACCTCATATCATCAAAACATCGGTATCCACCAGGACCACAATGGGGATGCTTAAGGTATCACACCTTCCCTATAAAAAAAAAAGCTCCAAAGGGATAAGCCTTTGGTCAAATCACACAAAAAAAAAGGCTCCAAAGGAACCAAATCCCTTTTGTCAATTCAATTCAAAAGGCTCCAAAGGGGACATCCCTTTGGTCAAATCAATCAAAAATACTCCAAAGGGGTATCCCTTTGGTCAACTCAATTCAAAATGCCCCAAAGGAACCTAACCCCTTTGGTCAAATCTCATTTAAAAATGCTCCAAGGGAGGCACTCCTTTGGTCAATTTCCATTTAAAAGGCTCCAAGGGAACCAAAAACTCCTTTGGTCACATGAAATTCAAAATGCTCCAAAGGAACCAAACCCCTTTGGTCATATTTTAGTTTAAAAATACCTAAAAATATAATAATAAAATAAACACAAAAATTTCATGCACATTGTATTTTTAATACATCGCATTCACAATCCCACTTTCAATGCATTCACACATTCCACTTCCATTGTATTTGCACATTTTTATCATTTGCATCCATTCATGTCACTTACCATATTAATTTTCATCCACTCAAGTTAGATAATTGTTCATTCATTGAGTCTTGTTGACTTAATTAGGGGCACCTACAGTCTAGCATTAGTCCAATTTCACCATCCAAAACCATGTCAAAAAAAATAGTTATAATAAAATCCCATAGCACTTCATTTCTTTGGTAGTCTTTGGTTTGAGGAATCTCTAGGTGTTTTCGATCACTCAGCCACCCCTAGAGTTCCAAGCAACCTTAATTAAAAGTCAAACAATAATTAATTGCTATAGGGTTCTCCTATATAATCAATTTTACTCTTGGACCACACACATAAAAACATTATGAACCTTGGGAATAACAAAGTCAAAATTTGCTATTATCATGAGTTAAAGGTTTTCCCTGTTCATCCAATTATGGACACCATCTATAATGCTAAAGAGTTGAAAAAAGGACAAGCTCCAAATTTACCCCCCCCCCCCAAAAAAAAAAAATATCCCTTGCTCTTCCTCAAAACGAGCAAGTATCCCAAAAATCATACCAAAGTAATAAAATTTCCATGCTCCTCCTCAAAATGAGCAAGTACCCAAAAAGTAATAAAAAAACTCATGTTGATCGATTACAAAAATCAGCAAACTCAAAAATAAAATTCCTAAAATCCAATACAATAAATTAAGGGAAGGAGATTGAATCCCTAGAAATATTAGTGTATAAAAAACCATGGGATGATCCTCATTACAACAATGGTTTGAATGAAACCTGCCTAGAAATGAGTTATCCTTACACACGACACCATGTCTATCACTTTAGTGACCTTATTTTGTACAAACCTATGGATTCTCATGGATGAGCTATCTTATTGGCATAATTTACAATTGATTAGTTTGACCTAGCTCATGATGAGCAATTAAAATTCATTTTCACACACAATTGGTCCTTGAGAAATTTGAAAACACTAGGACAACCTTAGCATCATGAATATTTTTGAGATCATAAATGAGTTTGTTTGAGATCACCACGCTGTTTGAGTCTTTGCATAAACAACTTTAGATCCTTTATCCCTAAGGTAAGCAAAGTCATAAACAAGCTTCCATTCCATACCACCATTGCATAGTCATATATATCATAATCCATTTCATCCATGTGGACATACTAGTAGTATCATATTTGTACCCTTGATTAAGCAATAAAAATGCAAAGTTTGCTAAACAATGGTACATAACTTCTTTGAATGAAAATTAATAAGGAAACGCTATTCATTCATTTGCATACATCACCACCATTTCATTCATTCATAATACATTTATTTTATCACATGCATATCAAAATTTAAAAAAAAAAAGCTCCAAAGGAACCAAAATCCTTTGGTCACATTCACTTCAAAAGGCTCCAAAGGAATCAACATCCCTTTGGTCAATTCAATTCAAAAGGCTCCAAAGGAATCTAACCCCTTTGGTCAAATCATTTCAAAGGCTCCAAATGGGATACCCTTTTGGTCAATTCAATATCATTTCAAAATGCTCCAAAGGAGAAAACCCTTTGGTCAATTCAATTCAAAATGCCCCAAAGGAACCAAACCCCTTTGGTCAATTCAATCCAAAAGGCTCAAAAGAGGACATTATTTTTTTCAATTCAATCTAAAACACTCCAAAGGGGACATCCCTTTGGTCAGTTCAATCAAAAATTATCTAAAGGGGGTAATGTCTTTGGTCAAATCTCATTTCAAAATGCCCCAATGGGGACACCCCTTTGGCCAATTCAATCCAAAAGGCTCCAAATGGGACATCCATTTGGTCAATTCATCAAGAAGGCTTCAAAGGGAATATCTCTTTGGTCAATTCAATTCAAAAATCTCCAAAGGGGACACCCCTTTGGTCAAATCAATTCAAATACCCCAAGGGAACCAAAATTCACATGCAATTCAAAAAGCTCCAAAGGAACCAAACAACTTTGGTCACATTTCAATTTAAAACCACCAACAAGGGGGCTCATGTCTTACACCTTACCCCATAATAACATCAAGTAGTCAAACAACTAGGGGGATTGAAGGTCTCCCACCTTCCCATCAATCACATTATCAACACCATCTAGCAGGTTTCAAGGTCTCACACCTTCTCCATCAATCACATCAAACAATCAATCAAGAAACTTGGGGGAGTTAAATATATCACACCTACCCTATCAAACACATTAAATATTCACATTCACAAACACAACACATCTAATTCTATTTAGTTTTATACATTCATCAATTCGATTCACTAACTTAGATTCTCAAACAAAATTCGTATCTAGTGACCTACTCTAGACACCTGGCAGTTGCAGCGACTAGTTATCCATTCAATATGGTCGGATGAGTAGATTACCATAATGAAATTCATCATTATATTAGTTAAAAATTCTCCAATGGAACCAAACTCATTTGGTCACATTCAATTCAAAAGGCTCCAAAGGAACCAAAATCCTTTGGTCACATTCAATTCAAAAGGCTCCAAAAGAATCAACCCCTTTGATCACATTCAATTCAAAAGGCTCCAAATGAACCTAACCCCTTTGGTCAATCCAATTCAAAAATATCCAAAGGAATCAAACTCATTTGGTCACATTCAATTCAAAAGGCTCCAAAGGAACCTAACCCCTTTGGTCAATTCAATTCAAAAAGCTCCAAAGGAATTAAACTCCTTTGGTCACATTCAATTCAAAAGGCTTGAAAGGCACCAAAACCCTTTGGTCAAAAGGACCTTGAGTGAACCTTGTATCTAGTGATATAATCTAGTCCCCTAGAGGTTGCATTAATTGGTTATCCATGCAATAGGTTGCAGTATCTGGTTGCTAGGTTCAAAATATTATACCATTTTTTAAAGGTTGCACCCTTTGCCTCGCATTCACAAACACAACACATCTAATTCCATTTTCTTTCTCACATTCATCAATTCGATTCACTAGCTTAGATTCTCAAGTAAACCTCGTATCTAGTGATCTACTCTAGACACCTGATGGTTGTAGTGACTAGTTATAATACAATCTAGTAGGATGAGTAGATTACCATAAGAAATTCATCATTACATCACTTCGAAAGGCTCCAAAGGAACCAAAATCCTTTGGTCACATTCAATTCAAAAGGCTCCAAAGGAACCAAAATCCTTTGATCACATTCAATTCAAAAAGGCTCCAAAGAGATCAATACTCTTTGGTCACATTCAATTCAAAAGGCTCCAAAGGAACCTAACCCCTTTGGTCAATTCAATTCAAAAACCTCCAAAGGAATCAACCCCTTTAGTTACATTCACTTCAAAAAGGATCCAAAGGGATCAAGCCCCTTTGGTCACATTCAATTCAAAAGGCTCCAAATGAACCTAACACCTTTGGTCAATCCAATTCAAAAATCTCCAAAGAAATCAACCCCTTAGGTCACATTCACTTCAAAAAGGCTCCAAAAGAATCAAGCCCCTTTGGTCACATTCAATTCAAAAGGC
Organism: Wollemia nobilis; assembly: GCA_028583015.1. Classification (NCBI taxonomy): domain Eukaryota; kingdom Viridiplantae; phylum Streptophyta; class Pinopsida; order Araucariales; family Araucariaceae; genus Wollemia; species Wollemia nobilis. The sequence continues at coordinate 4,572,228 of JAQPPZ010001648.1, forward strand.
TCCAAAGGAACCTAACCCTTTTGGTAAATCCAATTCAAAAAAATCCAAAGGAATCAAACTCCTTTGGTCACATTCAATTCAAAAGGATCCAAAGGAATCAACCCCTTTGGTCACATTCAATTCAAAAGGCTCCAAAGGAATCAACCTCTTTGGTCACATTCAATTCAAAAAGGCTCAAAAGGAATCAAGCCTCTTTAGTCACATTCAATTCAAAAGGCTCCAAAGGAACCTAACCCATTTGGTCAATCCAATTCAAAAAGCTCCAAAGGAATCAAACTCCTTTGGTCACATTTAATTCAAAAGGTTCCAAAGGCACCAAACCCCTTTGGTTGAATGGACCTCGAGTGAACTTCATATCTAGTGATATACTCTAGTCCCCTAGTGCTTATAGCGACTTGTTATCCATGCAATCTGGTAGGATGAGTAGATTACCATAAGGACACTTGCCATTACATCAATTCAAAAGGCTCCAAAGGAACCAAGCTCCTTTGGTCAAAATTTAGTTCAAAATTCTCCAAAGGAACCAAACTCCTTTGGTCACATTCAATTCAAAAGGCTCCAAAGGAACATAAACCCTTTGGTCAAATTTCAATTCAAAAAGCTCCAAAGGAACCTAACCCCTTTGGTCAAATTTCATTTCAAAAGGCTCCAAAGGCACCTACACCTTTGGTCAAATTAATCCAAAAAGCTCCAAAGGTACCCCAATTACTTTGGTCAAATTCAATCTCAACAAGGCTTTTGAAAGAATTGAAGTGCTATAATATCAACTCCCTAAGAAATCCATGTGGCTAGACTTCTCCATGGGATAGAGATGTCCATTTCCTTCTTGGACTAAGCCTTGGGTGATCCTTGTATCTAGTGATTTACTCTATTCCCCTAGTGGTTGTAGTGATTGGCTATCCATACAATCCGATAGGAGGAGTAGATTACCATAAAGACAATCATTATTAACACAATTTAAAAAGTCCCAAAGGTACTTACCCCTTTGGTCAAATCAATCAAAAATGCTCCCAAGGTACCCAAATTTTTTGGTCAAAAAAAACAAATTAGCAAACATAAAAACCACAAAAACAATATAAAAACAAAAAAAAAAACAACAAAAGCAAAAAACTCCAAAGGTACCTCAATTTCTTTGGTCAAAAAAAATTCGACAGGATCCTGAAAGAATAGAAATTCTCTCATCTCAACTCCCTAAGAAGGCCATGCGGTTGGACTACTTCAAGGGATGTGGGTGTACATTTCCTTCTTCCACTTAGTCTCAAGTGATCCTCGTATAAAATAACTTATCCTATACACCTGGCGGTTGCATCGACTAATTATCCATGCAATTTGGTCATATGGGTAGGGTACCATAAGGTTCTTGAACGGTGATTCACCTCAAGCAAGAAATAAATTATTATCATCTCAATTCCCTAAGAAATCCATATGACTAGACTGCTCTAAGGGATAGAGGTGTAAAATTGCCAATAATTGTCGAAATCATAGTTGTAACAAAAAACAAAAACATCCATTTCATTCTAATCATTTTCATATTTGTCATTAGCTTCATCATTTCATCTCTTCTTTGTTGACTCATCACCTAAAGGGATAAAAAATATCTACAAATTCTAGTCTCAAATCAAGTCAATACTTAAAACACTCAATCATGTAAATTATGTCCATTCAAGAATCATTACCAAAAAATATCATACACCCTTTTTGCTAGGGTAGATTACAAAAAAAAATATCAATCAAATAAACACTTGGTGCACCTAAAGCTTAAAGAATAGACTCAAGCTTGTCTACCCATGGATAGAAGGTTTGCCAAAATTAAGTTCATCAATTTATCAAAAGTAATGACTCAATAATGAGCATCTTTTCCATGATTGATGTAAACCACGTTGAATTTTATTTGTGATAATATTACACAACTCCCATTCAAATGCAAATGGCTTCAAACAAAAAAAAATCCTCAAATCAACACAAATGCATTCAAATCATCATCATCTCAAGTGAACCTTGTATTGAGTTATTTACTTTAGACACCTGGTAGTTGCAGTGATTGGTTGTCCATACACTCCATTAGGCTTGGTAAATTACCATAAGGAAACTTATTCCAAATCATCTAATATCATCATGTTTGAAATTAAATCAGTTTGGTTCCTCAATTTTTGAGTGACTTGTGTTCAAGCAAATTTATCCAAGGTTGTCATTGACACCTACTCTATGGGGTTACAAAATACATAAAAAATATTACTTCATCATTTTGCATTAAGGAATTTGTTCCTTTACTTCATCATTTTGCATTTCAATCATACCAAAAGGTAAATTTACGATAACACAGGTTCACCCCAAACTTTGGGTATCCAACTTGATCTTGATTTCTAATATTGTGCATCTATCGCATCCACCTCTTTTCATCATCCATATTTGGTCAATTGGCTCATGGGTTTCATCCTTTACCCATTCACCAATTTAGAGAGTAAGCAAAAAAATCAAAGTTTTCAAAAATTATCACAAATCATTTACTCGTGTGTCAAGAATATTTGAGTCCATTCATCCATATAATAAAGATAGGTGTCTTTCATTTTTTTACCGCATTATGTTTTACACAACATGGTACAAAAAGGGGCATCTATAGACACCAAAATCTAGGCATTTTCATTTCATCACATAATTTTGCATATTAAATTATATGCCTAGGTCTAAACTTAGGCATATCAATTACTATACATTTCATCCACATTAGACATCACAATTCTACATAATAATATATGACTAAGTATAAACTTAGGCATATCAATTACTATAAATTTCATCCACATTAGACATCACAATTCTACATAATAATATATGACTAAGTATAAACTTAGGCATATAAGTCCAACACATCATTCATTCAAATTGCACATTCCAATTCTACATAATAAAATAATATGCCTAAGTCTAAACTTAGGTGTATTTTCCTACACATTAATTTATATTTTCTAGATTTATTAAATCTAAAAAATCAGCATAAGATACCCTATCTCCCCACTTGACACATGTCCTAGCCACCACTATGCCTCACCTTGCCACATATCACACACTTCATTCCAATTACACCTACCCACTTGCCACATATGACACACTCATGTCACCCTTATCCCTTCACATCGAATATCCTCTACATTTCACTACAGTTGCACTCACTCATCAAGCCACATCACCCAATTGTACTCACTCATCCTACACATTGCACTACACTTGTACTCACTCATAAAGCCACATAACCCTAGTTGTAATCACTCGTCCTCCACATTGCACTACACTTGCACTCATTCATCAAGCCACATAACCTCAGTTGCTCTCACTCATCCTCCACATTGCAATACATTTGCACTCACTCATCCTCTATATTGCACTACACTTGCACTCACTCATTAATCCACATCACCTTAGTTGCACTCATTCATCCTCCACATTGCACTCCAGTTGCACTCACCCATTAGCCACATCACCCATGTTAAGTGAGGCACTCCTAGTGAATCACTCTAACTCCCCCTACCACATGGCGACCTTGGCTTGCTACCTATCCTTTTGTCCAAATCCCTAAAATTACCTATAAAATATGCATCACCTCATCAAATAAAGTAGGCTAAGAAAACACATGGCTACACTGTCAGAACCATACTAAGATTTCGCACACATCCTAATGAGATCTGAGATTTGATGCCTAAGAGTGAATTTTTAGATAATTCTATCACTCGAAAGTGCCTAACTGCCTACCCCATGGTTAGACAATCGAAAGTGCATGCCCCACATTTACGCAAAAATAACCAAACTTGTTTTGGCCATATCTCACTCATCCAAACTCATTTTGAGCAAAAATTTGGAGGGGAGGTTCCTAACATCTACTAGAAAATCTCCACCAAATTTAAGGCCATTTGAAGTAATAAATATTGGTAATATTTAAAAAAATTTAGCAAGGCATTTAGATCTTTATTTCTATGTTTTTTTGCAAGCATACATTCGATACTCTATTGACCCTTGTTTGAATTTCATGTGTGCAAGAAATAGGCATCTAAAGTGGTTGTTGAAGCTGGAGTGGTCCATTGTAGGATACACAAGCCCACTCACCACTTGGTTGTAGTAGAGAAGACCGAAGACACCGCTAACATTTGTATTTGGTGAAAAGAGGTATTTCCATCCTTTTTCTACCCATTGTAATATAAGAAACAAGCATATTTTAATACTACCCTTGCACATTTAGAGAAAAATTATTGTAAACAGAGATCAAGGCTCCATTCAAAATCAATATAAATAAATTATTTTCATTACAATTTCTTGTTTCATTATTTCATTATTCGATGTCTTTTTTTCTTATAGTGGGATATTTAGTGAGCACTAGATATGATAGTAGTTAGCCAACATTAAATATAATAATAGTCAACCGATATTGAACATGATGGTGTTTGAATGACATTGGATGCAAGGGCCTTCATATGGCTATAGATGTGGTAGTAGTTGGAGGATGATGGATGTGATAGCTATATTTTAGTACTATATACCCTTAGAATATGTCCTAGGAATTTCAACCAACATGTAATGCCACTTTAGCAATGTATTGGTGATGACATCAATAATAGGTAAAATTCCTGATGAATTAGCATAACTAGCAACAAACTGGTAACCTATTCTCCGTAAATTAACAATGGAGAATGACCTATGTGATTGGGAAATATATCATTTTCAATCCACCATTATACCTATTTTTGTCAAAATTATACATAATTTTATCAACATTCACTATATTAAACATGTTGAAATTTAGTTTTTACAATAGATGATTATATATGTCAAGATAGGGTGTCTATCATCCCTACCTATAAATAATTTTGTGATAGTGAACAATGAGACTTTTACTTTCTCTTTTTCACATTCTATTGTATTTAGAATCTATAGCTATTATGATTTCATTCTCTTGTGGTATGTAATATACAATAAGATCATAAATTGAAGTCATTGAAGTAGTTATTAATTGTGTAAGTTGAGTTAGTTCTTCCCTTTCCATAACTCTATAGAGCAAGGTTCCACTCCTAGTGAAGTGGAAGGTATTTTCTTTCGTATGTAGTATTTGTTGCTTGTTTCAACAAAATTCATAAGAATCAAGTAGAATTTAAGATAATATTCTGGGAGAAATATATAATGGTTTAGATTTATAGTAGAATTTCCCTCTATTATATAGTATTCTACAATAGGGTGAATCATTTTGCATTCAATATTTAGTTTTCTCTTTCTCTTGTTTATATTTGCAATCATATTTAATTTTCATAGTTAAGATCTTTCTAGCATAATAGTTTAATTTTCTTGCAAGAGTGGGTTCTTTCCTATTCCTTTAGTCACTTAGATTAGGAAAACCAATACCTGACCTTGTATAAATATTCCTAGAACATATAACCTATGGATGCCACCTTGGATTGATAATTAAAGTGAAGGTAATACTTGGCCTTGTCAACTAATTCTTCTTAATTGGATGACTATAAAATATCCTAAAATTCTCTTTATTTGCATGTTCCTTCTTGGGCCATTGATCATTGAGATAAAATGGTTGGTTCTACTTTGTCATATAAGTAGTCACCCTTTTTCTATAAGCCAATAGATCATTCTTGGCCAGATCTCTAACCATTGATATCTTCTAAATATTTAAGTGGAAAGATACCATGAATACCACATGTACAATCACCATGAACTCAATAAAATATGGAAGAATCAGTCTACAAGCTCAAACATACATGAAAAATATGAATTATAGTCATTGACTTTATTGCACTCCAACCCATGGTGGGGGTTGTATTTTAGTTACTATCAAAAAGGCTCTTGTAGATGATGCAAGCCATTGGCCACATTTAGTTATTTCCAAAAAATGTTATAGGATGTGACATAGGCCATTGACTGTCAATATCTGTTAGTCTATGAGACTTTTACAATATAGATATTTTAATATTCTCCCTAATATTGTATGAGCTATTGGATTTTCCACTTGTCCCAGATTGGTGGTAAGTCCCTTGTAGATGTAAGTTATAAAATTGTTTCTTTTATATATCATTTATGTGTATTTCATGTGATATTTATATTATCCAATGGTGGGTTTTATTCATGATACTCCCCTTTATTGGTTATTCAAATGGCATGGGCCCTAGATCACCTAGATCATCTAGATCAGATGGATCATAGAAGTTCTTGATATAAGTGTATATATATTCACTTCAAGTCTCCATAGGTTGGATATTATTTCTACCCAAGATTTATGGTGGATCCTTTTTATATGTAGGTCTTGATGGGGTATCTACTTTTTTTTTTTGTGGATCATTGGACATGGAAAATTGACTCACTAAGGTGAGCAAATTTCCCTATATCCCTTTCTTTCTCTTGGAAATAGTTGGGTCATATTTGAGCCAATTTTTCCCATATAAAATATTCTCATTTCCTCTAAAATATTATACTATTGGATTGGTATTAAAATGAACTTTCCAACAGTATATTATTTGTCTCATTCTGACTCTGTTTGACCGTTCAAATTGCATTACAACTGCATAGGGATCCAGCAGTTGCGAAATCATGATATACTTTTAAGGGACACGATTTTGCAGTGTGATATCGCGATTGGCCTTTGTAGGGTGTAATTTCATAGTTTAAGGTTTTCTCACAAGGAAACACTAATTCTTGAATTTGGCTTGTTTGACATTAGCTCTCCTTGGTTTTTTCCACCCATTATGCTTTCAAATCCGTTATATAAGGAGGGTTTAAAATCATCTTGAGGAGATAATAAGGACAATAAGAAACAAGGCAAAAAGTGATAAAATATTCAAGTGATTTATTATGTGATCTATGTTGCAAGTGTGAATAGGGTTTCTCCTTAAGTGGCTTAGAAAAATCACTTTTCTAGTCCTAAGTGTGAAAATCCCTAAGTTTGTCGGCAATTTTTTTATTTTCCCTAACTCCCCTCCTATATTCTTTCCTCTATTCCTTTCTCCTTATCCCTCCATTTCCTCCGTTATTCCTTCATTCCCCTTATCTCTCCAACTCCTTCCCTTTATTCCTCCAACCTCCTTATCCCTCCACACTTCTTTTACCCTAGTATCTCCCTTCTAAGGTTTGCACTATATATTGTGCATTATCAACTTAATGTAATGGTTAGAGAATGCAATTTAAATAATTAAATTATTTTTTCCGCTGCATTTGTTTTGTTTCATGCTGTCATAGTTTGCACCCGATCACTGGTATCAGAGCTTGGACACGGTTTTTGAGGCAGATTTCAGCAGCAGACAAGGTGAGGCCAGTCAGGCATGAATCTTGAAGTAGGATTCAATAGGCTCGGATCTCAAGGCAGATCACGAGTAGGTTCGGGCATAGATCCTAAGGCAAATTTGGCACAAATCTCGAGATAGATCATGCACAGGCTCGACATGAATTTTGAGGCAACACATGGCGGCTAACGAGGTGCTGACTGGACAGCATGCGGATCGAGGTGGCTGACATGGCAATGCTGAGGTGGCAGTTAGTGGCTGACATGATGACACGTGGTTCGAGGTGAGTGATGCGGTGGTGTGCGATTGGTTTAAAATTTTGTGACATGGCGGTTTGTAATTGGCTGCGTTTGCGGTAAAAGAATGGACACTGACTACCCGAAGGCAGTTGATTTACCCTGTGTGCAGTTGGGTTGATAAACCCCTGTGCATCTCCCACACAGCGCATGTGGGATAAAAGAATTTTTTTTTTTTTTAAATTGTCACCGCGTGATTTTATTTATTGCCGCCATTCCTTTTATTTCTGTCCGGTCGCCTAGCGGAGTTGGCTAGGGCGTTTGTTAGCCGAGAGGAGGTCCCGGGGTCGATTCCCACTGGGAAGGAAAAAACATTTTGTTTTTTATTTTTTTTTACAAAATTCGGCCGACGGGGGTTTTTGACAGCGGTTGTCCGCTTTGTTTCCAGCGGAGCCACTTGGTGTAGCGGAAAAGCCTATCTATCGTGGTTGGGAGGTCGCGGGTTCGAGTTCGCCCGCGTGCAAGGTAAAAAAAGTTTTATTTTTTGTTTTTAGAAATTTTTTAAAGTTTTAAATTATTTAATATTTTTTATATTATATTTTTTTTAAATTATCTTTTTAAATAATTTATTTAAAAGGTAATTAAAAAAATATATAAAAAAATTATTAAATTTTTTAAAGACTATAAAAAAAAAAAAAAACTTTGTATGAAGAGCATTTGTAAAAAAAAGAGAAATAATGTGCCCTTGAAATGTTAGATGATCCGGTCAGTGGGGTGCTATAATGCACTTCTCTCGATTTTGAGATGAGAGACACTGGAATCCTTTGATGAAAGGGTTTGACGAACAAGTCTCCATACAATTTTTTGTCAGCTGGAAAATTAGGTGATTGCTCATCTGAGGAAACTGGATTTAGGGTACGAGGGAGATTCTGAAGACAACATCTTCGGACAAAGGATTGAAGAGTCCGAGACTATGGAAGTTGTACCAGAGGATCAAGCAAGCCAGTCATACACCTGGTGTACTGGTAGCAGAATCAAGTGAGAGCTATTCACCACACTCTCCTGAACCAGAAGATGAAGAAGAAGAAGCAGAAGAAGACGAAGATCTAGAGGAAGTGGATCCTGAAGAACCAGAGGTCATAGTCATCAGTAGCAGTTCTGAAGAAGAACCTGAATGTTCTAAAAAGGTGAGATTTTATTTGAATCATTAATCTCTTTGTACTGCTTTATATTGCTTGTTTGCTTCAAATAAAGTTTGTTTTCTGAAATGGCATCCAATACTAGTCTATCGATTCCTGAATTCAATGGAGGAGACTATGAATATTGGTCAATTAAAATGAAAACCCTTTTGATAGGAAAAGTTTTATGGGATGTAGTCGAAGAGGGCTATACTGAACCTACTGTTGCTGAATGGGCAGCTTTCTCTAATGCTGATAAAAAGGCTAAAAAAGAAGCGCAGAAAAACAATGCTTTCGCCCTTTATCACATACATGCTGCCCTAGATAAAAGTATCTTCCCTAGGGTTTCCTCTTATGTAATTGCACAATATTCTTGAAATGCCTTAAAAGAAAGCTATAGAGGTAGTGACCAAGTAAAACAGGTAAAGTTGCAAACATTGAAACGTGATTTTGAAAATCTAAGGATGCAAGAAAATGAAAAAGTAGGAGATTACTGCGTGCGAGTGAAAGTCGTAGTTGATAAAATGGTCACACTAGGGGAAGATATTAAGCCAGAGGTTATGGTGAAGAAAGTGTTGAGAACACTTCTTCCAAAGTGGAATTCAGTTGCAATAATTATTGAAGAATCCAAAGACTTAACCTCATTGTCTTTTGATGCCCTAACTGGTTCACTTCTCTCACATGAAGAGAGATTACAGGAAACTCCTACCACCAGTTATGGAGGAGATTATAAAGCTTTTGCCACACATGAAGGAAGAGGTAGATGCAGTGGTAGAGGACAACAAAGAGGCAGAGGCAGGAATAATCAAAGAGGAGGAACTCCTAACAGAGGAGGATCATCCAACAGAGGAGGAAATCATAATAGAGGAGGACAGCAGCAAAATAGAGGGAAACAATCAGGTAAAGGAAAAGGAGGAGATAAATCAAAACAAGTTTGCTATAATTGTGGCAAACCTGGTCATTATGCTCGAGATTGTTGGTCAAAGTCTTCGCAAGGAAGCAGCAACAACCAGAGCAGTCAGTTTAGAAATTTTGGAGAAGAGGAAGAGTCTACAAATCTCTTTCTTTCATATGGCCAAACAGAGCAAAATATGAATGATACATGGATTTTGGACACTAGGTGTTCAAATCACATGAGTGGCAAAGAAGAACTCTTTGCTACTTTAGACTCCTCATACAAATCCAGCATCCGATTGGGTGATGAAAAATCATTGGCAGTTGAAGGCATTGGAGCCATGGAGGTTCCAACGAAAGAAGGCGTCAAGCAAGTAAGTGATATCTATTACACACCCCATCTTCAACACAATATTTTAAGTGTTGGTCAAATGCTAGAAAATAATTACAAGTTGATTTTTGATGAGGGTAAATGCACCATTTTTGACAAAAACAATAGTAATAGAATCATTACACAAGTGCCAATGTCAAAAAATAGATTATTTCCTTTAAAGTTTGGCTAGCTAGGAGGAAATAAGTTAGCAAATGTTGCAATTACCAATCCAGGTGTCCTATGGCACTTGAGATATGGTCATTTGAATTTAGCAAGTTTGAAAATGCTAACTTCACAAGCAATGGTAACTGGACTTCCCAAAATTCAAGATAGTAAGGAAGTCTGTGAAGGGTGTGCCTTGGGCAAGCATGCCAGATCAAAATTTCCTCATGGACAAGCATGGCGGGCCAGCTATCCACTCCAGTTAGTGCATTTAGACATCTGTGGTCCAATACAGACCAAGAGTCTAGGTAACCACTCTTACTTCCTACTTTTCATTGATGATTGCACAAGAATGTGTTGGATATATTTTTTGAAGCATAAGGATGAAGCATTTGCATGCTTTGTTGATTTTAAAGCTAAAGCTAAAAGTGAGAGTGGATATTCTGTAAAATGTCTTAGATCAGATAAAGGAGGAGAATACTCCTCTAATCAGTTTTTAAATTTTTGTAAACATCATGGCATTAAGAGGCAGTTCACAACTGCCTACACTCCATAGCAAAATGGTGTAGCAGAAAGGAAGAATCACACCATTGTGGAGATGGCAAGATCAATGCTTCAGAAAAAGCATTTGAGTAATTCATATTGGGGAGATGCAACAAGGACTAGTGTTCACATCTTGAATAGAAGTCCTACTTCAAGTTTGAAAGGGAAGACACCTTACCAAGCATGGTATGGTAAGAAACCAAATGTGAAGTATTTCGGAGTATTTGGATCATTGGCATATGCTCACATTCCTGATGAGCTGAGAAAGAAGCTTGATCCAAAGAGTCAGGCATGCATTTTTGTAGGATATTGTGAAAACACAAAGGGTTATAGACTCTACAATCCTACAACTCGAAAGATAGTGATTTCAAGGGATGTGATTTTTGATGAAGGAGGAGAGTGGGGTAAGCCCAAAATATTCAGTGATGTTGAAGCCATTGATATTTTTGCTCAGCAGGTGCAACTATAGATACCACAGAAAGGAAAGTAGTCTCCTCCCACACATCCTCCAAGTCCATATTTTGATTCAACTACTTCACCAAGTCCTTCTCCACATAGATCAGTAAGTTCCTCACCAATGGACATTGATTTACCATCCAAAGGTAAGAGAACTCTACAGTATCATCCATCATCTTAGATGTTGGATAAATTTTTTTCAAGAAGATACACTAGGAGTCAAGCGAGTGAAATGGAATCTATTTTACACAGATTAGAAAGTATGCACTTGTATGGTGATGATGAATCCCAGCAAGAACCTAGGGGAGATCAAGTTAACTATGCTTTGTTAACTAGTGCACAGCTTGAACCTTCTAGTTATGAGAAGGCATGTACTCAAAATATTTGGCAAGATGCCATGAAAGAGGAGATAACCTCTATAAAAAACAACGACACTTGGGAGCTCGTGAAGCTTCCTAAAGGAAAGAAATGTGTTGGTTGTAAATGGATCTTCAAAACTAAGTTTAATGCTGATGGAAGCATTGAGAAGCATAATGCAAGATTAGTGGCAAAGGGTTTTACTCAAAAATATGGAATCAATTATGAAGAGAATTTTGCTCCTGTAGCCAGACAAGAGACTATCAGAACCGTTCTTGCCTTAGCTACACACAAAGGATGGAAAGTCCAACACATGGATGTAAAGAGTGCATTTCTCAATGGTTACTTGACAGAAGAAGTGTATGTTGAGCAACCATAGGGATTTGAAGAGCAAGGTAAGGAACACCTTGTTTACAGATTGAAGAAGACACTCTATGGTCTTAAACAGGCACCAAGAGCTTGGTACTCATGCATTGATGGGTACTTCAAAGATTATGGGTTCACCAGGAGCAAAAATGAACCCACACTCTACTACCTAAAGCAAGGTAAAGACATCCTCATAGTTTGCTTGTATGTGGATGATCTCATTTTTATGGGTAGTAATAAAAACATGAATATGGAGTTCAAAAACTCCATGATGACACAGTTTGAGATGAAGGATCTTGGTTTAATGCACTACTATCTTGGAATGGAGGTTCATCAGTCAGATACAGGAATCTTCATCTGTCAACATAAGTATGCTCAGGATATGATCAAGAAGTTTGCTATGGAGCATTGCAAACTAGTTGCAACTCTAGTTGGACATGGGATCCAATTAAGCAAAGATGATGAAGCACCAAAAGTTGACGTGAACACTTTCAGAAGCATGGTTGGGAGTTTGATGTTTCTCGCCAACACCAGACTAGATATTCAGTATGCTATATCTCTTGTTTCTAGATTTATGGCTAACCTATCTGAGCTGCATTTGCAGGTAGCTAAAATAATTTTGAGATATGTGAAAGGTACATTGGATTTTGGAATATAGTACCATAAATGTAACACTATCAAGCTTGTAGGCTTCAATGATAGTGATTGGGGAAGCAATATTGATGACAGGAAGTCAACATCAGGAAACTGTTTTAGTCTTGGATCAGGACTAATAACTTGGAGTTCCAAAAAGCAGACAGTAGTAGCGCTATCTTCAACAGAATCTGAATATATAGCAGTTACTTATGCAAGTACTCAAGCTTTGTGTCTAAGGAAATTACTAGAAGAGATTGGAGAACAACAAAGTGGTCCAACCAGAATCTATTGCAACAACATTAGTGCCATTCAGTTGGCATATAATCCTATCCACCATAGCAGAACGAAGAATTTTGATATGAAGTACCACTTCATTAGAGATATGGTGGAACATGAAATTGTTGAGCTTCAATACTGTCACACTTTGGAGAACGTCGCAGACATTTTCACCAAGGCGATGACTAAATCTCAATTTGTAAAGCTGAGAGACTTTGTAGTCAGTCCTCTCAACTTTAAGGGGGAGAATGTTGCAAGTGTGAATAGGGTTTCTCCTTAAGTGGCTTAGAAAAATCACTTTTCTAGTCCTAAGTGTGAAAATCCCTAAGTTTGTCGACAATTTTTTTATTTTCCCTAACTCCCCTCCTATATTCTTTCCTCTATTCCTTTCTCCTTATCCCTCCATTTCCTCCGTTATTCCTTCATTCCCCTTATCTCTCCAACTCCTTCCCTTTATTCCTCCAACCTCCTTATCCCTCCACGCTTCTTTTCCCCTATTATCTCCCTTCTAAGGTTTGCACTATATATTGTGCATTATCAACTTAATGTAATGGTTGGAGAATGCAATTTAAATAATTAAATTAATTTTTTCGCTGCATTTGTTTTTTTTCATGATATCATAGTTTGCACTTGATCAATATATGCTCTCTTATTATTGCAATTTTATTCTCCAAGTGGATTTGTTTTCTTCTGCAAACAAGCTAACTCGTAATTGTGGAGTGTGATTTATTTTTTGCTACATTGGATTATTTGTTGCTATCATTCACTTTGGTGGATTTGTGTTGGAGCCCTAAGGAGAGATCAACTATTTAGGAGGTCTCAACCTTTCTACTTACTTATGTGCTATCTACTAGGTCTTTTCACTCTTTTTCATTTATATTTTAGCCTTCTACATTATGCATTTATTATTTAACAACTGTTTGGGGCTTTTCACCTCACTTCTACGAAATCACGCACAGTCTCTACGATGCACGATTTTGTCAGTCTATGAAATCATGGTCACCTATTACGAGGCACAATTTTGCCAAGACCACATCTAGGGGTAATTTTTTATGCCTAGATCCTCTATTTGTATTTTAAACTACTCATAAGGAATATTATTGCATTCTGTGATCTATTTTATCATTTCGTTCATCTATATTTTGTTATGCTTGTTCATCTTCCAAAGGTTAACTTTCACTTCTATTTTCAAGGTTAGCTAAAATGACCTAGGGGCTTAACTGCTATGCCTCCAAGTATTATCGTATAGTGGCCTAAGTAGGCCCTCTACCACTAATCATATTTTTCAAATGTTTGCTAAGTTATCTTGCAGGAACAATAATTGTTAATATCTCTTGACAAAAGGATAAAAGTGAGGTTCAACCATCAAATAAGATGAGTTATATATTTAGTCTTTAGGCTATTTTTTTAGTGCATTCTATTTATATTATACACCCTATATATTATTTAAAATCATATATTTAATTGATTTCTAGGCATTTAAAAGATAAACAACATATAGCGTGCACTTAGGGTTTTACATTGTTTGTGCATATTCCCTTGAATCCTTACTTGAAGGATTTATATATTGAAAACCTAGGGTTAAAAAGTATTCGAACAAAGAATCATTCTAGGTTTAGCTCTTGTCTTCTTGCATATTGTATTTCTGCATTGTCCTTTATCTTTCATAACATAGATCTAGAAAGGCCAAGCATAGGTGATTATCTTGAATCAAATACATCAAACATTATTGAAAACCATAGGACTTGGAGTGAATTATTAAACCATTCATAGTAAAAAAATTTCTTCTCTTTCACACTGAGTGTAGAGAACAATGCAGCCCCCATAGTTCACCTCAAGGATTTCTTGTGGATCCAGCCTTGAGAATCATACGCAGTAGGTGGTTTTCCCCCTCTACATATTTGGTGAACCCGACGTGAAAACATATTTTTATTTAAAAAATTTAATCAATATCATTAATTATGTGTGTTTAGATCTGAAAACATTAAAAACATAACATTATTTACTTTTTTTCATTGGCCTTTAGTTCCTTTCTTTTTTCCCTAGTCATTTTCTACTTCTCCTAATGGCTTCTAGCCTTGGGAGTGGGAGAAGAACTCTAAGGTTCAATGAGATTTTCTAATATAATTATCAAATTGATATATAAAATCATAATATTGAATAATAGGTTGATAATATTCTTGATCCTATTAAGGGACCCAATGGGAACCTTACCTTCAAATCTCTTGATCATATGTGGACATTTTACAAACATCACAAGCATACCTTAGATGTTGTTTTAGAGGAAGAAGTCCTACTTGAGTAAGTTATACCATATCATGTTAGCTCCTTGAGTTAATATTTGAATCATGGTAATCATGTTCATCACCCAACTTATGCCACTATTATAACCACCGATATTGAAAGAAATCTACAAGTCCCTCCAACTAGTAGTGCCATTCATTTTTTTTTTTAATTTCCTCCTGAATCTACTAACATCAACACTTTTATCTCTATCCCACCAAATATTAGCTATCCTCTTCAACAAGATACCACATACCACAATAGTATACATTCTTCCAATATCTATCCTTTAGGGAATCTAGGAACATTGCATAACAGTAATCCAGAAGTACAAAATTTAATAAATATGGTAAAGCAGTTAGTTTCAAAAGTTGAAATGATTCAGCCTTTAAGTTTCACTCACAGTTATAAAGAGATGTGTAATCAGCCATTGATCCTATTATTGTTGTAAGGCCTTACCCTAAGCATTTTTCCATACAAGTTTTACCCATAAATAAGGGGTTAGAAGATCCAATGGAATATTTAAGAATATTTAGAACATCATGTCATGATCTCATATATGATGACATGTTGTAACTAAAAATATTCCCTTAAAGTCTTAGTGGCATAAAATTAGGGTGGTGCTATCGGTTACCTAATTACTCTTTGAGAAATTTTGAAGAAATAGTAGAATTATTTGTTCAATATTTTAGTGTTTATGTTGCAAAATATGTTACTATGAAAGATGTTTATAATTTGAAACAAGGTAAAGAGGAAAGTTTTCAGAATTTTTGGATTGTTGGAGAAGTCTAGTTGTACGTTTGAGGTAACTTTACCTCCAAAAGATATGCTTGAGATATTTATTGAAAAATTGCAAGAATAGTTATCTTATGTATTAGAGACTACGACTATTACATCCTTTTATCAAGAAATTGATTTATCTAGAAAACATAGAACAAGCATTTATCAGAAGAGGCTAGCTTAAGGTTAAAGAGGATAAACCTACTAAGTCTTGTAGCACCCTAAAATTGGCACAGTGAAACCTTAATAATTACATTCACTCTAGTAAATAATTTAAATTCAAATTTTAACCTCCCAAACTGTTCGTTAACCGTCGGGTAATCTGTTTCCCCCTTTTTCATGCCATTTTTAGAGGTTGTTTTGACCGTTTGATGATATCGTTGCTGATCAGATGATATCACCCCAGATATGACGATTTCGTCTGGGCTAGGACGTCCAGATGATCTTGTCCCAAAACTAATTTTGCACAATTAGCTTCTGTTCCAACGGGTCTCTAATCCGGGTAGAAGTGTGTCTACGTCGTTAGGGACCCTCCCCTATTGGAGATCTCCCAAATAGGGATGATATCCAACCTCCTAACCTCCCTCCTAAGCCTATTTAATCCTAAGACCTCCCCTTACCATCCCCCTGGTTGAAATTCTCTATAACTTGAATTCTCATACGATAAAACATCCTAAGTTTCTATTTTGTAGTAGTTCTATACAATTTTGTTGTAGGTACCTTATTGTTTTTCAGCCGAAGCAAGCTTCCATCGTCGTCAACGATCCTGTTCAGATCGGAGGCGATCCTGTCGAATCAGAGACGATTTCATACCAATGCAAGATGATTTTGACTACAGCCAACATTGAGGCAATCAGTGCCTGAAGTTTGCATTTCTCTATCTTTTCTTTGTTGTTTTATTTTGCAATTAGCTTAGTTTATTCAGTATTTTATACTATTCTGCATTTTGGAGTTCACCCATCTAGATCAAATGCATAATTAAATCATAATTATTATCTAATTAGCATAATTCATTCCTGTTTTTGTTTTCAAGTTTCTGTTTGATATTATTGCTGTCATTTTACATTGTTTCCCTCTGCTAGAAATGTTGTATTTTCTGTGTTTTGCACATATTTATCTGTTTGCAGGTTTCTAACAAATTCCTCTAACGAATTCATTAGATCTCAGATGATCCTGTCAGATCTCAGACGATTCTATCAAATTCTAGACGATCCTGACTGCTTCAAGAATCAGAATCTTCATCAAACATCCGGATCAGGTATTTTTCTTGTAATATTCTTTAATTTCTTTGTTTTTTTGTCCTATTCTATTTTTCTATATTCATTTAATTTGCATTTTCATATAGAATAGCTTAGATGCATTTTGGCCAAACCTAGGATTTGAATTCTTAAGGCTAAAACGAACACATAAAACACATTCCCAACCTAGGTGTGGAAACTGCCATTAAATGTTTCCTGGTGAACCCACCATCCGTCAAAAAATCACCAATATACACCTCCATTGAGAGGCAAGACCTTTGCAAGTCCTCTCATTCTGAGGTATTGCGACATCCTTTTCACATCCCCCTTCCGGGCACGGATCCTATAGCCTGAAGGTAAGGGTGTGAAAAATTTGGAGCGATACATTTTGGTGAACCCGACATGAATGCATTGTGAACCTTTTGAAAACAAAAAACAAAAAAAATAAAACAACTAAAACATAGGTGCATTTTCAGATCATTTAAATTTAATATCATGTTTAGATGGTAGCTCCTAAGAAAATATTAGCAGTTACTATAAATGTAGAAAACCATTTGGCAGCCATAGAAATCAATTATGTACTTAGTGTGCCTGAAATAGATAGAAATCAACTCTTGTGGGACGAACTTGATAGAAGACTTAGTGTCATCTCATCTAGGTCAACAGAACTTAGACAAATCAAGAGGCTAGTCCTAGATAGAATCCTGGATCCTCATCAACTTGTCTTTTATCATGAACTTCGAGAGCCTCGCCATAGATGGTTAGCTTATAGGAGAGCTCTTGTATCTTTAGAATTGTTCACCTTCGAGGAATACCTCGAGAACGCAACCATTGTACACCAGTTCCTAGGTCTTGTAGAAGACCAAGAGGTTGTTCTTATAGATAGGGAAAGATGGAATAGAGTTCCTCGAGCTGTGTTATATTGAGAGTATTGCCACGAGATTTACTTCTATCAACCAGCATCTGATATAGATAATATCACTATAGCTCTTTTCATTAAATTTTTAAAAGAAAACTTTCAATTTGAAGAAGAACACTTCATGAATCCTGAAAAACTTGAGCCCATTAATGATATTTATAAATTGTTTATAGAAAACTAGATCATTACTTTCAGTCTTATTATTTCTTGCATTTATTGTGTTATTTGTTGTCTTTACAATATTATTTCAAAAACAAAGAAAAAATTAAAAAAAAAAAAACATAGCAAAAACTTAAACATTTCATTTTAAATATTGTAGTAGGTATATAGTTAATATATACCTCTTAAGCTTGTTGCATATATATATATTTGCTGAAATCTAAAATTAAGCACCATGCCTAAACTTAGGAATGGTAAAGAAACTGTAGGAGAAGAAGAAGATTGGTTACAAGATAGAACTGGAAACCCAAATGTCCTTCCTGAAGATCCAATTCCGGAAGGAGAAACTCTAGATCAACCAGAAGATGACCTAGGTGAAGACAATGAACAAGAAGGAAGTGTTAAAGAGGATGGATCCTCATCCCCCAGAGTAGCTCCAGATGGAACTATTGCTTTTGACAACGTAGATCATTTTTGGAAATTTCTCAATGATAACATTGACACCCTTAATGTGGCAGTTCGTATTGATAAAGGGCAAATTAGTGACACTCAAGCAGCCATGGAACATATGTATGATGTGCGCACTAATCCTTTGTATTTCATTGATCAAGAAAGTGATAAGGTTGGGCCATCCAATACAGATATGGTCACTATGATTCAAAACATGTCAAAAAAATAGGTTACCCAACCTCCTAAGGAACCTGTTATTCAACCTAAAATCATTCCAACACAAAATAAAACATCCTTCACTACTTTATTTTACCAAACTATTGAGAAATATGGTTCAAGTAAACAAAAACCTAAAATGAAGCCAAACACCAATTTTCAACAATCTAGAATACAACATAATACAACTTAAAAATTCCTTCATAACACCTTTCCTACCAATAATTTACACAATAGCAACATAGCATCTAATCTTCATGTCCCTCCATCATATGCTTACAAAACCCATGTCAATGCCCTACCGAACCAATATGGTGGGCAAACTAGTAATCTGGAAACCATGGTGAAATAGTTAGTTTGCATATGGACCAGATAGATCCTTATCATCCCTCGTACAATTATCGAGAGATCTGTAGTCAACCTTTGGATCCCATAGTTGTAGCTCAACCATACCCTAAGCATTTTCCCATGCCTATATTGCCTATATATAAAGGAACCAAAGATCCCATATAGCATCTTCCCATGTTTAGGATAGCATGTCATGATATATCACATGATGACTTGCTATTACTAAAAATGTTCTCAAAAAGTTTAGGTGGAATGGCATTAGAGTGGTACTATCAATTGCCCACTCATTCTTTGAGAAACTTTGAAGAAACAACCGAATCATTTTTCCATCAATTTAGTGCCTACATCGAGAGGCATGTAACCATTAAAGATCTATACAACTTAAAACAAGACAAGGATGAATGTTTTGCTGATTTCTTAGCTAGATGGAGGAGGCAATTGATAGGAAAACTGCACTTTGTGCTACCTGATAGGGAAATGTTGGACATTTTTATCAATAATTTACAAGAACAAATATCTTATGAGCTATCAACTACTACTTTAACTACCTTCGACCAGGCTATAGATCTAGCTCAAAGAGTAGAAGATGCCCTCATCAGGAGAGGCCAACTTAGGAAGAAGGATGATGAGAAAAAATCCAAAAATCAATATAAAAATAAACAAGTTGCCGGTTACGGAGTCACTGATAGTAGAAATGTTGCTAATATCCATGCAACGAAGACAATAGAAAAATTTATATTGAAACCTCCTGATAAACCTCCTCGAGAATTTACTAGATTAAATCAACCCTTATCAACTATTTTACCTCAATTACTTGAAAAAGGTTTGATCCAATTACCAACTATCTAGGAACCTAATCCAACTATACCCGGATACAGAGCTAACTTACACTGTGATTTCCATAGAGGACCTGGAAACTCTACCAATGCTTGTAAAAGGTTGAAACATAAAATACAGAATTTGATTGATAATAATGAAATGGAGGTGCAAGCCTTCCAACCTAAACAAAATACTCCTAATAATACTCAAAAGACCATTCCCCAAAATCAAAATCAAAATGCTAATCAAACATTAGACATATTTCAACACCCTTTACCAAGACATGGTAAAGAGGTAGCCAATCAAATCGAACATCATAATGTTCCCCCTCCTACCCGATATGTAGGAACCATTAGCAGACAATTACCTATTCAGGATCCTCAAATATTTGACACAACCTTATCCTTGGTTACGATCAGGCCCTTACATAATTTTCAAATTTATGATTCTAGTGATATAGAATCAGATACTGAAAGTGAAGTGGACATCACTTCAAACCAATCGAATAGTTCTAAAAATGAATCAGATCATATTCAACCCATCACAGATGCTATGGTTCCAAAAGAACCATTTCCTAGAAGAGTTACTACTCGACCCTCTTCTAATCAATTCCTCTCAAATGAACAAGCCATAAATGCTAGACCGAGACCAGTTCAGCGTCCTCAATATAACATTGTAGGTACCATTGGAGTTGTTACCCGAAAACAGGCTCAAAATTCTCAACAAGAACCAAATCAGAATGATGGATCAACTCCATTTGTTTTGAAAAACCCCAATAAAGGAAATTATGCTCTTAATGTTCAACCTAAACCCCCTTACAATATTAATGAGCAATTATCCAATACTACAGCCAGAATTTCCCTTTTGGATTTATTAAGATCCTCTCCCACACATAGGGATGAGTTGATGCTTACATTAAGCCAAATGATGGTACCTCAAAACATTCAACCTGAAGCTATGTACAATACTATCATCACTCCAGAGGTTTATTGTATTGACTTTCGGGATAAAGATATCCCACAACATAGTTTACATAAGGATAATCCCTTATACATTACTGGTCTAATTGGAGATGTAGCTGTCAAACGAGTCCTTATTGATAATGGCTCATCTCTAAACATTTGCACTTTTGACTTCTACCAATGATTTGGCTTTAGAAGTGATGAAATGAAGAAAACTGATATGATTATCAAAGCTTTTAATGACGAAACACAAGAAACATGTGGAGTTATTACCATCCCCTTGCAAGTTGGTCCTAGAACCCTAGAAACAATCGTGTTTATTGTACATTGCATAGCATCGTACAATATACTTTTGGGTCACCCTTGGATCAATGCGATGCGAGTGGTCCCATCAACTTTACACCAATGTGTTAAATTTGAATTTAAAAATCAGTTGGTCACTATCCATGGTGACCCTAGACCCTTTGATATGTGTGCTTTGGAAAAACCCGTTGGAGTGCAATTTTGCCTTGATCCATCATCCACACATCCTAGTTCTTATTTTTCATCTAAAACTATGAAACACACACCCATAACTTCACCTATTTCCCCTCCATTAATTTCATCCTCCTATATAGATCAACAATATTCTAAACAAATCACTCTAGAACCTCAAAAAGATCTTAAATCTACAACCAATCCTTCAAGTTCTATCCCTATAATTTCAAAACCTATAGACACACCTATCATACCTTCCACATTATCAACATCTATCATACCTTCCATATCTAAAGATATAGGGAATAATCCTTCTACATCTTATGCCCTTTCTGATGAACTTTTACCAGATTTATCCACAACCTTAATATCAAAAAAAATAAATGCTTTCATGCAAGATTCAATTCTTTTAAATAACTTGCCACCATCTCCTCGTACTTTGGGCCTCCCACAACCTATGGGAAGTACTTACCAAGTCAGGAGTTGTGCCTTCATTTATAAAGGATATGACTGGGGAAGAATCCCTCGGAACATTAAAACTCATCATGAGGGATACGCTCGATGTTATTTTACCAATGAATATATTAAAGCTAAACCCATAATGCTTAAAATGGGATATAAAGGGAAAGGCTTGGGACATTTCCAAAATGGAATGAAAGAACCTTTCAAGGTAGAACCGTGGCCTGCCTACTGTGGTGTGGGCCTATTTCCTAGTAAGGGTCAACCCTTTCCTTTTGAAGATGATGATCATCTCATATGCTATCAAGATTACTTGGATAGGCATGATGATTTGCCTCTTAAAAATTAGTCATTTACATGTAACATGCTATCCATAGCTTACCCTGAAATGATTGCCGACCCTGATGAAGAGTTGGAAGGAGATATCTTCCATGATGTCTCTATTGAAGAGATGTTACACAATGGATTTTATTTTGATGGTTCTATACCAACTATAGCCCAACTTGAGACCACTAATCCTCAAGATGAATTATCCAAATTAACCTTACAAGAATTACAATAATTGGGCATTTCACTCGCCCCGCCTAACTTTGAAAGAGATCTACACATGGAGGTAGAAAACATCATTAAAATTAACATTGGAACTAAGGATAATCCTCACATAATCAATATTGGATCATAATTAAGTCAAGAAAAATAAGAACAATACATTGCATTCCTTAAAGAGTATGAAGATGTCTTCGCTTGGACATATGAAGATATGCCAGGTCTAGACCCTTCTTTAATCATGCATCATCTAGTGGTCCATCTGGATGCTAAACCTGTTAAACAAAAACTTAGAAAAATGCATCCCAAAGTGGCTCTGCTAGTCAAAGGGGAGTTAGAAAAACTCCTGAATGTTGTTTTTATACAAGCCATTGATTATGCTGAATGGATCTCAAATGTAGTTCTAGTTACCAAGAAAGAAGCCACCAAAGTTAGGGTTTGCACAGATTTTAGAGTTATTAATGTTGCATGCCCTAAATATGACTTTCTTCTTCCAAACATGGATCAAATCATTGACTTTACTGTTAGGAGTGGGATGATGTCCTTAATGGATGGATTCTCCGGTTATAATTAGATCAGGATAGCTCCTGAAGATCAGGCTAAAACAACCTTTATTACCCCTTGGGGTACTTTTTGTTGGAAAGTGATGCCATTTGGCTTAAAGAACGCAGGTGCAACCTATCAACGAGCTATGACCTATATTTTTCATGATATGATGCATGATATCCTACATGATTATGTAGATATTATAGCCCGCTCTATTTTGGAAGATAATCATTTAGATGATTTGAGAAAAGTTTTTGATCGATTACGAGAATATCTTATTCGATTAAATCTAGCAAAATGCATATTTGGAGTTAAGTCTGGTAAACTATTAGGGGTTTTAGTTTCTTTATGTGGTATCGAAATTGACCCTCTCAAGATTGTGGCTATCATTGATATGCCCACACCTACTAATATATCTGAGTTACGAAGTTTACAAGGTAAGCTTCAAGCCATCCATCGCTTCATCAATAAGCTGGCAGACAAAACCGGTCCCTTTCTTAAGCTCCTTAAGAAGGATGTCCCTTTTAATTGGGACGACGAATTTCGAGAAGCTTTTGAACTTCTCAAGCAATACCTCCTTAATCCATCGGTGCTTTCACCACCTAAACCTTATTGCCCATTTCTCCTATATATTTTAGCTTCAGATTCTGCCTTAGGAGCTATGCTAGCTCAGCTTGATGATGACAAGAGAGAACATGCTAATTATTACATTAGCCGAACCTTCATCAATTATGAAACCCGCTACACAGCGTTAGAGAAATTATGTCTACCAGTCGTGTTTGCTACGCAAAAATTACGACATTATATGCTTAGTCAGAAAACTTATGTCATTGCTAAATATGATCCCTTAAGGTATCTCATGAGTCGACCTTATTTATCGGGTCGCACAGCCAAGTGGGTTCTTGCTCTAAGCGAGTTTGATCTCACATTCATAGGACAAAAGTCTGTTAAAGGTCAAATCATAGCATATCAATTAGCTGCTGCACCCTTAGCATCTACCCATCCCCTCATCATCGAGTTTCTTGATGAATGCCTTCAATTAGAGGCAGATCATACTAAACAATGGTCCTCATACTTTGATGGAGCCCGATGCATGAGTGGGGCTGGTGCGGGTATTATTTTAATATCCCCGCAAAAACATCTTATTCCTCTGTCCTTCAAATTGACATTTGCTTGCACCAACAATACTGCTAAGTATGAAGCTCTAATCCTTGGATTACGAGCTGCCTTGGTGCTAAAAATTAAACATCTATTATTTTTTTGTGATTCTCAACTAGTTATAAACCAAATTAATGAATTTTATTAGACCAGAGATGATAAACTGTGCCCATATAAGGCCTATGTTTTACAACTAATCTCTCTATTTGATCAAGTTACCTTGGAAGCTATTCCTCGAACTTGCAACCGTGCAACTGATGCTATGGCCGTAGTTGCATCTCTCCTGCCCTTGGAGTTAGATGATGAATATGCTACTATCATTATTCGTCGACTCCAGGAAATTACTTCATATAAGTCATGCTTAGAACCTTTGGATGTGTTTCTAATCAATGAAACTACTCTTGAACCTTGGTATACGGACATATTTTATTTTCTCCAAAATGGGACTTTCCCTACCAATTCTAATAAAAACCAGCGTTGGTTATTACGTAGACGAGCAAGTCGATTTGTAATAATTGGCAATACTTTATATAGGAGATCTTTTGAAGGTATCCTATTAAGATGTTTGAACTTAGAAGAATTCAAATCAGCCTTGAGTGAAGCCCACGATGGATCTTGTGGAGGACACTTCAGTGGTAGTGTCAATGCTAAAAAGCTCCTTCGGATAGGATACTTTTGGCCTACCATGGAAACGGATGCACATGAGTATGTGCGCCATTGCGACAAGTGTCAAAAAAATGCTGACCTTGTCCATGCGCCTAACCAAGAGCTACAGGCTATTTCATCTCCTTGGCCCTTTTCAAAATGGGGCTAAGATATTATTGGCAAAATCAATCTTGTGTCATCTGATGGACACAAATTCATCATAATCGCTACTGAGTATTTCACAAAGTGGGTTGAAGCCATGTCTTTAGCTTCCTGCACTGGCACACAAGTCTCTAAATTTATTTTTAATCAAATTATTTGTAGGTTCGGAATTCTTGCAAATCTCATCTCTGACAATGGAACTTGTTTCAAAAATAAAGATGTTAAAAAATTATGCCAAAAATATAAGATTCAACATCGCTGGTCCACTCCCTATTATCCTTAATTAAAATCCTTAAAATATTGGTCAATAAAACTGGCCGTGACTGGCACATTCAGTTGTATCTAGCCTTGTGGGCCTATCGAACTAGTGTTCGAACCCCCACTGGAACTTCCCCTTTTGTTTTGGTCTATGGTGCTGAAGCAGTTTTTCCCTTTGAATTAGAAGTTCCTTCTTTGGCTCTACTACTTCAAGATACCGAAGTAGGAGATGAATATTGTGTTGGCAGACTCAGTCAGCTGGAACTCCTAGATGAAAAACGTATCAATGCTTTGGAGCATCTCCATGCCTACCAAAACAAGCTTAAAATATCATATGCTAAAAAAGTTCGTCATCGATCCTTTGAGATCGGTGACCTTGTTTTAAAAGAAAATCAAAAAAATACTAATGCAACTAAGGACCTTAAAGGTAAATTTGAGCCCAACTAGCTTGGACCATACATTATCACTGCTAAATTTGAATCAAGAGCATACAAATTATCTACCTTAGATGGTAAAGAACTTAAAGAACCCATGAATATTTTGCATCTTAAACGTTACTATGTATAAATTTGATCATTTCATTCTTGTATATATTTGTTTAAAATAATTCAAAATCACTATTTTGTATTTCTTCCAATTTATAAATTCAAAAACATCAAAAACATTCATAATCATCAAATTCTTCAAAACTATTTGTTGTATTTATTTATGGCACTTGTTAATTTTTTGTTCAAAAATAAAAAATAAAAACAAAAAAAATGATAAAAATGAAAATAGCAATATGCTTGACTCTTTCGAAACCAAAACAATATAAAGAAGAAAGAGAGAGTCAACATTCTCAAAACTTCTCAAAAATTATTTATATATATCTTCTTACAAATGTTGCAGTTATGTATTTCAAATTATTTTTGATAAATTAGCATTTATTTGGAATCCCTCACTTGCACACTCACAAAAATAAATATCTTGATTTTTATCTGGCATGATTACTAATCTCTCTTATATCAAAATCCACAAAATTCAATTAAATAAAGTTTGAGCATAGAGAATTGATCTTGTTATTTACTTAAACCAAGCACATCTTTTCACAATAAAATGATTATATTTATAATTTCCATGTTTTGCTACATAGTAGAAGTGATTTCTTGAGCGAAAAGTTTCCCCTGCTATCCTATCATGCACATGGTCTAGAATCTTTGAGAATTGGCAAAACGACAAGCTCACCCCTACCCAGAATAAAAATCCCTTGCTCTACAGCTAATTCGAACAAGTATCCCTAGTATAGAACAAAAGGCAAAATTGAAGAAAAAGAGAAAAAGAAAAGGACAAAAAATGTTATTTTATATCATTACAACAATATTTCAAGCACTATCTCAAAAATCAAGCAAAAATACAAAAGAAAAATAAAAGAAAAAGAAAGTAAAAGCAAGAAAGCAATAAAATCCCTTTCCCTACCCTTTGAAAAGAAAAGAAGGGTTGATGAGCTTGAATCCCTAGAATTATCAATTATTCGAAAACTGTGAGGTAAGCCCCATAACAAGTGGTTTGTGCCCAACCTGCTTGGCCTTGGGTAACTCCTAGCATGGCGATATGTCTGTCACATTAGCAACCTTCTTTTGTACAGACCTATGTCTACTTATGGATTAGCTAGCTCTTGATAATCCGACTTACATAGTAGTCTAGTATGGTTATATGCATCTACATCATGGTTAATGAACACTTATTTGGTTCATTCAAATCACTTGTATCATATTATCTTGCTCAAAACTGGTAAATGAACATAGCAATTGCACACACATTTTATATTTGAGAGATTTTGTGTATCATTATGATAAATCAAGATTGGAAACGAATTCACATATGCACATGGGATTCCTTATAAATCTAACTTTTGTCTTCAAAATACTTTAAAATATTTTTTGCAACTCATTTGGAATAATTCATTTTCTTCTTTCAAGTACAGTTGTTTAGCATAAAGACAACTATATAATAGAAAAATCAAAATTTCTTTCAAAACATCCAATCAAAAACACACACACACACACACACACACACACACACATATATATATATATATATATTATCGACTTTCGCGACGATGGTATAGTTCCAAAACCAAAAGTGGAATTTTATGCCTAGCGCAAGTCCTTACCTTCATATTTTTTGTTTATTAAAAAATCAACCATGCAATAAAACAATCTATTTTCTTCTTTGATTTTTGCGATGATGGTATAAGTCTATACCTACATATTCTATGCCTAGCGCAAACCATTGTAACAATTTTTATTCCCCATTTATTTTAAAATCATGAAAACCATATGACTTAAATCATTCTGTTATACAATTATGATTTTAAACAACATGCACATTATCACTATTTCATGTCATTATGTCAACCTTCAATTTTGCAATGATGGTATAATTTCTAGGGAATTATCCAAAAATTTTATCACACTTAGGAATTTATGCCTAGCAAAAAATAATTTTAACATTATTTCATGCATATTATTTTTATGAAAATCTAAAAAACAAACCATCATCATCATCATTTGCACCATTGCACCAAAGTCTTAAGACAGTCTCTTAAGCACTCTTTTACTTTTAACAATTTTTCTATACTGGGATTAGCTTGACGACCGAGTGAGCAGCGACTCCATAAAATGGTCTATAATAGTGACCATGTCCTTTGAAATTATTGTTAGAAGTCTCTTTTTATTTTTTATCACATCACATCACAAACAACCAATTTGTTACATCAGATTATTTCATTTAAAATCTTATAGCATGACATCATAATCATAATAGTTCCAACGACATAATTACATGAATCATCAAATCAATCAAATCAAACATAAAATCATCATACAATTACAAAACACAAGTCATATGATCAAAAACATATCTCATCTATATATATCAACAGTATATATACATCATCAAAATTGGATCGGTATGCCACAATCTGTACCTCAGCATACTCAATCCTCTATCAAAAATAATATATGTTATCATATCAATCTGTATAATGTAATGCAGTACTCTAGCCTCAAGAACCCCTCAAGCTCTCAGCCTCATCTTCTCACCCACCCTGAGGTGGACGAGGTGGCCCCATCGCAGTATGTGTAGTACTATGAGTCCTAGTCGTCAATCGGGACGAAGTCCTCAATGACCCGATTCTGATCGACTCTACAATGTTAGCTGGCATGGGTAGTCTATCCTCCTCTGGCACCAGTTGATAGTACAATGTCTGATAAAAAGTAATTTGGGTAATAGCCCGTGTCAGGTCCCTAGTGCTCACCCCTCTGCCTCATGCCCTGAGGCGTGCAATCTCATCTCGGAGCTGTGTCACCTCAGCTCGGTGTCGTGCAGCCTCCTCCTGTAATGTTTACACCTATTCTTGGAGATGGATTGTCTTTGCTTGAAGAGTAGCTGTCTCACTACTCTCCCCTATGTTGACACCCTTGCCCTTATCGGGCGATGGTGGCCTCTCTCTCTATGGATATGGGGGTCTCTCCGCCATCCTCTCCCGTTTCTACGACCTCTCCTGTGCATGCGGCCTCCTCAGCTCTCTCTTGTCATGACCTTGGGCCACCTCCATAGCCACCTAGCATCGCCTCCCTATTCGATGCACAACTATGTGTATCAAACCCTAAGCCTTCGTCATCTAAGGAGGGTGGATGCCTACGTACCAGGCATCGTAGCCATCGGCTACCCCTGCGTCGTCCCCATCCACTGGCTGAATGGGGGCATCATCCGAGTCTTGAATCTAGAAGTGCTGCATGTTTGGAGCCCTGCTCACTGTGGTGTTATCCTGGATAGTCTAAGAAAACTCATAATCTCTGAGAGATGGGATCCCCTACTGTAGACCGAACTATCGTAAAACTCGGTCGTAGCGGTGGAGCTCCACCTCTCCCCTCTCCATCTGTAGCCAGCAAACTTGCCTGACGTGAGCTAACTCTTGTCCATCCTTGGCCCACCCTGGATGCTCCCTCCAAGGCCTCCAGGTGATCTGATCCGAGACAAGGTCATCCAGCAGTCTTCGGGACATCGGTAGATCAATTTGCCATTGTGACCCTCTTTGGAGCCACCAATAGAAAACTCAGGGCCTCTCCTCATCAATCCTTATCAAAGGAAGCCCTACCGGCCTTCGCACTACAATGTGCTCCTAGCACCAAACCTGTAGGAGCGATGTCATCACCAAACATCGGCCGCCCTTGTACACGACCCCATGCAGGATCCTATACAACTGACATAGCATAAAGCTGCCCCAAGAGAACCTGTAGCCATGGTCTCATATATCGTAGAACACATCTGCTAGCATCCATGGTACCCTACACCCACTCTGGTGGCACAACAGAAGTCCACCAACCACTCCGGCTAAAACCTGTGTGAGTCTAGATGCCCTAGGCATCTGACGTAGTGCCTCAATGTTAACTCCGCCCTTCTCCAGGGTGAAGCTTGGGTCACCACACAACCACCCCATAGCATGGCCCTGATTGGCCATAGGAGTGATCAACCGTCCTTGTATGGGGATTCTTAGAATCCTCCATACATCCTCCAAAGTGGGAGTCATCTCCCCTGTCGGTAGCTAGAAATAGGAAGAACCCGGATACCATCTCTCTGCTAGGGCTGTCAGTAGCCCCATGTCTGTAGACACTTGTGGCATTTTTGCCACATGCTATAAGCCGGCCTGTGTCAGCTGATCCCGCTCTGCCTGTGTAAGAGTGGCCAAGTCATCTCTCAAACCTCCATATTTCCATTTCCTACTTTTTAGCAAACCTCTCTGCAACATAAACAACAAAACAACAAATAATCATTAATAACAATTCAAGTGATTAAAAATGCAAGTTAAAATAAGTTCAATTTCATCAAATGATGATATCGTCCACTATTGGACAATATCGTCCCAAATTTGAGCAGATTCGTTTTCAATTTTGCCAGCTGAAATCATCCCTAATTTTATGAAATCATCCCCCTTTCATTGATTTTGCCCCTAGACGAAATTGGCGAAATTGAGACGATTTCATCGAAATCGGGACGATTTCATCGAAATCGGGACGATTTCGTCCCAACGATGTTGATGGCTCAAAAATGACTGCGATGCTCAAAAATTAATTAAAATTCCCCTAAAAAGCATGTAAAATCAAATTAAATCATTCTAAACTAAGTTTAGACTCTTACCCGTAGCCCGCGTCGGACCTCTGTTGATCTGTGCATCGTCTCCACCATTTTTGCTTCCAGAGCTCTAAAACCAGAAAAAATAAACAATAAAAATGAATTAGGGTTTTACCCTATTTTTCTTAATTTTATTCAAAACATAATTAACAACATTTTAAATTTTTTTTGCTTTTCCATGTTTTTACCTCAAACACTCGATTTGGGTAAAAACACGGAGGGGGCACCATAGTAAGCTGTCGTACAATTCGACCAAGAATCGTCGCCTAAAAATATAAATAATTTTTGCTTTCTCGTAGATCGAGAAGAACTCATATTTAACGCATTTTCTTTAGAAAATTTGCTAAAGAGGGGGCAAAATGTAGCACCCTAAAATTGGCGCAGTGAAACCTTAATAATTACATTCACTCTAGTAAATAATTTAAATTCAAATTTTAACCTTCCAAACCGCCCGTTAACCGTTGGGTAATCCATTTCCCCCTTTTTTGTGTCATTTTTAGAGGTTGTTTTGACCGTTTGACGATATCGTCATCGATCAGATGATATCGCCCCAGATCTGATGATTTCGTCTGGGCTAGGACGTCTAGATGATCTTGTCCCAAAATTGATTTTGCACAATTAGCTTCTGTTCCAATGGGTCTCTAATCCGGGCAGAAGCGTGTCTGTGCTATTAGGGACCCTCCCCCATTGGAGATCTCCCAAATAGGGATGATCTCCAACCTCCTAACCTCCCTCCTAAGCCTATTTAATCCTAAGCCCTCCCCTTAGCACCCCCCTGGCTGAAATTCTCTGTAACTTGACTTCTCATACGATAAAACATCCTAAGTTTCTATTTTGCAGTAGTTCTATACAATTTTGTTGTAGGTACCTTATTGTTTTTCAGCCAGAGCAAGCTTCCATCATCGCCGACGATCCTGTTCAGATCGGAGGCGATCCTGTCGAATCAGAGACGATTTCGTACCAATGCAAGATGATTTCAACTGTAGCCAACATTGAGGCAATCAGTGCCTGAAGTTTGCATTTCTCTATCTTTTCTCTATTGTTTTATTTTGCAATTAGCTTAGTTTATTCAGTATTTTATACTATTCTACATTTTGGAGTTCACCCATCTAGATCAAATGCATAATTAAATCATAATTATTATCTAATTAGCATAATTCATTCTTGTTTCTATTTTCAAGTTTCTGTTTGATATTATTGCTGTCATTTTACACTGTTTCCCTCTGCTAGAAATGTTGTATTTTCTGTGTTTTGCACCTATTTCTCTGTTTACAGGTTTTTGACGAATTCATCAGACAAATTCGTCAGATCTAAGACGATCCTATCAGATCTTAGACGATTCTGTCAAATTCCAGACGATCCTGACTGCTTCAAGAATCATAATCTTCATCAGACATCCGGATCAAGTATTTTTCTTGTAATATTCTTTAATTTCTCTATTTTTCTATCCTATTCTATTTTTCTGTATTCATTTAATATGTATTTTCATATAGAATAGCTTAGACGCATTTTGGCCAAACCTAGGATTTGAATCCTTAAGGCTAAAACGAACACATAAAACACATTCCCAACCTAGGCATGGAAACTACCATTAAATGTTTCCTGGTGAACCCACCATCCGTCAAAAAATCACCAATATACACCTCCCTTGAGAGGCGAGACCTTCGCAAGTCCTCTCAGTCCGAGGTATCGTGACATCCTTTTCACATCCCCTTTTCGGGCATGGATCCTATAGCCTGAAGGTAAGGGTGTGAAAAATTTGGAGCGATACAAGTCTCAACACAAGAATAGTTATACAGGAGGTGATAGTGAAATAGATAGTAGGTTTGTTAATAATGTTGTTAACATCCTATAAAATATAATACTTTAGAAACCACCACAAAGGAATTTTACAAAGCTTAATATGTCTATGGAAGTAGTTTTGAAACAACTTGTAGAAGCCAATGCAATTGAGTTACCTCCCATAAGGCAACTCGATACTACAACGGATTGGTACAAGGCAGGTCAGCATTGTGCATATCACAAAGTGGAAGGACATTGGACAAAATATTGTAAGAATTTGAAACATGTGGTTCAATATTTGATTGATGCAAGATGTCTTGATGTAGGAAATTCTCAATATTCAAATAGTCAACAAAGATCCACTACAACCCAGAATGTACCTAACCAAGGATAGCAGACATCTAATAAAGTATATTATAGAAATGTACCACATAATTATGATAACAATATGGTTGGTATGATAACAACTACTTCAAGATAACAAATGTAAAATTGATAGATCCAGTGATCTCATAAGAGATGAGTTTTTCAGCAAATATTTCCCTCTTAGAACTTTTGCAAACTTCTCCTACTCATGGAGAAGCCTTAATAAATGTTCTAAGACAACAATATGTTCCTCTAGATATTTTCCATAGTGATGTGGTCAATGTTGTAACTTCTCTTGGGACACATCATCTCACATTCTCGAATACCAATATCTCTTCCTCAAACTTACAAAAATACTCTTCTCTTTACATCACCACATTTATTGGGGATACTTTTATCAAGAGAGTTATGATTGATAATGGTTCTTGTTGGATATTTTGAGTAGTGTTGTCATTGATGTCAAGAGACAATTTTAGTGATGTCATAAGTCAGTGCAAGGAATTAGCAAAAGGAGGGTTAAAATATTTATATTTTAAGCCCAAGATATTTGGTTTAAAGCTTCACATGATTGGTCAAAATATTGGCAAAATACCCTTAAGGAAGGATATACCTAGGCTTAAAGAAAATAATATTATAATATTTATTATTATAATATTAAAGGTGTTCAAATAAAGCCTAAGGTTGAAAAATGAAAACACCTAGGTCCAAAGGAAATAATATTATACTATTTATTATTATAATATTAAGAGTTTAAGTTAAGCCTAAGGTTAATTAATTATAATATTATATTTTAATTAATAATATAAATTAATTTAATTAAACCCTAAGTTAGGGTTGGGCGTAAAATATTTCATTTTAATATTTTCCTACCGACGTCGAGCAAAAATAAGATATGGTATTTATACCATATCATTTGGATGCAATAAAGTAAGTCTCCAAAATTCTAATTGTGCATGCAAAGGGTTAATAATATTATCATGCAATTTCATGAGCAAGGTAAATTTTTTTATTTTTAAAGGTTGGAGCAGACAACGAATGGATAAGACGAAGTGACAGTGCACTTCCATCACCATCCGCTTAGGTGAATAACCTTTGAACTCACTATCCACTATGGTCTTCTTGGAAACTCACTATCCATACTCTGAATAACCTTTGAACTCCTGTATTCTACATCTAAATAACTTTTGAACTTCCTATCCACTGAAACACCAGATCTATCTGACTGTGTTGACAACAATGACAATACTATTGCTGCACCTTGCTCAACAATCTCCCCCTTTGGAATTGTTGGCAACACATTTGCAATTTCTTGTAATTCTTCTCCCCCTTTGACAATAATACCAAAGGGCTACTGTAGACTCCCCCTGAGTCCATGCACAACATTCTCAGGAAAAATTGATTATACTTACCAAAAATCATGAACATGAGCAACAAGATAATCAAATACTTAGATGCTCCCCATGAGAATGTGATCCCTGTAGCTAGTCAATCTTTAAGAAGTGTGACCACTCCCAATTTGTTGCGAAGGTACTCAAAAACTTCCTTGGGCAATGGTTTTGTGAAAATATCTGCTACTTGCTCTATAGTTGGAACAAAATCCAACTTAACCTCACCTTTTGCAACTTTCTCCTTCAAGAAGTGATATCTGATAGCGATGTGTTTTGTGCATGAATGCATAACTAGATTCTTGGAGATGTTAATGGCACTGGTGTTATCACACTTAACTGATATTGGTTCACTGAAGCAGATACCAAGATCTTTCAAGGTTTGTTTCATCCATAATACCTACGTACAACATGTTATCATTGTAATATATTTTGCCTCTACTGTTGATAAAGAAACTGACTCTTGCTTCTTACTGTGCCATGCAACCAATCTATCTCCAAGATAGAACCGCCACTGGTACTCTTTCTATCATCTACACATCCTACCCAATTTGCATCTGAATAAGAAATAAGGGTGAAGTCTTTACCTTTTGGATACCATAACCCATACTCCATAGTACCCTTGAGATACTGAAGAATCCTCTTTACTGTTGCCACATGAGTCTCCTTGGTATTGGCCTAAAAATGTGCTACCATGCATACTGTTTGCAAAATATTTGGTCTGGTAGCTATCAGGTATAGTAGGTTTCCAATCATAGATCTGTACATGGTTTGATCAACAGGTGGAGATTTGTCATCTTTGCTCAACTTGCAGCCTATCATCATGGGAGTGCTAACTGGCTTACAATCCTCCATTGTGATTTTTTTTAACATCTCTTTTACATATTTAACTTGAGAAATAAATATGACCTTCTTACTTTGATTAACTTGCAAACCAAGAAAATATGACAGTTCACCAATCATTGACATTTCAAATTCTTTTTGCATCTTATTTGCTAAATATTTACATGACTCATATTTGCTGTCACGCCAAATATGATATCATATACATAAACAACAAGAACAATAAGATGCCCATTTTTTGTTTTGACATACAGGTTACTATCCACCATACCTTTCTTAAACCTTTGTTAAGTGATATAGTTGTCTAGTCTTGCATACCATGCTTGGGGTGCCTGTTTTAAGCCATATAAAGCTTTCTTCAATTTACAAACAAAGTTTGGATTATCACCAAGTTTGAACCCATCTGGTTGCTCAATATAAACCTCTTCTTCAAGTTTCCCATTCAAAAAGGCTGATTTCACATCCATTTGATAAACTTTGAAATTCTTATAGACTGCTAAAGCCAAAAATATTCTGATTGCCTCTAGTCTAGCTACTAGTGCAAACGTTTCCTCAAAGTCAATGTATTCAACTTGTGCATACCCCTTGCATACCAATATTGCTTTATTTTTGACTACCTGTCTGTCTTCATTCAATTTGTTATGAAAGATCCATTTAGTCCCAATTATATTTTTGTTTGCAGGTCTAGGTACTAACTCCCAGGTTTTGTTTTTCTCAATCTGGTCTAATTCTTCATTTATTGCCTTCATCCAATATTCATCTTTGCTTGCTTCAGCAACATTCTTGGGCTCAATTCTGGATAATAGAGAGTAGTTACTTGCTACTCTTCTTCTTGTTTGAACACCAACTTTGGGATCTCCAATTATTTGATATCTAGGATGATTTTTTTGCCAGCTACCTGTTTTGAATTTCTTATTCTCTTCTGCTTCTGAATCACAAATTACATCATCTGAGTAAATTTTTTGTATATTTTCAATTTCGTTTTCCTCATCTCCTTCAATAACCTCTTCATAGATTGGCTAGTTCGTTTCATAGCTAATTACTCGTTATTTACCTTCATCAAACTTAACATCAACACTGTCCACAATTTTCTTTAGCCTTTTGTTGTAGCATTTGTAATCTTTGCTTCTAGACGAATAACCAACAAAAATACCTTCATCTGCTCTATCTTCAAACTTACCAAGATTATCTTCAATTTTTTTGATATAGCACTTGCTACCAAAAACTCTTAGGTATTTTATTGTTGCCCTTTTACCGAACCACAATTCATAAGGAGTTTTTCTTTCATGTGTTCTCAGCATGTACCTATTTTGGATATACATCGCAGTATGGACTACTTCTTTCCAAAATCTTGTCTGCTACTCTGCTTTCAGCCAACATAGTTCATGCCATTTTCTGCATTGTCCTATTCTTTCTTTCTACCACTCCATTTTGCTGAGGTGTTCTGGCTGCTGAGAACTGTCTCCTAATACCATATTTTTCACAGTATTTTGCAAACTCCTCTAAAATGAATTCTCTTCCTCTGTCTGATCTTAAACATTTGATCCTCTTTCCTATTTCATTCTCAACCTGGTTTTTGAAAATCTTGAACATATCAAAAGCTTCAGATTTATGCTTCAAGAAGAATATCCATGTCATTTTGAAATAGTCATCAATGCACAACATAAAATATTTGTCACCATTTATGCTTTGTGTTCTCATGGGTCCACATAAATCAGTGTGTATTAGTTCCAAAGGTTTTCTTGTGTAGTATTCTTTTGTTTTGAAAGAGACTCTAGTTTGTTTCCCCTTTTGGCATGAAGCACAAATGTTGTTTGTAGGTTTGCTGATGGTGGGAATATCTCTCATTGCTCCTTTTGAGATGATTTTTACTAGGTTATCAAAGCTGATATGACCGAGTCTCTTGTGCCACAACCAATTTTCTTCTTCCTGTCCAATAAAACAAGCTCCTTCTAAAGTCTCTTAGAGCGTATACAGGTTTCCAGATGTTCTTGATCCAGTTGCTATCAATTTTCCACTGTTTGTATTTTTGACTTCACAACCCTACTTCTTAAAAACTACCTCATGACCTTTATCACAAATCTGACTTACGCTCAACAGGTTATGTTTCAAACCATCCACAAACAAGACTTCTTCTAACTTAATTTTTTCGTTAATAATTTTGACTATACCTTTGCCAACTATCTTAGCTCCATCATTGTTTCCAAACTTTACTGAACCACCTTCATATTTTTGTAACTTCTTAAATTTATGTTTTTTACCTATCATATGACTGGAGCATCCACTATCAATTATCCATGGCACATATTTATTCTGTGCTTTAAATGTTGTTTGTACAATTAAGGATTCTTTTTCTTCCTTAAGTTGTTCCTTTTCTTTCCACTCCGTTTTGATAGTGGTTTTGGGCTCTTGTTTTGCCTTTCCCTTATCAGCAGCTTGTGCATGTTTTACGAGAAGTTTTCTATTTTGTCTCATCCTGTTTGGTTGAACTTTTCTTCCCTAAAATTGATTTGATGAAAATGTGCTTCTACAGTTTCTTACAATGTGCCCAAAATTGTGACAGTTATAGCATTCTACTGTATAATTCATCAGAGGAGAAAAAACATTTCTACTAGTGAAATTCCTTGGTCTAACATTATATTTGTAGTCTAAGATTTTATGTCCATAGCCATTGCATTTAAAATAGAAACCAGAGAAGAGATAATTGAACCTGGGAGATGGTCTTTGCCATGTTCCTGTAGCAGCCACAGGTCTTCTTCTTCTTTGATGTGTGAAATTGGTGAATCCATCATTATAAGTTCTCCTTTTGAGCCTGGCATTATTGCTTTCTTTTGCATGAGGCATTTTCCCTTGATCAACCTATTTTTTATCTTCATTCTTTATGGATTTTACATTTTTGGCCTTTGATCCACTTGATTATTCTCCTTCAATGAAACCCAGACCAAACTTGATGCCTATAGGTCTTTGGTCATTTATGATCTTATCTAGCTTCATAGAACTTTCTTCATGTTTATGATAACAACTAATTTTCTTATTCATCTCTTCTAGCTGCACTCTCAAACCAATAGTCTCTTCTTCTAGCTTGTTACAATAGTCTATTCTCATGGTTATTTGCACTTCGAGATCTTCAGAGATTTTCTTGGATTCTTTTATCTATACTTTCAAACTGGTTATGGTTTCATTTGTATCCACAAGATTTCTTGAAAGTTTCTTATTCTTTTTCTTTTCTATCTCCCACTCTTCAAGTGCAGAGATCAAATCACCTTCTAGATCTACTTTAGCCTTAGGGTTTTCACCACATACTTCAGAGATCACTCCTTCCTTTTCTAATTTTGCTTCTTCAAATGCCATGAAAAGAGCTTCACCTTTTTCCTTTTCAAACTCTTCTTCAGAGCTGTCTTCTAATGAAATGACATTCTTGGAGATGAAACTTCTCTTCTTGAAGTTGCATTTTTTGAAGTTTGTTTTCTTCTAGTCACTTCTTTCATGGTGCGATCCTTCATCATTTTTGTTTTGCTATTTAAGTGGAGATTTAGTCGCAAAATGCTCGATGCCTCCATAGTTGAAACATTTAAATGGTAGCTTCCCTCTATATTTTCCTTTTCCCTTTTTTAGCTTTCTAAAAAAGTTTGCTTCCATTTCATCTGATGTCCCTTCTTCCTTGGACTCTTGTTTAGTGTTTTTATTTTTAAGGGCTTTAAAAGCCACTTCTCTGTCTATGGGTTTAGATCTACCTATCCTCATCTCATATGCAGTTAAAGAACCATACATCTCATCTATACTAAAATAATTTAGATTTTTAGCTTCTTCTATTGTTGAGACTTTGGAATCAAACCTTTGAGGAAGAGATCTTAGTACCTTTTTCATGACAGCAGAGTCTCCAATATCCTCGTCGAGTCCTCTGATCGCATTAATGATTCCATTGAATCTTAGCATATATGCCTCAATGTTTTCATCATAATTCATTTTCAATTCTTCGAACTGAGCTTGATGTGTCTGTAACTTGGCCTCATTGATCTTATCATCTCCTTCATGAATACTCCTTAGTTTGTCCCATATCTCTTTTGCTATTTTACAGTTCATGATCTTCACTAGTTCATTGTCTGCTAATCCGCACATGAGAGCATTTTTTGCTTTTGAGTTGTTTTCAAATAGTTTCTTTTCGTCAGTCTCTTTTGGAGGAGTGATGGGAATTGTATATCCACTAACTAATAAATCCCAGATGTCGTAACCCAAAACACAAAGATATTTCTGCATCCTGATTCTCCAGAACGCGTAATTAGATCCATCAAAAAATGGTGCTTTGTTTGATGAGAAACCTTCACCACCTGCCATTGTGTTACTTCCAAGATCACCCTAGTCGGTTAAGCTTGTATAGGAATTTGGATCTGATACCAATTTTTAGTCTTATAATGACACTGAGAGGGGGGATGAATTAGTGTAGCTCTTTTAATTTTGAATTTACAGCTCTTAAAACAATAACAATTAAAACTTATGACAAGATACAGCAAGAATAACAAAAGAGCATCACACAACATAAGATTTAATGAGGTTCACCAATGTGGCTACTCCTCAAGAATGACTGCTTGGACTACCATCCAAATCCAGCATTTGCAAAGCAAAAACTTTACAATCACTTTACCAACACCCACTGAAAGGAGCACCAACCTCTTATTTATCTGCACCAACAAAAAGGAGCACCAACCCCTGATTTACGAGCACCTACTAGAAGGAGCACCAACCCCTGATGCCAAGCTACAACTTGGACTTGAATTATGAATCTAGAAGATTAACAGAATGATACCTTCACTTTTATAAGATCCCAACGAGTCTGCTCCACCTTTGCGATCTCTGCGCACTCTGCTCTCTCTATGAAATTACTTCGCATAATCTATTGTGTCACAATCAAACGATCGTCTTCTCCCTTTTGCACACTCTGCTTCCTTTAAAAATTTTGCACTTAGCATGATTTGATACGACTTGCACTCTGCACTTTATGACCAAACTTCACGCACATCGACAACTACTCAAATCTTTAAACAACCCTCCTTTTATAACATAATATTTGAGATGAAAACCCTAATCTTAGTCGACTGTAAATCCTCATCTTAGTTAGTTTTCATGACATATGTAAATCCTAATTTTAGTCGGTTGTTCATCGGTCTTCGTTGGCTTCAACTTAATCGTAATAATACAACATGTCGCGATATCGTGACACTTTTTCTCCTTACTCTTTCTCTTAGCTTTGACCCACGAAAATACATGTCGCGATATCATGATACTATTTTCTCTCTCCTCTTTCTCTTTGCATTGGCCCATGAAAATACATGTCACGATATTGCGACACTATCTTCTCTCTCTTCTTTCTCTTTGTTTTGGCCCGCAAAAATACAACATGTCATGATATCACGACAATTTTTCTTTCTCTCTCTTTCTCCTTGTATCGGACCATGAAACTGCTACATGTCATGATATCGTGACACTTTCTCCTCCGTACACTTTGTCTTTGCTTTTGTCATGATATCTGAACACTTCTACTACCATAGACTTTGATTTTGCTTTTGTTGCGATATCGCGACACTTCTGTCTCCATAGTCTTCAACTTGGATTTTTTCATGAAATCGTGACACTTCTACTTTCGTACTTAGCTTCTTTGCTTTTGTCACAAAATCGTGACACTTCTGCCTCTGTAGTATTCAACTTGGCTTTTGTCATGAAATTATGACACTTATGCTTTCATACTTAGCTTCTTTCCTTTTGTCGCAAAATCATGACACTTTTGCCTCTGAAGTCTTCTTCTCTACTTTTTTTGTGAAATCGTGACACTTATGCATCTTTGCTAGCCTGCCCTTCTTGATTCATGAAAATGCGACATGTCATGAAATCATGACACTTTTTTGTTCTCTTCCTTCCTACGCTTTTCGAGTCACGAAAATGCGACATGTCGCTAAATCGTGACACTTTTTCTTTCTCTTCCTTCCTGCTCTTTCTGAGTCACAAAAATGTGACATGTTGTGAAATCATGACACTTTTTCTTTCTCTTCCTTCCTACGCTTTTCGAGTCACGAAAATGTGACATGTTGCGAAATCATGACACTTTTTTTTTCTCTTCCTTCCTGCGCTTTTCGAGTCATGAAAATGCGACATGTTGTGAAATCGCGACACTTTTCAAATTTACTTTTTATCCTATTTTAGTCGCGAAAATGTGACATGTCACGAAATTGCGACACTTTTCAAACTTTACTCTCTTTCTTCAAACTTGTCACGAAATCATGACACTTCTTCCTGCTTTCTCTTTTTCTTCCAACATGTCACGAAATTGTGATAGTTTTTCCACTTGTCTTTTTCTCAGCCAACATGTCGCTAAATCACAACAGTTTTTCCACTTGCCTTTTTCTCTACCAACATGTAGCGAAATCGCGACAGTTTTTCCACTTGCCTTTTTCTCTTCCAACATGTCATGAAATCGCGACAATTTTTTCACTTGCCTTTTTCTCTGCCAACATGTCACGAAATCGCGACAGTTTTTCCTACTTCTTCTCTCTCTTCCAACATGTCACGAAATCGTGACAAATTTTCCAGCTTTTTCTCTCCTCCAACATGTCGTGAAATCGTGACAGCTTTTCTAGCTTTTTCTCTCTCCTCCAACATGTCGCGAAATCGTGACAGTTTTTCTTGCCTGCTGTATATGTCGTAATATCACGACACTTTTCTTACTTGTATTTTTCTTTGATCTTTTACAAATGGGCCACTATGGTCTTCTTGAAAACTCACTGTCCATACTCTGAATAACCTTTGAACTCCTGTCTTCTGCATCTGAATAACTTTTGAACTTCCTATCCACTGAAACACCAGATCTATCTGACTGTGTTGACAACAATGACAATACTGTTTCCGCACCTTGCTCAACAATCGATGAAGGAGATAAGAGGTGTAAGATGCCTCATTGGTGTTGTTTGGGTGCATAGCCTATGTGACTACCTAAGCCATGGCTAAGGCGCTTGACAGGAAGGTGAACATGAGTTCAAATCACGTGGGGTGCAAGCTATTGGTTAAGGCGCATAAAAATTAATTTTTGCTTGAGGCTAAGGTATGAATTAATAATTTTATTTTTTCCAGGTGTTAATTAAAGTTTGGAGTTTATAAGAGTTTGCAAGGATTTTGTTTGGCATAATTTAGAATTAATGTTGGGTTAAGAATTGGAGAGGATAAGGTGTATTCAAGGACTTTATTATTGTTATTTGAAATTTATTTTGAGGCTTGAAATTTGGTTGAAATATTTTATTGATTTGGAGTTAAAAGGAGTCATAGGGCGATTGCCATTATAATTATTTTTGTGAGTGAATGATTCATTGATTGAAGATTTATTTTTAAGGAAGGAGTAATAAGGTGTATTTGTGATTTGTCAATTTTATGTGTATTACTTGAATGGTAAAATATTTTTTGAGATAAATATTTTTGTGGAGATTTTGAGATAGGCTATTACTATCTAACCTAGAGTTGGAAAAAGGTTTGGTTGTGAGTAAAACAGGTTTTGAAGACATATCTCCATAAAAAATAAAGGTATGGGCACATACTCCTTATGATTGAAATATTGTTGGATTGAATGTTGTGAAATGCAAAGGTTGAGTGAAAACGATTGTTTTATAAGAATTTTTTGAAATTTTTGAGTGAGTTTTCATATGCATGATTGGTGAATGCTTGAAAGAACACGAGTATCATTGTTATGCGAGATTGTAAACTATATTGAGCTAGGATGTGTGAAAGAACATGGGTATCATTGTTATGTGAGATTGAGAACTATCTTGAGCTAGGTTTTGTGAAATAACATGAGTATCATTGTTATATGACATTGGAATCATCTTGAGTCAAGGTTTGAGATCCATAGTGTAAGTTGTTGGAAGTATAGTGAAATAATTTGTTAGGGTTTGTAATCAAGTTGTGTTTCATTGAGTGAATGTTTCAATGAAG
The DNA here is from genome assembly GCA_028583015.1 of Wollemia nobilis. Taxonomy (NCBI): domain Eukaryota; kingdom Viridiplantae; phylum Streptophyta; class Pinopsida; order Araucariales; family Araucariaceae; genus Wollemia; species Wollemia nobilis. The sequence continues at coordinate 4,614,920 of JAQPPZ010001648.1, forward strand.
TTGGTTGTACATTATTAATTTAAAGCATTGGAGTGAGAGTTCAATTTTTGTGAAACAAATTATACTTTATTTTTGAATTGATTTGAAAGAAATTTTAAAAGTCATAGTGTTTTGTTGAGTGCAAAACCTAGTGAGTGTGAAACATATTGAGTCTTTGATAATTCTCTATATGATTTTGTGGTTTAAAAATATTTTGAGTGAAACTTTTTTGAGTGTTAAAGAGGTTTTCTGAAAGATATTTAAGTTGAGTTTTGTATGCACGTTTTGCAATGATTTGAGTAATTCATTGAGGGGACTTAAGGGTAGATTTGAGTAAGATTTTGTGAAATCTTAAGGATAAAGTTAAAGTAAGCATTTGTGAAAGCTTTTTGATAATATTTGAGGTAATTCTTGGTGAAGACTTGTTACGAATATTTAAGGTAAGTCTTCGTGAATATTTTTTGGATAGATTTGAGGTAAGTCTTGGTGAAGACTTGTTGAGCAGATTTGAGGTAAGTCTTGGTGAAGAATTGAGAGTAGATTGAGCAAGTTCTTGAGAGGACTTGTTGGAAAGTTTTGAGATAAGTCTTTGAGAAGACTTAAGAGCAGAGTTGATTTGTGATTTGTTCAAGCTTTGTGATAAGGCTTGTGGTAGATCTAAGCAGAGTTGATTTGTGATTGTATCAAGATTTGTGTTAAGGCTTGAGGATGGATTTGAGAATATAGTTTGGTTCATATTTTAGTGTAGATTTATGCCAGACTAGAGATAGACTTGTGAGAATATTTATGCTAGACTGATGATAGTGTTTAGAGTAGATTTAAGACATAGATTGAGTAGAGCTGAGAGTAAGATTTTGAGGTGATAGAGTAGAGGATAGTAGTCTCTAGTGGATAGAGATCCATTAGATATGGCAGTGAGGATAGAGATATTCTGAGTGAGGATAGAAGTATTCTATGGAGATAGATCCACAAGCTAGTGAAGTGGAGGTAGTAGTCTTCTAGAATATCACCAACCAGAGTAGAGGAGAAGGAGTTATCCTATGGATAGAGATCCACAAAATATAAAAGGGGATTTGTGTCTCCTATGGATTGGTATCATTGAAATTGATTAGGGTATTGGTGTCTCCTTTGGATAGAGGTCCATAAACATTGTAATAGGGAAGGATTCCCAAGATATTTGTTGAGAAAATTTTAGTGAAATATTTTCTCTATGGAGTAGCCCACATTGGGTGAACCACATTAAATTGGTGTCTCTATTGTGTATGATGATTTGTACATTGCTTTGATTATTGCTATTGATATTGTCATTGATATATTGGATAATATTATTTGAGAAAGAAAAGTAAAATTTGGTCTTATAATGTTCACCCCCCTCTTAGTATAAGCTTGTGTTCTTCAATTGGTATCAGAGTGGTTTCTGTCAAAAGAGTTTAAAAACTTGAAGGAAAATATTATAGGAACACAAATGGATTATAAGAGTGGATATTAAAGAAATAAGTCACCATTGTTCGATGTGAACAATTATGCATTTGGGAGTGCAATAATGAATATTTACCTAATGGCACAAGTAAATGATATATGGCAAGCTATTGAGGATGGGTACATATCGCCTTCTACTCCACCTAAATATAAATATGGTAAGATCCTACAACTGAATAATTCAAAGACAATGAATGTAATCTTAAGTGGTTTATGTGAATCAAAGTTTTTAAAATTTATGCATTGCACATCAGCAAAAGAGATTTGGGAAAAGTTGAAGAAAATCTATGAGGGAGACAAAAATTTCAATATGGAAAAATTGCAAAATCACAAGCAAACATTTAAAGACCTGAGTATGAAGGATGAGGAAGACATTGCTACATACGTATTTCATGTGGATGAGGTTTTTTAACTCCATGCAAGGACTTGGGTTTAAATTTGAAAAAACAAATGTTTTTTCAAAATATTTTAAGGTCACTTTCTAAGAGGTATAGTGAAAAGGTTTTAGACATAGAAGAAACAAAATATATTGAAAATTTGACAAGGGATGAGTTACATGGAACTATCACAAATTTTGAGATGAGAATAGAAAATTTTCCTATCCCCTAGAAAGAAGCAACCTTCAAAGTTACAAATAAGACAAAGGATAAGAAGTCATATTCAAGTAATGAGTTATCTAGTGATGAAGAAGCAAACTATGGTAGAAGGAACAAGGAAACAAGAAATCATAAAGGTACAAAAATAGTTAAGTGTTTTAATTATGGTAAATATGGCCACTATGCATCTGATTGTCTAGAAGCTGGAAATAGCAATGGTGAAGAGAAACAAGATCATAAGAACAGAGAAGCAGGAAAATATAGGTATCAAAATAAAAGTAGGGATAGACAAGGAAATCAAGGAAAGAAGTTTTTCCAAAGGCATAAGAAGATTTTTTATGCAGATAAGATAGACAAGAGTTCAAGTGATAGTGATGGAATATCCTCAGATAATGAAGAAGAAGAAATGCTATTTCTAACAATTGTTGGACATTTTGAGTGGATAAGTTGTCATTGATGTCAAGAGTAAGTGGTCATTGATGTCAAGCTTTCAGCACCAGTCAGTGGCAGTTTCGGTGGGCAACATCAGTTTCAGGTTCTCCAGTTTCAGTTGATCAAGACCCGGTTCCAGGAAGTCAGATATGGCCCAAAGTGCAAAAGAAGAAGCCCAAGTGGATAATATTATAATATTTTTTATAATATTATAAAGGGAAGTTTTAAATTAATTATAAATTAATTAATATAATTTTTATTATAAATTAATTTATAATTTAATTTACTTAAGTTATTTAAATTAATTATTAATTAATTTTAATATTAGTTATAAAGTTAATTTATATTAATTTTTAACTAACCCTAAGGTGGGTTATTAAATTAAATTCAAAATTTGAATTCGAATTATTAAGCGCCGACATGGGGAGCAAATACCCACATGTGTATAAAAAGGGGATTACCCACCTTACCCAAAATCACCATGCCTTCAAATTTTTGATTAATGCGAGCTTGTGCGAATCGTGCTGAAAAGAGGAGTACTTCTTGATTTTCATGGGAAGTCAAAGGTGCACGGAGGTATAAGAGGAAGGAAGTCCTCCTTCCTTCACGTGGGCACCAATAGCCCACGCGGTGGGCTCCCAAGTACTAAGGCGCTTAGGCTTGGGGAGACGGTGGATCGAATCACGTCGAAACCCCTTTTGGGGGAAGTCAAAGGTATGCTTTAAAGTTGAGTGCCAAAAATTTTGGGGATATTAGTTGGGCATTTAAAAATTAATTTTTTGCATATTGATTTGGTTTGTAAGGTTGTAAGGGGAGTTATAAGGCTTATGCAAAATTAAATTTTTGGTGTTATTTGCTTTAGTGTTTGGAAAGGGTAGTAAGGTGTTTTAGGAAGTTGTGTGGTGTTGGATATTATTTTAAGTTGGAGTTTATAAGGTGTATCCAAGTAATTATTTTTCATGTATGATTTGATGGATGTTAATTTTAAAAAGGGAGCAATAAGGCATAATTGAGTTTTGATTATTCTTGTGTCTAAGGAATATTTTGAGAAAGTGTTGGAGTGATATTTTGTTATCTAACCATTGAAATTGGAGAGAAGAAAATTGTGATTGAGATAGGTTTTCTAAAGGCACTTTTACATCAAACAAAAGGTATGGGCACATCTTCCTAGTGTGTGATTATTGAATGTTGTGAATGCAAAGTTGGAGTGAAAAGGATTGTTTGGTAAGCATTGTTGAGTGTGTGTTGAATTAATGCTTCAAGGTTTTCTAGAATAAAGAGTTGTTGATGAAACCTTGTTTTATAAGCATTGTTGTTGAAGTGATTAGTTGAGTGAACTTGAACTAGAGGTTGTGGAAAGATCATGAGTATCATTGTTATGTGAGATTAGCATTGTTGTTTAAGCAATTGGTTGAGTGAGGAACTTGAACTAGGGTTTGCAAAGATCATGAGTATCATTGTTATGTGAGATTGATTGATAAGCATTGTTGGAAACATTTGAGTGAGTGTTCATATGCTTGGACTAGGGTTTGTGAGCAAGGATTAGTTCATTGAGTGATTGGTTGAGTAAAGTTGGTTGAGCCTAGTCAAGTGGATGTGTTGATGTGATAGTTCAAGTTCTATGAAACAAATTGTTCTATATTCTGAATTGATTTGAGAAAGAGGTTGAGTGTGGATGAATGTGAAACATATTGAGTCTCTAACAATTCTCTATATGTTTCTATGATAAAAGAGAGATTGAAAGTGATTGAGAGTTTGTGAGTGTGAAACATATTGAGTCTCTAACAATTCTCTATATGTTTCTAAAAGAGTGATTGGAAGTGATTGAGCATTGAGGTGAATGTGAAGCATATTGAGTCTCTAACAATTCTCTATATGTTTCTAAAAGAGTGATTGAAAGTGATTGAGCATTGTGATGAATGTGAAGCATATTGAGTCTCTAAAAATTCTCTTTATGTTTCTATGAGATTGGATAAGTTCTAGTGAGGACTTATTGAGAGAATTGATAAGTTCTAGTGAGGACTTATTGAGAAATTGGACAAGTTCTAGTGAGGACTTGTTGAGCAAATTGGATAAGTTCTAGTGAGGACTTATTGAGCAGATTTGGACAAGTTCTAGAGAGGACTTGTGGATAGATTAGTGTGAGATTTTGTGGAAGCTTACAAGGCAGATTTGAGATAAGTCTTTGAGAAGACTTGTGAGAAGAGTTGATTGATTGATTTGTTCAAACCTTGAGTTAAGGTTTGGGGCAGATCTAGAAGTGTTGATTTGAGATTAAATCAAGCTTTGTGTTAAGGCTTGAGGATAGATATTGAGGATAGATTTATGCTAGATCAAAGGACTATGTTTAGTGCAGATCAGAGGATAGATATTGAGGATAGATTTGTGCTAGATCGAAGGACTATGTTTAGTACAGATTTGAGGATAGATTTTGGTGTAGATTTGAGGACAGGTTTATGCCAGACCAGAGATAGAGATTGAGCAGATTTGTGCTAGATCGAAGGACTATGTTTAGTACATATTTGAGATAGAGCTTTGAAGGTGATAGAGTATAGAGGATGATAGTCTCCAGTGGATAGAGATCCATTAGCCAGGGTAGTGAGGATAGGTGTCTTTAGTGGATAGAGATCCATTAGCCAGAGTAATGGGGGCAATAGTTCTTCTAGAAGATCACTAATCAGAGCTAAGGAGAAAGGAGTTCTCCTATGGATAGAGATCCATAAACTTGATTAGGGGATTGGTGTCTCCTTTGGATAGAGGTCCATAAACATTGTAATAGGGAAAGGATTCCCAAGAGATTGATTGAGAAAATTTTAGTGAAATATTTTCTCCATGGAGTAGCCCACATTGGGTGAACCACGTAAAATTGGTGTCTCTATTGTGTGTGGTGATTTATGCATTACTTTGATTACTATTATTGATATTGCTATCTATACATTGCATAATATTTATTGGGAAAGAAAAGTAAAAAGTGGTCTTATACTGTTCACCCCCTCTCAGTATAAGCTTGTGTTCTTCAATTGGTATCAGAGTGGGTTCCTTCAGAAGAGTTTAACAACTTGAAGGAAAAGCTTTCAAGAACACAATGGATTCTAAGAATGTGTCCTCAGATAATTCAACACCAATATTTGATGGAAGTGATTATATATTTTGGAGTATGAGAATGAAGATTCACCTGATGGCACTTGGCAATGAAATTTGGGAAGTAGTTGAAAATGGATACATACCACCAGTTGATCCACCTACAGATAAGGAAGGTAAGCTTCTACAACATTACAATTCAAAAGCAATGAATGCAATTTTGAGAGGTTTGCATAGAATATAATCAATAAAAGTTATGCATTGTAGAGATGCAAAAGGAATTTGGGATAAGTTGCAAAGCATATATGAAGGAGATAAAAGTGTCAAAAAGGTAAAGATACAAAATCTCAAAGGGCAATTTGAAGAGTTAAGAATGAAGGATGAGGAAAACATTAGTACTTATCTACTTTGGGTAGATGAGGTTGTTAATGCCATGCAAGGACTTGGACTTAATGTTGAAGAATCAGATGTTTGTGATAAGGTCTTAAGATCTCTTCCAAAAATATTTAGTGAAAATATTTCTGCTATAGAAGAATCAAAAGATGGTGATTCTTTGACAAGAGATATGTTACTTGGTATTCTTACAACTTTTGAGTTAAGAACAAAAGAGGAACCTAATTCCTAGAAGGAAGCAACATTCAAAACTACTAAGAAGACAAAGGGAAAAAAGTCAGATTCAAGCAATGAGTCATCCAGTGATGAAGAAGCTAATTATGGTAGAAGGAATAAGGATTCAAGAAGATTTAAAGATGCAAAATCTGTTAGATGTTTCAATTGTGGAAAGTATGGTCACTATGCAACTGATTGTCAAGAAGCTAAAAATAACAATGATGAAGAAAAATAGGATCACAGGAACAGGGAATCAGAAAGATACAGGTACCAAAAGAAAGGCAAGGATGGACGAGACAAACAAGGAAAGAAGTTCTTTCAAAGACAAAAGAGGAGCTACTATGCAGACAAGGCAAGTAAGTACTCAAGTGATAGTGATAATAGTTTTTCAGATAATGATAAAGATGAAGTCTTATTTCTGATTGAAGAAAAAGAAGAAGTTAAGAAAAGGTCACCAATAATTCTCAAGTGTTTTAGATGTGGTAATTTTGGACATCTTGAAGATAGTTGTACAAGGAATGGTTTCAGTTTCAGTGATGATGAATATGAGGATGCACTTGAAGGACCAGAAGAGAATATTCTAATGGCACTAGAAGAAGAAGAAGGTGATCCTATAGAAGACAAGTCAAAATAAAATGAAGATGTTGACAAAGGCAAACAAATAGAGGAAGAATCAGAGAAAGGAGGAGTTGATCTTGAGGGAGAGCTTATTTATGCTCTTAAAACTTTAAAGAAGGTAAGAAAGCAAAACTCCCAACTTGAGATTCAGTTTCAAGAATGTGATGAAGAGAGAGGAAAGCTTATAGATGATCTAAACAAGTCAATGGCTAAGACAAAGAAGTTCAAGGATAAGCTAGAAGCAAAGGTCTTAGAATGTGAAAAGTTAGAACAAGAAGTAGCTCTACTAAGGGAAGAATTAGAAAAGTCCAAGGACAAGCTACACAAGTTTGGGAAGAGCTCAAAGATTGTAGATAAGATGATCAAGGTACAAAGAAGGTCAACAAACAAAATAGGTCTTGGTTTTGAACAGGCTCAAAAGAAACAAGAAGAAGAGTCAACCTCAAGTTCTAAAGAAGAAGAAACTTCAGAAGAAGACAGTGTAAGAGAAAGTGAGACTTCTGAGGATGAGTTGGACAACAGAAAGTTCAACAAAGAAAGGAACAATGCACAAAGAAGAAACAGATGGAACATGAACCAACATAGAGAAAAAGAGACTAAGAGACCAATGAGGTCAAGGCAAGGAAATTTCAATGGATGATGTTTCTCATGTCACAGATTTGGGCACATGGCTTCACAGTGCAGGACACATGAAAGACAGGAATATGGGAACTTCAGAAATATGCAACTTTTCCATGGGTATTGCTACTCATGTAATCAGTTTGGTCACAAGGCAATGAATTGCAAGGTACATGACAGGAACAAAGATGGCTTCACTAGGAGAAATCCCAAGACATTTGCACCTCCAAGGAATAATAACATTAAGTGTTATAAGTGCAATAATGATGGACATACAACAAAGTGGTGTAGAGCAGACATTCCAGAATCAAGCATGAACAGGAACAGGAATATGGACATGGACATGAACAGGAACAGGAATATGGACATGAACAGAAATAGGAATATGGATAGGAACAGGAACATGGACATGAACAAGAATAGTCAAAGGAATCAGAAGGATCAGATAAGAAGGAAAGAGGACAAAGGTAAAGAATAGTGCTTGCTAGGAGTAGAAATACTCCCACCCCAGAATTAACCACCTCAAGAGGAGGTGGGGGAGGGGCTAAGCTAAGAGACTCATTCTTAGCCCCGAGCCCCAAAGGTGACCCTTTGCCATTGATGTCAAAGGGGGAGAGATTTGAGTAAGGGGGGAGATTTGGTTTAAGGAAAGAGCATTGAGTCAGGGGGAGCAATTTCCCAGGGGAGCAGAATAAGAAAAAGGTCAAGTGTTTGGTAAAAGAATTTGGGTTGCCATCAATGACAAAGGGGGAGATTGTTGGACATTTTGAGTGGATAAGTTGTCATTGATGTCAAGAGTAAGTGGTCATTGATGTCAAGCTTTCAACACCAGTCAATGGTAGTTTCGGTGGGCAACATCAGTTTTAGGTTCTCCAGTTTCAATTGATCAAGACCCGGTTCCAGGAAGTCAGATATGGCCCAAAGTGCAAAAGAAGAAGCCCAAGTGGATAATATTATAATATTTTTTATAATATTATAAAGGGAAGTTTTAAATTAATTATAAATTAATTAATATAATTTTTATTATAAATTAATTTATAATTTAATTTACTTAAGTTATTTAAATTAATTATTAATTAATTTTAATATTAGTTATAAAGTTAATTTATATTAATTTTTAACTAACCCTAAGGTGGGTTATTAAATTAAATTTAAAATTGAATTCGAATTATTAAGCATCGACGTGGGGAGCAAATACCCACATGTGTATAAAAAGGGGATTACCCACCTTACCCAAAATCACCATGCCTTCAAATTTTGATTAATGTGAGCTTGTGTGAATCGTGCTGAAAAGAGGAGTACTTCTTGATTTTCATGGGAAGTCAAAGGTGCACAGAGGTATAAGAGGAAGGAAGTCCTCCTTCCTTCACATGGGCACCAATAGCCCATGTGGTGGGCTCCCAAGCGCTAAGGCGCTTAGGCTTGGGGAGACGACGGATCGAATCACGTCGAAACCCCTTTTGGGGGAAGTCAAAGGTATGCTTTAAAGTTGAGCACCAAAATTTTTGGGGATATTAGTTGGGCATTTAAAAATTAATTTTTTGCATATTGATTTGGTTTGTAAGGTTGTAAGGGGAGTTATAAGGCTTATGCAAAATTAAATTTTTGGTGTTATTTGCTTTAGTGTTTGGAAAGGGTAGTAAGGTGTTTTAGGAAGTTGTGTGGTGTTGGATATTATTTTAAGTTGGAGTTTATAAGGTGTATCCAAGTAATTATTTTTCATGTATGATTTGATGGATGTTAATTTTAAAAAGGGAGCAATAAGGTATAATTGAGTTTTGATTATTCTTGTGTCTAAGGAATATTTTGAGAAAGTGTTGGAGTGATATTTTGTTATCTAACCATTGAAATTGGAGAGAAGAAAATTGTGATTGAGACAGGTTTTCTAAAGGCACTTTTACATCAAACAAAAGGTATGGGCACATCTTCCTAGTGTGTGATTATTGAATGTTGTGAATGCAAAGTTGGAGTGAAAAGGATTGTTTGGTAAGCATTGTTGAGTGTGTGTTGAATTAATGCTTCAAGGTTTTCTGGAATAAAGAGTTGTTGATGAAACCTTGTTTTATAAGCATTGTTGTTGAAGTGATTAGTTGAGTGAACTTGAACTAGAGGTTGTGCAAAGATCATGAGTATCATTGTTATGTGAGATTAGCATTGTTGTTGAAGCAATTGGTTGAGTGAGGAACTTGAACTAGGGTTTGCAAAGATCATGAGTATCATTGTTATGTGAGATTGATTGATAAGCATTGTTGGAAACATTTGAGTGAGTGTTCATATGCTTGGACTAGGGTTTGTGAGCAAGGATTAGTTCATTGAGTGATTGGTTGAGTAAAGTTGGTTGAGCCTAGTCAAGTGGATGTGTTGATGTGATAGTTCAAGTTCTATGAAACAAATTGTTCTATATTCTGAATTGATTTGAGAAAGAGGTTGAGTGTGGATGAATGTGAAACATATTGAGTCTCTAACAATTCTCTATATGTTTCTATGATAAAAGAGAGATTGAAAGTGATTGAGAGTTTGTGAGTGTGAAACATATTGAGTCTCTAACAATTCTCTATGTGTTTCTAAAAGAGTGATTGAAAGTGATTGAGCATTGAGGTGAATGTGAAGCATATTGAGTCTCTAACAATTCTCTATATATTTCTAAAAGAGTGATTGAAAGTGATTGAGCATTGTGATGAATGTGAAGCATATTGAGTCTCTAACAATTCTCTTTATGTTTCTATGAGATTGGATAAGTTCTAGTGAGGACTTATTGAGCAGAATTGGATAAGTTCTAGTGAGGACTTATTGAGCAGAATTGGACAAGTTCTAGAGAGGACTTGTTGAGAAGAATTGGATAAGTTCTAGTGAGGACTTATTGAGCAGTTTGGACAAGTTCTAGAGAGGACTTGTGGATAGATTAGTGTGAGATTTTATGGAAGCTTACAAGGCATATTTGAGATAAGTCTTTGAGAAGACTTGTGAGCAGAGTTGATTGATTGATTTGTTCAAACCTTGAGTTAAGGTTTGGGGTAGATCTAGAAGAGTTGATTTGTGATTAGATCAAGCTTTGTGTTAAGGCTTGAGGACAGATATTGAGGATAGATTTGTGCTAGACCGAAGGACTATGTTTAGTGTAGATCAGAGGATAGATATTGAGGATAGATTTGTGCTAGACAAGGACTATGTTTAGTATAGATTTGAGGATAGATTTTGGTGCAGATTTGAGGATAGGTTTGTGCCAGACTAGAGATAGAGATTGAGAAAATTTGTGCTAGACCGAAGGACTATGTTTAGTACATATTTGAGATAGAGCTTTGAAGGTGATAGAGTATAGAGGATGATAGTCTCCAGTGGATAGAGATCCATTAGCTAGGGTAGTGAGGACAGGTGTCTTCAGTGGATAGAGATCCATTAGCTAGAGTAGTGGGGGCAGAAGTTCTTCTAGAAGATCACTAGTCAGAGCTAAGGAGAAAGGAGTTCTCCTATGGATAGAGATCCATGAACTTGATTAGGGGATTGGTGTCTCCTTTGGATAGAGGTCCATAAACATTGTAATAGGGAAAGGATTCCCAAGAGATTGATTGAGAAAATTTTAGTGAAATATTTTCTCCGTGGAGTAGCCCACATTGGGTGAACCACGTTAAATTGGTGTCTCTATTGTGTGTGGTGATTTGTGCATTGCTTTGATTATTGTTGTTGATATTGCTATCTATACATTGCATAATATTGATTGGGAAAGAAAAGTAAAAAGTGGTCTTATACTGTTCACCCCCTCTCAAGTATAAGCTTGTGTTCTTCAATAATAGAAAAATAAAATGTTAGAAAAGCAAAAATGAAACCAATAATTATCAAGTGTTTTAGGTGTGGTAAATTTGGTCATCTTGAAGATCATTGCATAAAGAATGGGTTTAGTTTTAGTGAATATGAATATGAATATTATCTTGAAGACCTAGAAGAAGAAAGTCTCCTTTTAGAAATATAAGAAGAAGGAAGTGCTCATATTGAAGATAAATAAGAAAGAAATAAATATTCTCTTCAAGATAAAGGAGTAGAGGAAGAATCAAAAAATGAAGAGGAAGGAGAATTTGATCTTTAAGGTGAGATTATTTTTGCTCTTAAGGAATTAAGAAAGGTAAGAAAGAAAAACTCAAAACTCAAGCTTCAATTTCAAGAATGTGATGAAGAGAAAGGAATGCTTATACAAGATCTAACAAACTCAATAGCTAAGACAAGGAAATTTAAAGATAAGTTAGAGGTGAAAGTTTTAGAATGCGAAAGTTTAGAGCATGAGGTAGCTTCACTAAGGAAGGAAGTAAAATAGTCTAAAGACAAGCTACATAGGTTTGAGAGAAGCTCAAAGACCTTGGATAATACTATCAAGGTACAAAGATCTTCATAAAATAGGACAACACTTGGTTTTGAATAGGAACATAGAAAATGAGGAGAGGATTCAATCTCAAGATCCAAAGAAGAAGAAGCTTCAGAAGAAGATATAGTAAGAGAAAGTAAGACTTCTGAGGATAAGTTGGAAAATAAGTTCAACAAGAAAAGGAACAATGCACAAATAAGAAACATATGTAAAATGAAACATCACATGGAAGAAGAGACTAAGAGACCAATGGGGTCAAGGCAAGGTTTATTCAAGGGACATTGTTTCTCATGCCACAGGTTTGGACACAAGGCTATGCAGTGTAGGACACATGAAAAATAGGGATATGGTTTCAACAATAGAAATTTCAGAAATGGGTATCTCTTTCAAGGGTATTGCTACTCTTGTAATCAGTTTGATCATAAAGAAATTAATTGCAAGGTTCATTATAGGAATGTATATGGCTTCACCATGAGGAAATTAAAGATATTTTCAACTTCAAGGAACCACAATATTAAGTGTTATAAGTGCAATAATTTTGGGAATATGACTATGTGGTGTAGAACATAATTTCTAGAGAGAAGCAGGAATAGGAATATTCAGAGGAATCAGAAGGATCGGTTGAGGAAGAAGGTGGATAAATAAAAAGAGCATTGTATGTTGGGAGTAGAAATACTCCCACCCCAAAATCAACCACCTCAAGGAGAGGATGTGAGGAGAGGACTAAGCTAAGAGGTTTATATTTAGCCCCAAATGTGGCCCTTTGCCATTGATGTCAAAGTGGGAGAGATTTGAGTTAGGGAGAGAACATTCAGTTAGGGGGAGCAATTTCTTAGGGGGAGCAGAATTGGAAAAAGGAAAAAGGAATGGTTAAGGAAAAAAGGTTGCCATCAATGACAAAGGAGGATATTGTTGGACATTTTTAGTAGTTGTGTTGTCATTGATGTCAAGAGACAGTGTCAGTGATGTCATAATTTAGTGAAAGGAATTAGCAAAAGGAGGGTTAAAATATTTATATTTTAAGCCCAAGAGATTTGGTTTAAAGCTTCACATGATTGGTCAAAATATTGGCAAAATACCCTAAAGGAAGGAGATACCTAGGCTCAAAGGAAATAATATTATAATATTTATTATTATAATATTAAAGGTGTTCAGATAAAGCCTAAGGTTGGAAAAGGAAAATACCTAGGCCTGAAGGAAATAATATTATAATGTTTATTATTATAATATTAAGAGTTTAAGTTAAGCCTAAGGTTAATTAATTATAATATTTATATTATAATTAATAATATAAATTAATTTAATTAAACCCTAAGTTAGGGTTGGACACAAAATATTTCATTTTAATATTTTCCCATTGACATTGATCAAAAATAAGATATGGTATTTATACCATATCATTTGGATGCAATAAAGTAAGTCTATGAAATTCTAATTGCGCATGCAAAGGGTTAATAACATTATCATGTGATTTTGTGAGCAAGTTAAAGTTTTTGATTTTTGAGGTTGGAGCAAACCGCGAATGTATAATATGGAATGAGGGTGCACTATCATCACCATCCACTTGGTTGGTCTAGTGGCAAGGCTTGGTGCATAGGTTTTTTGCAGGATAGATATCCCATGATCGATTCTTGGTGGTAGCAGAGGTTAAAGGCTTTTTTTTAGGTTTTTAGTTCCTATGAAGGATATGAGAGGTGGAAGGTGCCTCATTGGTGTTGTGTGGACGCATAGCCCGTGTGGCTACCTAAGCCATGGCTAAGGCACTTGGTGGGCAGGTGAACACAAGTTTGAATCATGTGGAGTGCAGGTTGTTGGTTAAGGTGCACAAAAATTAATTTTTTCTTGAGGCTAAGGTATGAATTAATAATTTTTATTTTTGCCAAGTGTTAATTAAAGTTTGGAGTTTATAAGGGTTTGCAAGGATTTTTGTTGGCATAATTTGGAATTAATGTTGGGTTGAGAATTGGAGAGGATAAGGTGTATTCAAGGACTTTATGATTGTAATTTGAAATTTATTTTGAGGGTTGAAATTTGGTTGAAATATTTTATTGAGTTGGAGTTAAAAGGAGTTATAGGGAGATTGTCATTATAATTATTTTTGTGAGTGAAGGATTCATTGATTGAAAATTGATTTTTAAGTAAGGAGTAATAAGGTGTATTTGTGATTTGTCATTTTATGTGTATTACTTGAATGGTAAAATATTTGTTGGGATAAATATTTCTGTGGAGATTTTGAGATAGGTTGTTGCTATCTAACCTAGAGTTGGCAAAAGGTTTTGGTTGTGAGTAAAACATATTTTGAAGACATATATCCATAAAAACAAAAGGTATGGGCACATATTCATTATGATTGAAATGTTGTTGGATTGAATGTTGTGAAATGCAAATGTGGAGTGAAAAGGATTGTTTGATAAGCATTGTTGGAAATGTTTGAGTGAGTTTTCATATGCATGATAGGTGAATGCTTGAAAGAACATGAGTATCATTGTTATGTGAGATTGTGAACTATATTGAGCTAGGATGTGTGAAATAACATAAGTATCATTGTTATGTGATATTTAAAACTATCTTGAGCTAGGATTTGTGAAAGAACATGAGTATCATTGTTATGTGATATTGGAATCATCTTTAGTCAAGGTTTGAGATCCATAGTGTGAGTTGTTGGAAGTATAGTGAAACACTTGGTTAGGGTTTGTAAGCAAGTTGTGTTTCATTGAGTGAATGGTTAAATGAAGTTGGTTGAGAATTATTAATTGAAATCATTGGAGTGATAGTTCAATTTTTGTGAAACAAATTATAATTTATTTCTGAGTTGATTTGAAAGAAAGTTTGAAAGTGATAGAGTGTTTTATTGAGTACAAAACCTAGTGAGTGTGAAACATATTGAGTATTTGATCATTATCTATATGTTTTCATGGTTTAACAAGATTTTAAGTGAAACTTGTCTGAGTGTTAAAGAGGTTTTCTGAAAGATATTTAAGTTGAGTTTTGTATGCAAGTTTTGTAGTGATTTGAGTAAGTCCTTGAGGGGACTTAAGGATAGATTTGAGTAAGCTTTTGTGAAAGATTTAGGACAAAGTTAAAGTAATATTTTGTGAAATCTTTTTGAGCAGATTTGAGGTAAGTCTTGGTGAAGACTTGTTGAGAAGATTTGAGGTAAGTCTTGGTGAAGACTTGTTGAGTAGATTTGAGGTAAGTCTTGGTGAAGAATTGTTGAGAAGATTTGAGGTAAGTCTTGGTGAAGACTTGAGATTATA
Organism: Wollemia nobilis; assembly: GCA_028583015.1. Classification (NCBI taxonomy): domain Eukaryota; kingdom Viridiplantae; phylum Streptophyta; class Pinopsida; order Araucariales; family Araucariaceae; genus Wollemia; species Wollemia nobilis. Next base: position 4,629,943 of record JAQPPZ010001648.1, read on the forward strand.
TTGAGCAATTTATTGAGAGGACTTGTTGGATAGTTTTGAGACAAGTCTTTGAGAAGACTTGAGAGCAAAGTTGATTTGTGATTTGTTCAAGCTTTGTGATAAGGCTTGTGGTATATCTAAGTAGAGTTGATTTGTGATTGGATCAAGATTTGTGTTAATGCTTGAGGACAGATTTGAGAACAAATTTTGGTATAAATTTGAGGGTAAATTTGTGCCAGACCAGAGACAGACTTGTGAGTAGATTTGTGCTAGACCAAGGATAATGTTTAGTACAGATTTGAGATAAATATTGAGTAGAGCTGAGAGCAAGATTTAGAGGTGATAGAGTAGAGGATAGTAGTCTCCAGTGGATAGAGATCCATTAGCCAGGGTAGTGAGGATATATTCTTCTAAGTGAGGACAAAGGTCTTTTGTGGAGAGAGATCCAAAAGCTAGTACAATGGAGGTAGTAGTCTTCTAGAATATCACTAGCTAGAGTAGAGGAGGAGTTATCCTATGGATATATAAACATGAACCAGTATAGGGGATTTGTGTCTCCTATGGATTGGTGTCCATGAAATTGATTAGGGGATTAGTGTCTACTTTTTACAAAGGTCCATACACATTGTAAATAGAGAAGGATTCCCAATAGATTTTTTGAGAAAATTTTAGAGAAATATTTTCTCTGTGGAGTAGCCCACATTGGGTGAACCATGTTAAATTGGTGTCTCTATTGTGTGTGATGATTTGTGTATTGCTTTGATTACTGTTGTTGATATTTCCATTTATATATTGGATAATATTGTTTGAGAAAGAAAAGTAAAAATTGGTCTTATACTATTCATCTTCCCTCTTAGTAAAAGCTTGTGTTCTTCAGTTCTTCCCTTAATTTATGAACATATCATTTCTTTCAAAAATTTGGGTTAAAAGAGGAATATTTAACTAAATTTGGTGATATCATAAAAACTTTCAAAAATGGGTCCCAAAAATCTTGTGACACCATATCTCTTCCTCTTAAGGTTGGACCTAAGATTTTAGATACATTGTTCTATGTGGTATCTTGCCTTGCATATTTTAATATTCTTCTTGGATGTCCTTGGATCCATGCAATGAAGGTCGTCCCTTCTACCTTTAATCAATGTTTAAAATTGGAATTTAAAAACCAATTTGTTTCTATCTTGGGTGATACTCATCCATTTGAATATTGCTCACTAGATGATCTAGCTTAGTTTCATTCATTAGATTCCTTATATAATAAAACCAAGAAATTTGAAAATTTTTATAAGGAATCACGAATCAATATCTCATCATAGGATTAAACCAAATATTCTTGTCAAGAATATCTCTTAGATGAATCTCATCAAGGTTTAGAGTGGAATGTTGAGGATGAGGGGCCACCCTCTCTTTCCTTGTCAATAATAACTCTGGATCAGTATATAACATATGATGATCTACCTGAGAATGATATCTACTTTGATGTGTCTGTCCCTTGCATAGCATAGTTTGAGTCTTCTAATTCTCAAGAGAACTTTGGTTTTATTTCTCCTGAGGACCTTGAGAAACTAGGAATGATTCTTGACCTACCTCCTCTTGATAATGAGTTATCCATTCTCATTGAGGAGACCATAGATGTGAACATAGGTTTCAAGGAAGCCCCTAGACTCATTAAGTTAGGTAAAGCCTTGTTCATAGATGAGAAGGAGCAATTGACCAATTTTTTAAGATAATATCAAGATATTTTTACTTGGTCATATGCCAACATGCCACATCTTGATACCTCCATTTTTATGCATCATTTGGTAGTTAATCCTAGTGCTAATATTTTTAAGTAGAAACTTAGGAAGATGCATCCTAAGGTCACCCTTTTAGTCAAGGAAGAGCTCCAAAAACTCATTGACATTGATTTTATAAAAGTTATCGATTATTATAATTAGATATCCAATATCCTTCATGTGGCTAATAAGGAAGAAAAAATTAGAATATGTGCCGAATTTCAAGACATTAACTTAGCATGTCCCAAGGATTATTTTCCCTTGCCCAACATAGATCAGATCATAGATTTCACCACCAAATCTTGAATGATTTTGCTTATGGATTATTTCTCAACCTACAATCAGATCTTGATTGCTCTTGAATATCAGGCTAAGAAAAATCTAACTTACCAAACTTGTGCCTTATACTGGGCTACCTCAATTTTGGCAAAACTAGGAAAAAACAAAAAAAGGAGGGGAATAGAAGCCCAAACTTGTATTTTGACAAGTTTGAGGGACTTCTTAGGGGTTCTAGGAAAAATAAATCACTTAGGTGGGTCAATTTTCCATGTCTACACACTCCTCGTTTAAATTTTAGTCTCCATATTTTTCCCATGCCACAAGAGGGATTCTACTTTGTTCTCTACACTTGACCACAAAAATTTCTTTTGCATACATTTTACACTATTTGTAGTTTTTTTTAATATCTTAAACATAGATAGAAGATAGAATAACATGGATTGAATAGTATTCTTTAGTATATGAAGCTTTCCTCCTTGATTTAGAAGATTTTCTATCTGGATTGTAAACTTACATTGAAACTTATTTATCAACATATCCCATGTTTGGTCCTTACACACACTTGTAAATAGAGATATTCCCAGATAAGTGGATGGATAGCTTGATATATTACAACCTATTATCTATAATATCCTTTGCTACTTCTATGAAGTGTTGGTGAAGAACACCATGCTCTTTTCCAAGTTAATCATATATTAGTAATTCTTGTTGTATAGATTTAGGATCCATTTGAACTCCTTGGCTTCAACCACCAAAGGTTTCCCAAGTAGGATTGTATTATTTATAATATTTTGGTGAGTGATTCCTCTCATAGACACATAAGGTTTTAATAAATTTAATGCTACCATCATATGGGCTACACCTATACATATTCCAAGATATTCTATGATTATAATAAAGAGGTAAGAAGAAATTGGATGCCCTTGCCTTAAGCCCTTTCTGCTCTCAAAGAAACTTGTTAGAGAATTATTTATGATAATCAAGACCCTTGGTCATCCATATCAATTTCTCACCCATATTCTCCATCTCCTATTAAACCTAAACTTAGAAATAAGTTTTTCAAAGAATCTCTAGGGGACCCTATCATAAGCTTTATTCATATCTAGCAATACCAAGTCCCAAATTACATCATAAATTTAAACCTAAGCTAACATAATAAGTGGTATTTAGGTTAATTTTCTAACCATTATAGGGATAGCCATGGCCCATTGGGCTTACATAATAAATTATTATAAAATAACATATATATTGCACAATGGAATGCCCTTAAGTCTATCAAATACATCACACAATGTTGGCTCTTGGCCATGAATTAGATTTTAAATGTAACATCCTCCATAATCTAAACTGAGAGGCCAAGGAGAGAATATATTAGTGATAATTATATATTCCATCCAAAAATGATGCTATATTAGGTTTTTTTAGTTGAGGTAGATCCATTAGAATATATCTTGTCATCTAAAAGATGTCCACCTTACTTCAAGAAATTAACTTCAATCTTATATAGCTTTAGCAAGCAATTCTTCATAAAATATCCCTCCCTTTTATAGTATTTTCAAGTTGTCTTTATTTTATTTTAGAATTAGTCTTTTCCATAGGACCCTAGGTCTTATACTCCTTATATTGGAATTCCTTTGCATGAGTTTGTATGTGAGAAGTTCGACGACTACAATTCTACATTATAACCTAAAAATGAACTAGAAGAGAAATATTTTGATCAAGAGTAAGAGTATTTTGGGATTCTATAAACATAAGAATAATATAAACTATTAGGATTAATATTTGAAAGAGGGGGATACGTTAGCAAGGATAATATTAATGCATTTTGTATCATATTTATTTTTACCTCCAAAAGATGCAATATCTAGCCTCAGAGACTTGAATCTCACAATATAATCATCAACATTATCAAACTTAGCTAGCTTAAGAGAAGAAATATCTAATTCCAATTAAATTACTTTAGTAGTATTAGCCTTTCCAAAAATTTCATGTGACTTTGACCATATATTGATAGGTTCATCTTATTATTTGATATGAAGAAGAAGCTCTAGTTCAATAAACAAGAAAAATAAACATAGAGCTTATTCTACCTTTTAGTGTTAATATTTATCATCAAGAATTGCTACTTTATCCTCCTAAAATATGCATCAAAATTTTCTGCTTCACAACAAGCCAATCATTTGAGTTGACCAAATATTATAATTTTATCCATTAAGACATGTAACTAGGGCTTTGTGGTCCATATTACACAATTTGACCATTAAAATCATAGCAAGTCTAGAGACTAATCACTATTGCTATAGCTCAAAAACATATTTGATATTTTAAAATAGGCTCAAAATGCTTTCATATGCAAAAGTTATGGCCTCTAAAAGATTTTTCCTAATGGAGCCCCCCCCAAAAAAAAAAAATAATAATAATAATAAAATTCTAACTTTAGGGAAGCAAGCACTAGTCTTGACCTACCACTTGACAAATTTGATCAACTAGAGTGATCCAGTCATTTTTTTCCATGTCAAATAATCTAATCCACTCAATTAATGACACTTGCTTCAAAATTATTGGTTTAACCAATTTTAACAGTGAGAATTCAGGAATATGTGGTGCCAAAGTAGGCTATGTTGGCTTCCATGTAGGTAGTATCATCAATGTAAATAAAAAATTCAAAATTAAGCATCAAAGAGATTTGATTTGTGGTATATCTAATGCCAAACATAGTTACCTTTCCAATATTTTGTTGTCATGCTTGATATAGGAGGGAAATTTCTATGGATACATCCTCTTCCTCTCTGTTTGTTGTAATAAGAACATGGAATTGGTGAATCAAACATGCACCTGCTTATGTCCAAAAATAACCTATTGGCCACCTTGTCATAGTGTATGACCATGTAAAATTCCCTTAGGATCATCTAGATGTCCAAGGTCTTGAAAACCTATACCATGGAGGAGCACAACTTGATCCCATGCCCTAGCTTCTCCAAAGAACATGTTGACCATAGTTCCAAATTGAAGGATAAGATAGGGAACAAACAATAATGGCAAAACATCCACATACTACCATGGAAAATCAAAGGGAGCCTAACACACAAGTTAAACTCAAGTTGGTAATAATGCATCTTCATCCATATATGGTTGGTCATAATGGTCACTAAGTTGGATGGGTCAAGGTGCATCCCACATTTGTGAAGAGGGGCATAGTGAGCCTTGAGCACAACAAGTGCTAAAACAAGACCATTTGGATGGAAATAAATATATTTAAGATTTAAATTTTTATAGGAAACCTTTGACCCAACAACATCAATCTAAGATGTTGTTTAGAAGATGATTTTAGAGAAGAGAAACATTTTTTTACTAACAAAATTTTTGCAAAGGAATAAAAGGTAGAAATATAAAGAAGAATATTTATATAAAATTACCCCAAGATTTGAAATAAAAATTGGAGGCACCTCACTGCCTTGCTACGTGACCAAGTAATGTCATCTACACTAGCTATCATACCATGTTCAAATTCAAAATATTTTTAGAAATGAATGACAGTAAAACATAAAGTTTAATCAGGTTCTAATAGGAACCATAAATAATCACTATCGATAGATGATAGTACACAATAGTCCAATGACTAAAGAGGGTTGTGAGGGGTCATTTTTAGAAATACCAAATCCCCTAATTACATCATAAAGTTTAACATAAGCTAACATAATAAGTGGGCTTTAGGTTAATTATAAATATTAAATAAGGTTTAATCATAACAAGGTTAACCATGGCCCATTGGGATTACATAATAAAATATTACAAAATAATAAATACATTGTATAATGGAACACCCTTAAGCCTATCCAATACATTGCACAATGTTGTATCTTGGCCATTAATCATATTACAAATTTAACAATTGTAACGAACTATTAAATAACAAAATCTTGTCCAATAGTTTTGGTACATGACATTATCTAGTATGTATGTTATCCTCTATATATTAAAGGCTTGAATGAATAGCATCCTTAAGGCCATCTAAATTAAAAAATTAAGGAAATCCTCTATTGATCAAAACCATTCAAAAAGCCTATTGGATAATCTTACATTATTTGATACATGCTAATGTACCCCCATGGTACCTTCATGGTATAATTATAAATAATAGATTAGGTTTTAGTCATTGTTTAGAGTCTGAGTGTATTTTCCTCTTTATGTAAGTGTGAATGTGTAGGAAATGCATGTGTCATGTAAGTTAGAGTACAATTTTAGGTTGAGTAAATGTGCACAAATGTATTGTATGTAAGAGTGCAAATATATAATGTAAATATGTGCACAAGTGTCTTAGATTAGAGAGTGCAAATAGAAGTGTAAGAGTCATGTAAAGGTGTACAAGTATTATAGATTCAAGTTTTCATCAAGTATGCAAGTGGCAAGTAGATAATTCACGGGTCATTAGACTTGGCATATCGAGAGCAATATTCAAGTATGTGAAGATTTACATTACTATGGCTATATTATGGAAATAATGCTCCACAATAAGATATATCAAATAAAATATCATTATCTAGTTGTAACAGAAGAGGAGCAATAAAGATTATATACATTTTGAGAAATTAATATTGTAAGTTGTTTTTCATGCATAGTACATGAATGATTCAGGCTATTTACATTCATATTTCAATATATAAATGAATGTTATTTGATTTATTATAAACCTTGATATACATATTAATTTTCTCATATTATTCTACTCATATTATTATTATCTTGACCTTATTATATTGTGGCTATTTTATATTGGGACCTATGTGATATTTTCAAGTTAACCTATGATATTTTATGGTAGTATAAGGCTTATAAAGCTATTATTGGTATCAAAGATACCACCAGGCTCTATCCACTTTAAAGGTAGTGAGACTACAACTCTAATTTAAAGGTCATATTGAGCAAAGAGGCTAGGGTCTTTCCAACGTTGAATAATTACCAATGAATACTAGGACTCATCTATATTGATAGATATGCAGACCAAATGAAGAATAGTTGGTTATTTAAGGAAATTGCTAACCCTAACATTGATTTAAAAAATCTAAAGTTTTTGCATATTAAATATTGAAATAAAAATCAACTATAAGAAAGTTGATCATTCAAGAATATAGTAAACCCTTTAAATTGAAGATTAAGGTAGAATAAATAGTGAAGATAGTTGATCATTTAAGGAAATTTAGTGCCACCTTGACATTAATTTAAATATTTTCAATTTGAAGTATAAGGAAGAACTAGCTTAGAGAAAGTTGGTCATTCAGGGCTAAAGCCACCTTGACATTTAATATTGAAGAAAATAATATAAATAGTAGCAATAGAAGAAAGCAACAACAAAAAAACAAGCATTAGATACAAAGTAAGAGTAGGTTCAAAAAATCTAGATTGAAAGAAGAAGGCCATAAAATCTTTTTTTAAAAAACTTTATGAGTCCTCCATTGAAGGAGAAGATTTTGGAAAAAGAATAGAATTGCATAAGATAAAAGAGTCCATAGAAGGATTACATAAGGATAAAATTCTAGAAGAAAACATAATAGGATAAACTCAAATATTGTTGATTCTCAAATGACCTACTATCATGTTTTAGGTATTTTTTGAATTAGTTTACAAGGAGCTATGTGAAAGGAACTAGATTTTGAGAAAGTATTACCAACCATAATAGCATTTGAAGAGTTGCTAGACTAGTAAATAAGTGAACTAGGCAAAATACTAAAGTGGACTAAGTATACCAAGTTGAAGATAAAGAAATAAGCGGTCCAATATAACCAGGTGAACCAATTGGCTATGATAATAAAGAATCAAGAAAACCAGTCACCTGTGATAATAGAGACTAGGTAAACCAGTTACCTATGATGATATAAAAGAGGTAAACTAGTCACCTATGATAACAAATAAGAGGTAAACTAGTTGCCTATAATAAATATGAGGCGGACCAGTCACCTAAGATAATAGAATGGTGGTGAACCAGTCACTTGATGCAAAAGGAAGAAAACCAAAGTGCATGGTGATGAAAAGGATAATGATGTTATAGTGAAATCTATTATATAAAGCTAAGGAGAATATAGAACTCAGTAAGAAATATGCAACAACAATGTCATCATGTAAAGAGAAGTAGTGAAGTTCAACATCCATTGAAGCCACTCGAACAAAACAAGAGAATAGAAAGTTAGAGCTAATCGTGAAGGTGAAGTGAATCACCTAAATAAAAAAACAAAAGGATGAGCTAATGCTAGCTATTGGAGAATAACAAAAAATATATGAGCAAGGGAAAAATAAGGAGTAAATAATATTATAGTTTGCTTATTATTTAAATTTTTTTAAAGTTTTTTATAGAAGATTGAATAACTTTTTAGAGTCAAAATTTTTTGAAATTTGATTTTTTTAAATACTTGAAGTATTTAATTTTGTAAATTCAACCTAGGGAGTTAAAATGTTTTCAGCATAAAAGGTTAGAAAATTATAATTTGCAAAATTTATATTTGATTTATTTTTGAAATATGAGAGTTATAAGGATTTCTACTTGAAATAAATAAATCATTGAATTTAATTGCATACCATGGAAGAAATTATTAGAAATACATTCAATGAAGATAGTGAATAAATGGTGCACAAACGTAATTTTTATTCTCAAAATTTAATAGATGATTTTGATGGAAAGAAACAAATGACCAATGCTTTAAAAGAGAAATTATCTTTATTTCTCAAAGATGCAAAAGAAGAAAAGTTCACCACACTAATAAGTTATCTTCATGAAAAATATTTAGAACATGGTGGAATTCATAGAAAACAATTATATTCTCTTCAAAATAATGTTTAATGATGTATTTGTCATTACTTATTTTTGAGATTTTTCAATAAAATAAATGACACATACAACTTGAATGAAGCTTATGTTAGCTTCTATGAGGAATAATTGAAATCAAAGTTGTAGTATTGTGATGATTTGCTAACTTTATGTTTAGAAGGTACATAATAAAGTATATCATAAATGAACATGTAGAAGAGAAGAAGAAGAAAGAATAATAAAAGAAATCAAAAAAAGAAGGCCAATAAAAAATCTAAATCCAAATCCAAAGAGGAACCATATATTGTTGATTCAGATATTGATCTAAAAGAGGTGTATTGAAGATAAATATGAAGACCAATATTGAAGACTAAAGTCTTCAATAACCAAATAATGTAATACAAAGGGTGTTGGATAATATTATATTATTTGGTATATGCTAATGTACCCCCATGGTACCTTCATGGTATATTTGTAAATAATAGATTAGGGTTGAGTCATAGTTTAGATTGTAAGTCGTATTTCCCTCTTTATGTAAATGTGAATGTGCAAAAAATGTACGTGTCATGCAAAGTTGTAATATGTAGGAAATACACAAGTGTCATATAATTTAGAGTGCAAGTGTAGGTTGAGTAAATGTGCACAAGTATCTTGTTTGCAAAGAGTGAAAATATGTAATGTAAAGATGTGCACAAGTGTCCTAGATTAGAGAGTGCAAGTAGAAGTGTAAGAGTCATGTAAAGGTGTGCAAGTATTATAGAGTCAAGTGTTCATCAAGTATGCAAGTGGTAAGTAGATAAGCCAAGATTCATGAGACTTGGGATATGGAGATCAATAGTCAAGTATGTGAATAGTCACATTACTATGGGTTTATTATGGAGATAATGCTACATAATAAGATATATCAAATACAATTCATATATCTCGTTATCTAGTTGTAACAGAATAGGATAAATAAAGATTGTATACATTTTGGGAAATTAATATTGTAAGTTGTTCTTCATGAAAAGTACATGAAGGATTTAGGCTATTTACATTCATATTTTAGTATATAAATGAATGTTATTTGATTTATTTTTTATTTTTAATAAGATATGTATGGCTTCTATTGGGGGTCAATCCTATTACAAAATTAAGATATTACATTGCTCTCATTACATTTCTAACAATTTAATTAAAGCATATCCAACTTTTTCTTTCTATCAAAGATATTCTTCATCTTCCTCAAACTGCTAAGTTTCCATAATCAACTCCTTTTATATCAAATACCTTCAAAAATATAATTTTTTTTAAGATGCAATTCAACACTATGAATGGCTAAAATATTTGTTGTCCAACTTCTATATCCAAAAATATCTTATCTATAACAACCTCACAATTTATTAATACCTTTTTTTAGGGTTCTTATTCATTCCCCTAATATTCCAAGATATTATTTTCATTGTTATTTTTTAATTTTATTTGTGAGTTTAGCCCTACTTCTTGTTAACACTTGTGATATTTGCTTTTGTTTTCCCATATCAATATCCCTTTGTGTTTATTTTTCTCTTTGTTTTTGTTTCTTGGATATTCCTAATTTTTTCATTCTTAGCAATACTTTCATCTTCATCAATCTCTTCAATCTTCTCACACTACTCATAGTAAGACTTATCATATTTAGGTTTGCCTTGTTATGAAGGATCTGAAGTGCAAGGAATAACCTCAAAAGCACAATATTATTTAAATTTCCTTAGAGACCATAAAGTGCAATGATGCTCTTTTGTAGAAATGACCTTCTTATTCTACCTTAAAAATCCTAAATTGTTATGGGTTTCCTCCAACCTTATTTCTATATTATTCTGCTCTTGAAAATTTAAATTGCAAGGGAGAACATCTTCACAACTTTCATTTTTATTACCTGAAGAGGATTATATACTACTTGAGGAAAATGAAGATGATTTACTTGGAATATAATTGACCTTTTTTCCTATATTTGTTTTGGTTTTTATCTCTAGATCTTATTTTGCACCTTTAATTCCTTCTAAACTTACCAATTGATATTGTCGATAGGATTTATTTGCCTCTTATTTTGGAGTGGAATATCCTTGATCTGATCTAGCTTATATTATTGAATGATTTCCTTGATTTGCCTTGAATTTTATCTCATGGTTATAATTTTTTGTCTCTTTCTTCATAGTTTATACTTTGCAAACTCTTTTAATGCATCCAATCTCAAAATAATTGTGGCAATGAAATGCAATATTTTTATAATCTACTTGTTGATCTCATTCTCTTGATTCAGATTTAATCTTAATGGATTGTGGTAAAGGTTTTGAAATATCCATAACAACACATATTTGAGTATATATAGCATGTTTTTGCTCCTTAGTTGTTGGTCCTTCCTTGATGAATTCCCATAGGGTTTTCCAATATTTTTCAAAATATGCTTATTTATAAGCTGATATGGAAGTCCAAAAGCCTAACCCATACTAGAATATTATTAATAGTTTCTTACTAAATGGAAAAATTTTCATTCCATGGTTTCAAATAAAGTGCATCTCTTTCCCTAAACCATAGGCTGCAAACCATTATTTTATCCCTAATTTATGATATGGAAAACATGATGAGGAAAAAACCTTTAGGAAGAAAATTCATAGAATAATTTGAATTCAATACCCACTTCCACTTGATCCAATTTTGAATCTCTAAAAACCCTTGTCATGATCTATGTAACTTACATATTAGTCCTCTACTTTTAATAACCATTATATCATGCTCAATAATCTCATCCTTAATACTTACTTTTGGTTTACCATCTTCTACCTAGATCGAACTTGCAATGTATTCACTCTTTTTCTTATCTCCAGCTTCGACCTTCATACTTCCAAATAGGGTATTTTTATTTCTTGCTAGGGCATCCTAAATTTCCATTAGGTATTTCAAAAATGACTTTCCTTCCACAATAGCTAATGGGGCTTGCTCTTGGCTTGCACTCCCTCTCTGATCACACTTGATCTTGCTTCCAACTTGCACTCTCTCTTGTATCACACTTACTCATAGCTTGCAATCCTTCCTCGCTAACAATTACCCATGTATATTTTGTTCTCGATGTTTATTTGCTTCAAAAATTATTTGGAAATAATATTCCATCATTTGTGGTAAGGGTTTGAAGCATTGATGCACTCTGGATGAACCTGCCACTTGTCTACCATAATTGAATTCCAAATTTCACTTTTCGCTATTTTGCACTCCATTTTGGTTCACAATATCTCCTACCTTGCACTCATTCTTATATTTCACTCCATATTGGCTCAAAATTACCCTTGTCTCTTCTTTTTCCTAATATTTCTTGGCTTCAATTTTTTTTTAAGCATTGATGCACTCTAGATGAATGTGTTGCACTTATGCTCTGACTGAATATTGGATCACACTACCTCTTGGTTTACACTTCCTCTTTGATATCATTCACTCCTAGCTTGCACACCAACTCCTAGATCATGCTTGCACTTGTTGCTACACTTACTCTTAGCTTGTGCTTGCACTCACTCACACTTTATTTTGGCTACACTTACACTTGTTGTTGCACTTACACCTAGATCATGCTTACACTTGTTGTTGTGCTTACTCCTAGCTCATGCTTGCACTTTTACATTAATTTTTGCACTTAATATTAGCTCACACTCGCACTTGTCATTGCACTTCTAATTCTAATAAAAATGCACCTCAACTACTACCATGAATTTTTAATGTTATTTGATTTAATATAAGCCTTGATATACATATTAATTTGCTCATATTATTCTACTAATATTATGATTATCTTTTTTTTTTGGTAAGTTAATGGAATCCATTAAACAAGGGTATTTGAAAGGTGCCCCAACACCTTGTACAATAGTAGAACTAAGAACAGAAAAGAGGAAACAACAGAGGAGACAAAAAAGGAAGCAATAGAGGAACAAAAGGCATTTAGCCAGCAGAACCAAAAAGGACCTGAACCACCAAAATTAAGGAACATTACAAAAAGGTGAAAGCTTAGACCAAGCTTTCAATAGTAGAAATAACAAACATTTCAATTGGGTACATCAGTCTACATTGGTGATGCAACCACAATATCTAGGTCAGTGTCCTTAATGTCATCCTTTAGCACATCATTTGGGGCTTCCTTATAGGATTCCTTAGTGATATCCACAACCTCCTCATCCTTGGCATTGTATTTGAAATCAGAAGGTCCCCCGCAGTAGAAATAGCTAGTACATCCTCATAAGAGTCATAGAAGAACAACAATTTGAGCGCTTGATGTTGTTCCTTAAGCTACGTAATTGCTTTCCCAATAGCAATATGAGTGGTTTCCAGGTGATCAATAGTAACAGAAGTGGCTTGGACAACAAGCTTATGAAGTTATTTTTTAAAAATTTCAGAAGAATCAAAAAGTTCTTTATTGACATTCTAAAAGGTAGGAGTGGGAGTTTAACAACATCCTTAATTTTGAGCCTTTGGGAAAAGCGAACAGGTATTTTTATACTTTGACTTTTTTCTTGATGTTGGAGACAACTTGACATTTCTAAATCTTATTCTTTATCTTGGACCTAGAGTTCTTAGGGCTAGGAGTAGAGGAAGAGTTTTCTTCAGCAGAATCAGGGGCATGAATATTTCCTTTAGGGAACTTAAGAAGTAAAAATCTATAAAGTATCTTAAACAGTCCCTGGTGAGAGGGCCAACGGGTGGAAATTATTGCATATTCTATAGACCAGTAAAGAACAGTAGGGATGTTCATCATTTTGGCCTCTCGAAGTGGTTGATAAAAGCTAAATGAAAACTACACAACTAAGAATCAGGATTATCAACAATCAAGTATTGCATAATAGGTTTAAGAATTTCCTTCCAAGGGGTAGAAAGATGATGGCAAAATAGATATTTTTTATGGTTGTAGATCAAGGATGTATGTTCAAAGTGGGTCATCTTAGCCTCTAAATGGTGTTTGTTCCTTTGAATCACCTTGCCATCAAGGATTTGTCCTGTAAGCTTGACCAAAATCTCCATCATAATCTAGAACTCCACACCGTGAATGGTAATGATGCCATTATCCCATGTGGTAGAAAATGCAGTAGTCACCTCCCAATCGATGCTAGAGAACATTTTGAAAAAATTGATGAGGCCACATTTATCCTTCAGAATACCTTCAACAATGGCCTCTATTAAGATATTCAAAATATTATTATTATCTTGACCTTATTATATTGTGGCTATTTTATATTAGGACTTGTGTGATATTTTCATGTTAACCTATGATATTTTGTGGTAGTATAAGGCTTATAAAGCCATCAAAGCTCACTTGTGTTGTTTTAAGGAGATATAGAATTGTGTCAAAGGTCCCCTAAAGGATCTAGAGATCATAATTTTCAAAGGCATTGAATTTAACATGGATAAATAGAGTTCCTTCCAATATATTTCTTGAAGAGTAACTATATTTTGGACACATATATCTATCTTCAAATTTCATAGTTTACTCTTTTATACAAAAAACGATTGATAGAAACCTAATAACTTATTTATTAGAGCAACTATCCATCCTATTTGTGATTTTCCCATTCATTGCAATGACTCCCAAATCCCCATAAACCATTAGCCAACACCATAGCTGATGTAGGAACAATAGTATGAAGCTACTTTATTCATGAAATGCAAGTAATATATAGGATTACATAGGAATCTCACGTAGGTTAAGTGGTTGCAACAATCTGCCAAACATGGCCAACCACTTAACTACTAGTTAACCAAATGCTAACTATGGATGTCCACTAACTGCTAGAAGACAAACAAGATCTCTAACAGTTAACTAACATCTAACAACATGCTAACAACCTATTTCTAACATGGGCATACTATGCCTCACGTGAATACAAAGTGCAATGAAATAGGAATAGTAAATAATAATAATAATTAACTTAGGCTTAAGTGGATAAGCCTAAGTTATCCTCAACACTCCTCCCAACCATATAAGCATTGGACCCCAATGCTCTCAACAAATGTGGAAATTCATGGGCCATCTCATGGTGAGGAATCCAACGAGCCATGTGTGGAAAGTGACCGCGACGAGCGACAAGGTAAGTAGTGGAAGAACCCTATCTAGTGTGATGAGTCTTCATCTCAAAAACTCTATCTAAAATGAGCGAAAGCTGACGATCAGGTGCCACTGCTATTGTAGG
This sequence comes from Wollemia nobilis, assembly GCA_028583015.1. NCBI lineage: Eukaryota > Viridiplantae > Streptophyta > Pinopsida > Araucariales > Araucariaceae > Wollemia > Wollemia nobilis. The sequence continues at coordinate 4,644,957 of JAQPPZ010001648.1, forward strand.
ACTGAAAATAGGATCAGGTACCAAAAGAGGGTCCTGAAATGGTGTCTCTAGAAAGCGGCGCTCATCCAAAGGAACCCAAACTCTGCCTCCAACCTGTGGTGAGTGAGGATTGTGATGCTTTTGCACCACTCCCTATGGAGTCTCCTGCAAGTCCTGTGGTATCTTGCCTAGAAGGCTCTGCCGGTGCTTAGTAAGGGAAGTAACCTTAGCTTGCTCCTCCATGTGTGCAATGGTGGGAGTGGGCAAAGCCAAAGGTAACTTTTGTGGAACAAGTGGTTCAGTAGTTGTAGGTGTACCCAAAATTATACCAATGGAATCAATGGTATCTTTCTCATGAGTGAGAATGGTGGGTTCCTTAACCACTTGCTCTTGTGATTGTTCATCATGTGGGAGTGAAACTTCTTCCTTTGCATGTTCCTTAGGTGGTGCTTTTTCTTCATTTTGTGTGGGACAAATGCTAGTAGGAGCTAAAATAAGTGCTTGACTCAATGGCTTCCTTACTTGCCTACAACTTAACATCAAATTGGAAGTAGGTGTAGTGCTTTGTATCAAGTAGTTTTTACCATGCAACTCCAATGTGTAGGTGTTCTTTTTAGCATGATAAATAGCATTCCTATCAAATTGATAGGGTTTACCTAGAAAGAGTCCACAACAATCCATATCTGTGACATCACACCTAACTTTGTCCACAAAATTGTCACCAAAAGCAAAATTCAAGGTGCAAGTATGGGTGATGTTGGATGTGGAGTCTACATCTTTCCACCCAAGTGCATAAGGTTGGTGATGTGGTTTGATGGGAAGTTTCAACTTCTCCACAACGGACTTCGCAATGAGGTTCTTTTGTGATCCGTTATCAATGATACAATCAACATAGAAATCATGCGTCAAGTGGGCTCTAGTGACAAACAAATGATCATGCCCCCTTGAGCAAACACATTGGACATTAGGGTAACTTTGTTCAGTTTACCCTTTAAAGCAGGATATTCTTCTTCTGTCCCTGTAGCCAAAATGGGACCATCTTGTGGTTCCTCATGTGTAGGTTGTACAATTAGGGATTTCTTCTTCTTAAACTTCTCAAAAGTATAGCATTTGGATTTTACATGTCCATGCTTTTTACAAAAGTCACAATACAATGAAGAAGAAGAATCTTTAGCATGAAAGGAAGAAGAATGTGCTTTAGGAGAAGTGGGAGGAGAAGAAGAATGAGGGAAAGATTGAGAATTGTTCTTCACCTTCTGTTGATGTTGATTCCCGCCTTTGGAAGAGCCCTCCTGTGATGAACGAGACTTTTGATATGCACCAACTTTCTCCTCTCGCAAGAATGGCATGATTGAATGCCACATCCAAGGTGAGGAAGACATTGAATTTGATCTCCCTAAAAATATGATCTTGCAAGCCACGAGTGAATTTATTAATCAAATCATCTTCTGAATCTTTCACACCAAGCAATACCCTCAACCTATTAAATTGGAAAATGAAATCAGAAACTGACATTCCATAGGTTTGCCTCAATCTATACCACTTGGTAGTGAGGTCACTTTGGTAGTTTGGTGGAAAGAAGGTGTTTTTCAAAATTTGAGTTAATTATTTCCAAGTCATGGTGGCATTATGGCTCTGTCTTTCTACAATGAGAACTTTTGCTAAACCTGTGAGTTTTAGTGTAGCAAATGTGGCTTTTTCATCCTCTAGAATTTCAGCATAAGCAAACCAAGTTTGCATATCCAAAATCCATGCAGATAAGACATCGGGATCCCTAGATCCATCATACATTTTAACCTCACATTTAGCTTTGTTGGCATGATTATGGTGGATTTTGATTTCACCAGGATTGAATTGCACAACAATATCTCTTACCTTCTCTGCTAAAATGTCTACTGCAGAAGTAAGGTTTTCCATGTTTGATCTGAGGTCTTGAGCCATATTTTTCCTAGTATATGCCAAACTAGGAGGATTACAAAATGGTCTTGCAAGAACTAATCTAGGCTTAGGAACAATTTTTAGTTTCCTAATGCAGCCAAATTGCCTAGATTTTACAAATTTTGCTCTAAAAAATAGGGCTATTTTAGTGCTTTTTACAAAATGGATTTCAATTTTGTAATTACAAAGTGCACTAAGAAAATGCTGAAAATTAGCCCTTTTACAATGCCAAAATTTGGTTAGGAGCAAAAATGATCAATCTTCGAAAAATTTTCAAGAGAACGCAAAAAATTTTGTCAAAAACGGACCAAAAACGGAGAAGTTATCACCTTTTGAAGTTGCTTCTCCTTGTTTTGCTGGTTTTGGCGCCAAAATTTGAACTTGAAATTTCAAAATTTCCAAATTCTAGGAATATTCCCTCCTTTCCCACAAAAAATTTGATCGGAGGCGCCAAAAAAATTTGTTGGGTCAGAGCATGAAGTCAACTGCGCAAATTCGACGAGGTCAACGGGGGTCTGTGGAAAGGCTGCCACTTGGCATCTATGGCAGAGAGAGGCTTCACTACTTTGTCAATAGCCTAGAAGACAGTGTGTCCAACAACTGGATGCTCCCATGCATGAGCACGACAAGGTGGCCATCGAGAGGTGGTTATCACCTTAGGTGCATGGGGGCTTTGATAAACCCCAAGCTGCAACCCACACAAAATATGTGGAACAATTAGTCCCAGTTAAAAGAAGACAACCATGACCCTTCTCCATCGACGGTCGTCAGAATGTCGCAAGCTGCTAGAAATTTGATGCCAGAGAAAAAAATTCTACAATTTAACCTTTGCAATTTTTTAAATATTGTTGTCATCTCCTCATCGAAAAAATACAAATCACCCAAAAAACATAGTACGCACCAAAAAATATCAACATCGACATTTCACCGATTCGATAGGGTTTTTATCTGTAATTTATGTTTGCTTCAGTGGTCTGTTGGGACTTGTTGGTGGTCTGCTAGGACCTGGCGTTGGCAGGCGATGTCGATTGCGACGTCCGACTGGATGGTGATGTCGATCACGACGTCTGACTGGAAGGCAACGATGATCGCAATGTCGATAGATGGGTCTGCTAGCCTGGTGGTGGTCTGTCGGCTAGCATGGCCGGTCCTCTGCACTACCACTATGGCTACCGACTATGTGGTCATGGCTGGTCGTGGATGTGCCGATCGAGGTTGTCTATCGGTGCCTACCAAAGCTGGCTTTCGATCGGTTTTCGGTGTGGCTGGCTGGTCGGTGCTGTCGATTGGTTGTCGATGTGGCTGGCTGGTCGGTGCTGTACGTCAGTTGTCGGTGTGGTTGGCTAGCCAGTGCTACTGGTCGGCCTTGTGGCCCACCCAAAAAAATTGAGTGGCCACTAATAGTTAGGCTTAAAAGCCTAAAAAAAAAAAATTCATGCACTAAATTTTTTTTTTAATAAAATATTAATAAAAATTAATATTTTATAAATTTTTTTCACCAAAGATGATGAATCTTCTCATGTAAGGATGAAATCCTGTTAAGTGATGAAGAACTCATTTTTTTTTTTTTTTGGAATGCAAGTTGAAGCTCCCACTTAAACTCAACCACAACTTGTTCTTTGGCAAAACCTTGGGCAGATTTGCAATATCCACCTCTTGGCCACAATTTGACCTCAAACTGGTGCAACTGATAGTCAACACCTGGTGCAGGGGTAATTTTTGCCCTCTGTCACCTCAGCTTCACTTGGTGTTGTAGGTGAATTCAAGTCACCTCCACTCAACACCCTCCTAGGATCTAGCAGTGAAGTGGTAGTTATGTCCTCCTTCCTGCACTCTTCTTGAAGCTAACTAATACCAATGATGTAGGAACAATAGTATGAAGCTATATTATTCATAATAATGCAAGTATATATATAGAATTACATAGGAATCTCATGTAGGTTAAGTGGTTGCAACAATCTGCCAAACATGGCCAACCACTTAACTACTAGTTAACCAAATGCTAACTATGGATGTCCACTAACTGCTAGAAGACAAAAAAGATCTCTAACAGTTAACTAACATCTAACAATATGCTAACAACCTATTTCTAACATGGGCATACTATGCCTCACGTGAATATAAAGTGCAATGAAATAGGAATAGTAAATAATAATAATAATTAACTTAGGCTTAAGTGGATAAGCCTAAGTTATCCTCAACAATAGCTTTCAAATATTTTTAATGCATTCTTACATTTATCGTTAGTTATTTTTTATACACTAAAATAAATTTAAAACTATAACAACCTATTAAATCCTTACTATTTCATATTTTTGGGTCATACATATTAACCCCAAATATTTTAATATTGGCTCCACCATAATTTTTTTTATAATTAATTTTCATCTTATGACCATTTTTAGTTAATACTTATGATTTGTATTTATGGCTTCTCAATTTAGTCTCCATCTAGATTTCATTTTCTTTGTTCTTGTTTTACTGGTTTTTTGTTCTATTTTTCATTCCTACCAATAATTAAATCATCATTATCAATATCTTATATTTTTAAAAATTATTTATAATTTGCCTTAGCATCTATAGATTACATTGCCAAAACTACCTAAAGTGTAAGGAATAATCTCCAAAATATTTTATTTAATGTTATGCTAAAAAACGTAAAGTGTAAGGGGTAACATCTTTAGTACTTACTTTATAATGCCACCCTAAAAACTTTAAAGTCTAGTGGATATCCTTCATACTCTTTTTTAGTATGTTTTCTAGAAACCCTGAAGTGTAAGGAACAATATTTATGCTAAGTTCATTTCTATTACTTTTTTAGTATGTTTCCTAGAAACCTTGAAGTGCAAGGAACAACATTTGTGCTAAGTTAATTTCTATTGCAAAAACATGTTCTACTATTTAAAGAAAATGAAGTTGATTTAATTGGACCAAACATAATCTCTTTATCTTCTCTTATTTGATAATTGACTTTGTATCTTCTTTCATAACATTAATTACTTCTAAATTTGAACTTGCACATTGTAATTCCTCATATCATGCATCCTTCTTAGTCTTTTTTATGTTTTCTTCAAATAAACTATGATGAAATTTAACATCTTGTAAGATAGAGGAATTTCTTAACCATTTTTTAGAGTAAAAAATCCGTGACTAAAGTCATTTTCTACCACAATATGGTCATCTTCAATTTTTTATTTTTTATTGTTTTTATCCATAGAGGAGTTGGTTACATCCACATTCCTTTTCTAATGCCAAGCAAGATTTAAATCATGGGGTTTTCCCAAAAACACATAGTCCATCTTGTTGTTACTTAACTCAATGTGAGGAGGAGCACTAAGGGCTTGGGATTGGTACCACCATTGTCAGGTTAGCACACACTCAGCGAACACATGTCAAACTACTACCTTTGCACAAATAGGCATGCCCCTAGGGTTTGAACCTAGGTCTCTTATTGGTAAGTGCCAAAAATTACCAATCTACCTAGCCTTTAGGGACAATCATCTTAAATTTATATCATGAAAAAAATCATCTCTTTATTGATCATTTCAAATTTGTAAGATCTTACCATGTCTAAGTTTCATGGTATTTGTGGTATCAAAACTTAATATTTTCATGGTCTACTTGTTGATCCCATTTGTTGGTTCAAATTTATTTACAATGAATTTAGGCAATGGCTTTAAAATATTCATGAAAATGTATTCGTGTATACATTAAAATTTAGTGTCTCCTAGATAAAATCCTTTAAAATAAAACAATATCAAAAGAAGTGATTTTTCCCAAGTTATTTTCAAGATACTAGAAGCTTTCCAAGTTCTAAGTGATTTTAGAAGTGCTAAGTGATCAAGATCAAATGTCTTTTGGTGTTCTTTGGTTGCTCTGTTAACTAATTTATTGTTCTTGGTTGATAAGTGTCAAGCCTTGATGAGGAATCTACTATTTTGTGGAGGTCTTCATCCTTTTGTATATTCTTTCATTGCCACCAGGTTCATTACTATTTTTATCATTCTTAGATCATTAATTGTACATTTTTGTATCCTAGTTCACATTAATTAGATGTTTTTATACTTCTTCTACAAAATCATGCCCGATCCATACAAGGCATGATTTTTGCAGATCCAAAGTTGTGATTTCCCTTTATGGGGTGCAATTTTTGTTTCATCAATATTACAGGTAAGGTTTCACTCCTAAAACCTCAATCTATACCCGTGTGCTTCATTTAGGTCATAACACTATTGTTTGCATTCTATTTTTATGTTGTTTTATTTCATTGCATCCTTGCTTGTTCATCTCTAGAAAGGTCAGCAATCATTTTTTATTTCGAATGGTTAGATAAAAGGACCAAGGGGGCTTGACTACTATGCCTTCAAGCTTACTCATACAATGGCCTAAATAGACCCCCAAACATTGATCAATTTTTATAGGTTTTTGTGAAGCTATTTTGTAGGTTTGAAGTTGTTTGGACATTTTGGATGCAAGTTAAATATATGATCAATCATTGGATCAGATAAGTTACCTAATTTAAATTCTGAGGTTGTTTGTTGTTTTCTTTCTATCCATGTTTCTTCCAAATCTAGATCATAAATAAAATGAAAATATGTTGGTTAAATATCTAGGTATTTGAAAGAGAAAAAACATATAGTTTACATTCTAGGGTTAATTTTGTTTGTGCATTCTCTTAAAACCTTGCTAAATTGAAAAATATTTATTGTAGCTTAGGGTTTAGTCATCATTGAAAATCAAGAATCATTCTAGGGTTAGTCCTTGTTTGCTTGTATTTTTGTTTGGTTGCATTGTTATTGTAAAGCAAAAATTGACAACACCTAGATAGCAATAACAAAATCAACACACAAAATATATTACACAATGAAGAGATAAATTTGTATTAATATGGGGGAACCTTGATCTCCAATATTACAATATGATGTATATTGATACAATAATCACAATTGAAGGGATTTTGAAAACCCTTTTTTATAAATAATATTAGATGTCTTCTGCATCATCTTCTACTCCAAACAAGTTGTAGGTGGGCTTGAGTATCCCTACGAGACCACCTGAGCTACAACAACCATAAAAATATAGTTTCTATACCTAAAAAACAAATCAAAAACACTAAGAGGTCAATAGCATATGCGAGGGCTCCACTGTGTGAGACCCTCTAAAAATTATATCTACAAACCCTAGTGTTATAAATGATGAAATGCAAGCAAAGTACAAAAAAATAATATGTAAAATAATAAAATCTTTTACCTTGTTTAAGAATATCTGATTTATTTGATCCACTGCTTTATCTCTATGATCTAAAGGTGTGTGAACACTTAGAAGTGTTTGAGGGTTTATCAGTGGAAAAATGGAAGGCTAGGAAACGCCTTGGAGCATTTTGGAAGGGTTGTGAATGGCATACAACATTTTTGGGATGCTCAATAGCATTTAGGGAATCCTCAACAACATTCAAGGGATTCTGAGAGTACTGCAGAACCAGATCTGGTTTGCAAGGATTTTGGGAGATGGAAATAGAGGTTACAAAGTTGCCGAGGGGAGAGAATGATGGCGAGGTGCTAGTGGTTGTATGGGGATGGATGCAAGGATTTTCAAACCTTCACAAATAAAAAAACCACTTAACAAAAATTCTTAACCCTCATTCACAAGAGTGAATTATCTTTTATAACTTGCCTTTCATATGCTAGGGTTTCGATGACACCAACGTGTGGTCAAGATTAAAACATAATGGATGGCTAAGATTATAAATTTGATGTGTGTCACAGATCAAGTTAAGTGTATGGATAATATTAGGTTGTGATGAATGGCTATGATTTATTCACACAAACACACACACACATATATATATTTATATTAAATATATAAATATAAATATATAAAATATTTATATTTATATATAAAATATAAATAAATATACATATATAAATAAATAATGGACAGTTGTGATTGGATGATGTGTGGATGATAAGTGGCTAGGATTTGGTGTCTATAAATGCCCCTTTTGTATCATGTTGTGTAAAACACAATGTGGTGCAAAAACAAGAGACACTTGGGTTAGTTAAGTGGCTTTCTTTCCTTGGAGTGCAATTTTTTTTTTAAGAAAAAGGATGTGGATGTAGCTTACCCCATCGATTGGAAAATGAGTGAAGAATTAATATTACGAGCCAGTTGACATAATTATGGGTGATAATGTGGATATAAATGGGGGTTAACGATGTATTCTATTTTTTTCCCCAAAATATGCAAGGGGGTTTTGAAAATGTGGATGATTTGAATGATGTAAATGTCAGGAAAGTGACATAGATGATGATGCAATGATTGATTCTATTATTTTTCCCAATAGAAAAGGGGTTTTTGCCAATGGCATGTGATGTAAGTGTGATGTATGCTATTTTTACCCCAATATATGCAAGGGGGTTTTGGAAATATGTGGATGATATGAATGATGTAAATGTCAACAAAGTGACATAGATTATGATGCAATGATTGATTTTGTTCTTTACCCCAATAGAAAAGGTGTTTTTACAAATTTTAAAAGCAGGTTTATAATGTATTCTATTTTTTCACCAATATAAAAAGGGGTATATGACTGATGTAAATGAGTGAATTCCAATATGGTAAGTAAAAATCAAATTTGGTTGCCCCAATTTTGGGGTGCTTTTGTGTTGTTGAATAATATGATTTTTGGCATCATTGAAATGCAAAATGATGAAAATGTATAACATCAGGAACCAATCATCCTATGATAGGGTGATTACCAAGAATCCAAACCTAGTGGATATGTGCAATTCCTACATGTTAAATGAAATTATGTAGTATAAATTATCCATGTTTCAAGGCTCCATAGACAAGGTCATCAATGACATCTTTTGAGAAAAATAATAAGAGAATAGTCTCACTAAAAAAAAAATAGGGATCAAATGGATTTTGATATTGAACAAGAGGATGTTGAATTATGAGCAAGTATCCTTATGGTGATTTACCCATCCTATTGAATTTCATGGATAACTAATCATTGCAATCACTAGGGTAAATAGAGTAAACCACTAGATACAAGGTTTGCTTGAAATTTGTGAGTGAAATTGGCAAATGTTTGAATGAAAATGTAATTAGTAAAGTGGAAATGATGATGTATGATGTGAAATGTTTATGGAGATGCATTGATGAGTGAATTGGAAATTTTTGTGAAATTTGGAATTGTATTTGAATTTGGAGCAATTTTGGATAAATTTACGACTATTGGTTGCAAATGGAATTTAACCACCCAAATCAATCCATGTTATCTCAAAATGTGATGTAATGTTGTGATGAATGTCTAGGATGATAAAAATGGAAGTTATGTGAAATTTTGGGCCATTTTGAGGCTTTTGTACATAATTGGCGTTTTTGTGACTTTTGATCACAAACAAAAATGAAGTGTTAAAATCGATCCGTATATTTACAGAACATAATGGGATGATGAAATGTATGTATGAATTAATTTTGGAGTGATTTTGTGGAGGTAAGCTACATTTGTAAACTATTTTGGTGTTTTTGCAAATTTATAGAGCCATATGTCGACTAGCATTCACATCATGCATAGATATGAGAGAGTGTTTACCACTGTGTAAACATTGGGCAATGTTTGATTGCACTCTAAAGATACCCATGGGTGTTTGAGTGTGCAAAAATAAGCTATAAGAATTCTTTAGGGGTGAATTTGGATTCATTGTTGCATTCACGAGTACAAGAATCTATGTCTGAAGGAGAATGAGTGGACGAGTGAAGGAGTGTGGTGAAGTAAAGGATGGTAATGGATGGAGTGGATGCGGTAGTAGGAATGGAAGTGTAGGTGACTAAGATAAGTATCCTTGGCACTCTTTTTTGGATTTGTGCAATTTTTTTATTATATTTAAATGTTTTTGATTATGTAATGAATGTGATTGTGTGAAACTGTGTTGTGTTGTAGTTGTTGATATCGAAGGCTCAATATTGATTCTCACCTATTATACCTGGGGTGAGAAAGTCCTTGCAAAATGATGACTGGGATGAGCTAGAGGATATAGGGTTGGATGGAATGGCATGAGTTGAGGTGGTGAGGAAATATGAGGAATATTTATCAACCTTGGCTAAAATATGGGATCTATATAAGGGGACTTTCTAAACCTAGATAGGGGAGATGACTATGACACTAGAAGATGTGTATCACATATAAGGAGCATGAGTTGAGGAGGATTATGGAGATGAATGGAGTGATGTTAATATCCAAGGTGGAGGGATAAGGTATATGCCTATGTATGTGAAGGAGGAATTGGAGGTATTACCTACCTTGGTCATGTTCTTTTTAGCCAAAATAGTGGTGCCCAATAGCATTGGAATTTGGTTCCCATGGAACATGATTAGGTTAGTATACAATATAATCAATGATCCTCGAGTATATGCATGGGCATATAATTTTTTGCCCAACTATATGTGACCAGGAAATCGTGAATGATTGATAAATGAAATATTTGCATTAACCATATAGCTATGGAGCTATAGTTTATATAGGTTACAAAATAGCTAATCAAACTGAAAATACTATTGTCACGCCAACCAACGTGCCAAGAGGTAGAGAGTTTGATTTAGAACACTTCACCTAGGATATTTAGGAAATGACCATTAGATATTTAAGACAGGAAATATCTACATGGTAGAAAGTAGAAAAGTAAATGTAATAATCTACCTATGTAGTATAATGCAATATACTACCTATTTTACCTAGTGGAGTAAAAAGGTAAATATCCCAAAGAATGGAATATTACTCTAACATCCCCCCTTATTACATTATTTGGGTAAATGTATATAACTGCCCCAATACAGTGAAAAAGATGTTGAATTGCTGGTTCTTGCTCTGTCACAGTGCTCTGGCTACTCCTAAGCAAAAAGTGGGTCATTCCTCACTGTCTTCACACCAACGAATGTCCTTATTGTAATCTTGTCATCCAACCGAATTGCATGGGTAACCAACCACTGCAATCGCTAGGTGTAGTAGAGTAGATCACTTCATACGAGGTTCATTCAGTTACAATATGAGTTTGCAAAAGATAAGGTAGCTAAGGTGTCGGTCGTTGCCAAAAATGCACCCTTATAAGTTCCCCCCTTGTTGCAAAACATGTTGTAATTTTTGAAAGAAGTTTGACTAAGGTGTCGGTCACTGCCAAAAATGCACCCTTATAAGTCTTCTTCTCTTTTTACAAAACATTTGTGAAGAAAAGCAACGTATATCCCCCCTTAATTGCAAAATATGTACAACTCAAGAAGCTTTGTGAAGGATTTTACAAATATTGCCTCCTAGGCAATTTTACACCAGAAAATTCCCTCCTTTTGTTACAAGAACTTCAAACAATGAGAGTTTGCTATTTATGAAGCCTAAAAGAGGTACAAACACCCCTTTATTACAAGTACTTCAAACAAAAACTTATGCTATTTATGAAGCCTAAAAAAGAGAGAGGAAATGGTGCTTGCTTAAGGTGACAAAATGTGTTTTCCCTCTACAATACTGTCTTAGCAAGGAGCACTTTGTGTGCTCTCTCTGAACCAGAATCAGAATCGGAATTAGACACTTCACCAACAATATTGCCTTTGTTTTGCTTCTGTGTTGTGCCTTTATCTTTCTTGTTTTGCTTGTTTTTGAACCAACACCGATTGGTGTCATGGTTGTCCTTTTTACAATGCAAGCAAAACCTCTTTTGAGATTGCTTTCCCTTACCTTTTGAGGATGATCCTCCCTTTTGAAAGTTTCCTTTCTCCTTATCACCCTTATAGTTTGAATAAAGTGCATTGTTCGACACTTCATCATTTTGGAGTTGATTTGCTTCCTCAGTTTGAAGCAAATTGACTAACTCCACAAAGGTGACAACTCTTTGTGAAACATTAAGGGATGTAATCAACATTTTGTAGGATTCGGGAAGAGCTCTCAAGATTACTGAAGTCAAAATGGTGTCTTCAACTTTGGCCCCTAAAGCATTAAGCTTAGACTTCAGATCTGCCACTCTATAGAGGAATAGTTCTATTGATTCACCTGACTTCATATGGAGTGTATGAAGTTGTGTTTGAAGGTTTAGAACAGTTGATTGATTCTTGCCTTCAAAAATGGTACTAAGTGCATCCCATGCAGCTTTACCAATTTTAGCTTCACTTATGTGAGGTTGGATCTCATCAGTAGTTGCAAGGAGTATCAACATGAGAAGACGATTGTTCTTTTTGTCCCATGCTTTTTGATCTACTCCTGGTGATGCGGGTCTTGTTTCAGTGCCATCAACTAAATCCCACATGTCCTCTACAATCAAGATGGCTTTCATCTTAGTTTTCCATGTTGAATAGTTAGGACCCTTTAGCAATTGTGTATCACTTAAGTATTTATTGATAGTTGCCATGATGAAGGTCCTACAATTTGAACTAAGATGATCTTTCTTTCACTCTTAAGTGATATTTAATGGCACCTGCCTGAAAATTCTCTTGAAGAGAGATAATCAGTTGGAGGAAATTAAGCCAAACAAATAAGAGATGAAAGATAATTCACTCAAAAAAGATATTTAATGGCACCTGCCTGAAAATCCTCTTGAATAGGGATAATCAGTTTGAGGAAATTAAGCCAAACAAATAAGAGTGAATTAGGGGTTTTGTTGTTTGTAGGAGAGAATATCAAGTGAATATTGGCTTTAAATCTGTGCAAGGATTTACACAAATTATTAGTGAAATTTTGGGGTATGGAGTGTTCTTGATTCTATGACTTATAGTTGCAAAAAGAAATGATGCAACAATCAAACAAGAATGACCTCAAAATTCTTATCACCTAGGTGTCGGATGCAACCGAAAATGCACCTAATTTGCCAATGAAGGTGTCGAGTAAAATCGAAAATGCACCTTTTAATTTTTGCAACAAAATGTGTATTTGTGTTGTGCAAAAAAAATGATATTTTATGTCTCCTCCTTGTTTACAATTTTGCAAAAGAAGTACAATGTTGTCTTCCCCCCTTTATTTTGCAAAATTAACAAATCGAGCACTCCTTCCAAGACAAGTCGACACACGACCCGCGTTTGAAAGGCTTCCAGACCAGTCGACACACGACTTGGTTTTGTCTTCAACACTCAAAGATGGGTGGTGCATTAGGATCAAAAGGTTCTCGAATCCTCATGGGACCATAGCTTCTGTCCAACCCTTAATTTTTGTTCTTTCAAAAAAAAATTGAAGAGTTTTTATGTTTTGCAACAAAATTGTTTGTTTCTTTGTCTCTTTATGTGTGGAGAAAACATAAGAAATGGAATTGTTGTAGTTGCAAAAAAAAATTGGCTTTAAAAGTTTTCCAATTTGAATGCAAAAAATATTAACTTTTAAGACTCTATTTTGTATAATAAAACACCTTTTTGGCAAGAATAATCACTTAGTTAGGGAAAAAAATGATAATTCTTATAAAAAATAGTGTAAAATTATAAAAAATACTCTAAAAATTAATAATGTTAAGCAAAAAAAATGAAATTTTTTGATAAGTTAGCCAAATAATTAAGAAATATGCACCTTTGTGTAAAAAATGGAGCACGCGGGGGTCAATACGAAGACCTCTCACGCGTCAAGGAACCAACTTGACCACTGCACTGCTGGGGCGGCTTTGGAAGCTAGCCCAGCGTGCAGGTTATTGAAGACGCGGGCAGCACGTTTTATTTTTTTTTTTTAAATGCTGGGACTTTTGTCCCACATTCATCCCGTGAGGGATGAATCAAGGCTTTAAAAGCCTTGATGCGCAATAAAGCGCGTGATTGCCTTCGGGCAATCACGTAGCCAACGAAGCCTTTTGCCCACTGACACGTGTCGCCCCTTCGCCCAATCGCTTGGTGCCACTTGTCACTGTTGCGCCCAACCTTTAGTCGCCAGGTGTGGACTCTATCCAGATGCCATGTGTCCCCTGCTCTCCCCTCGAGATCTGAGTCAGCATGTCGAGTCAGGTAACCACTTGTCACTTCCCTGCCCTCGCCACGTGTGGCCTCTCTGCCCTCGCCACGTGTCACCTCTCAGGGTCCGTCCGAGTCAAAATTGTCGATGTGTCTGTGTCGAGGTAGGTTCAGGTGTCCTGCGTGGTCGAGTGTCTGGCCAGCGCATTGAGCGTTGCGCCAGGCACGTGAGGGCTCTCCTGCCCTCGACAGGCAACGCCTTGAGTGTTGTGTCGGGAGTGTGAGGGCGCTCCTACCCTCGATGCACTCCCGGTTGGCTTGGCCATAGGGGAGCGTGAGGGCGCTCCTACCCTCGATGCACTCCCGGTTGGCTTAGCCATGGGGGTCGCACTCCCACTGGGCGGGAGCCTCGAGATGGCCCCGTTCGAGTCCTCTCCTGCTATCGCGGTCGTCGACGGACTGTGTCCTGCCGTGTCGATCGCCTGCGGGCCCAATTCCTTAGAGGGGTGGGGTGGGTCTAGGAGAAAAAATCTTCAGATCCGCTTCCTCCGCCACCTTAGGAAACAAATACTAAATAGAAATTATCAAATCGAATTCAAAACTTAGGAAGTAGGGAAAAATTAAAGTCACCAAAAAAAATTGGTGCTTCCTCCTCGAAGCACGAGAAATCCTTCGCCTTGTCCAGTGGAACGAAGTTGACTCGTTGCGCTTCCTCCCTCTGGCTCTGATGCCAATGTGACCAGGAAATCGTGAATGATTGATAAATGAAATATTTGCATTAACCATATAGCTATGGAGCTATAGTTTATATAGGTTACAAAATAGCTAATCAAACTGAAAATACTATTGTCACGCCAACCAACGTGCCAAGAGGTAGAGAGTTTGATTTAGAACACTTCACCTAGGATATTTAGGAAATGACCATTAGATATTTAAGACAGTAAATATCTACATGGTAGAAAGTAGAAAAGTAAATGTAATAATCTACCTATGTAGTATAATGCAATATACTACCTATTTTACCTAGTGGAGTAAAAAGGTAAATATCCCAAAGAATGGAATATTACTCTAACACTATATGTGGAGCTATATGAGGTGAGGAGGCAGGGGTAGAAAGGGTTGGGTTGCAGTGTACTGCTATAGTTTTGGGACTACAAGCAATTTAATGTGGCTTATCCTATGGGATTACCTTGCGAGGAGTGGGATAGGGATTATCCTTATGATCTTAGATGATGGGTAGTTGAGGAGGTGCAACCAAGTTGTTCTAGTTATAGTGTCCAAGATTGTAGGGGTTTATGGGTAAGCTTTATGCTTGATCAGGTTTGTTAGATTCCATGGTGGGAGGCTAGGTAATCTAGTGATGGAGAGCAGCTACAAAGGAATTGGTATGCTAAATGGGTGGTTGGGTGACATGGGAGTGAGATGGAGTTGATCTAGTTCTCATGGGTACTATAGTAGTTTGGTCTGAGGTAGGGAGTTCTTGAGGTACCAGTAATCTATAGGCATCAATCAGATGAGTTGAGACTACCATATGTGGAGGAGTGGTGGGTGCAATATCAGGATGATGAGGAGATTTATCTCCTAGATATGGATGATGTCGGGATCAAAATGGAGTATGATGTATGGTTCACTTCACAGTCACCATGGATGCTGAATCAGATGGTCAAGGAGGGTCATAGGGATGAGGAACCAACAAAGGGTGTATATGAGGCTCCCCAATATCAAAGGTATTATCAGTCCAGTAGTTGAGGGAGGCATGTGAGGTATACAATAGAGTAGCCTCTAGAGATTGGAGGTTATGGTGGTAGGGATGAAATGGAGGAGATTCTAGAGAGACCTCTAGGTTGGAGTGAGGAGTGGGCTAGGATCGAGGTTGAGCAAGACAAGTTCTGATAGATGGTGGTAGATCAGGATGTAATGATGTTAAGAATACTTGGTGTTAGATGGATTTGGAGACACAAGTGGTGAAAATTGGATGAGCGGATATGATAGAGAGACTCCAAGCAAAGCTAACATAGAGGGACTCTTGTCAATGGCATGATGTATTACAACTTTGATCCTGATAGATGTATATCTAGGATTTAGAGGATCTACTCATGCAACACCATATTGGGTTTCCAGATCGAACCTCTTCTTCTGTAGTGGGTTATACTAAGCATGGTGACTCTAGGTATAGTGAATCTAGGTCTAGGGATCCTTCCAGGTCATAGGGGTTTGCCTATGGATATTAGCTAGTGCTGAGATGCACTTTTTGTATATGAACCTTGGTGCTATATTATGTATAGCCTTTGAGCATTCATTTTACATGCTATTATATATATATACACATGGCCTTTACTTTTATATTATGAATTTGTTTGGATTTTTATGTGAATGCATATGTATGTGTGATGGATGATAATGTAATTATGATGTGGATGAATGCAAATGAACTAATGTTCTAATAATCATTTGAAGTTTATATTTTTGCTTGATCATATTGATCATTGTTGTTTAATCAAGGGCACAAAAATGGTGGTATTTGAAGTGGAATACTCATGTAATAGTGTGGTATTGATATGAATGTTGTTGTGGCTTATGGATGGCTGACTTGGAATCATTTTATAGAGACTCAAACATACTAGTGATTTCTAACAATATCACTAAGTTTTGTCTAATTTCTCTAAGACCAAATGTGTGTGCAGTGAATTGTTCATTTACCAAATCATGAGTGTGGTACTGACTCAAAGAAATCAAGAACCAATGTGTGTGCAAGTGAGTTCTTTAATCCATATTGAGTAAATTAATATAAAAACTATTATGCAAGAGACAAAGAAGCTAGATTATCCTTATGTGTGGTCAGAGGTCTCTTCTAGAGAGACGTGTCACCAAGCATGAGCATACTCCATTGCCATTCTAGGATCTATAGCCCTAGTGGAGGTTAGCTCCATAGTACAATAATTTAATGTCTAGATTTGGGGATTTGGACTACCTAACCATCTCAATGGAAATGTAGTTCTATCCTTAAGAATTATGGATCTATTGTGTGTGATTTGGAAAATAATTAGAGCTTTGGAGAATCATATTCTCAACTAAAGTGTGATGAGAATTTTATCCTATCCTTACTAATTGTTCATTTTTTGGAAGTGTGAGTAGTGGTGAGGACCACTATTTTTTATTTTGGACTACATGCATAATGGGACAAGAAAATATGACATTTTTTGCTTTGAGGTTCAACCCAATCATGGTGTTATCCCTCTTTGACACAAGATGTTTTTAATGTGTGTAAGATGTGTTTGGTTCAAGAATGTTAGAGTCAATCCTAGAACTCAAGATTTTCTTACTGAAAATGTGACTTGGTCCTAGAGAAAACTTAATATGTTTTGGAGGTTACTTGCAACACTAGGAGTGGTTGAGTGACTGAAAACACCTAGTGGTAATGGAAATGTATTTTGCAAATGCAAAAATGATGTGTGAAGTGATGTAATGAAATGGATGGTGATTTGGGGGTGCCCCTGATTAAGGCAACAAGATTTACTAGATCAATGACCCCTAATATAATGGATAAAATGTACTAAAATATTTATGAATGTATTTTTGTAATGTGGATGTATGCAATGTGATGCATTATGAATGCAATGTTTATGAATGATGTTTTTGTGTATTAGCCATGTATATATACATATATGTAAATCACACTAATTCTCACCTATTATACCCAGGGTGAGAAAGGCCTTGCAAAAGGATGGTTAGGATAAGCTGGAGGATATGGGTTTGGTTGGAGTGGCATGAGTTGAGGTGGTGAGGGCAGATGAGGGATATATCTTAGCCTTGTATGAGAGATAGGATCCAGAGAGGACTTTATAGCTCCTGATAGGGTATATGACTATGACATTGGAATATGTGTATCACATATTTTGAGTGCTAGTGGAGGGGTTGGGTTGTAATGTACTAATGTAGTGTTGGGGATGGAAGCACTTCAATGTGGTTCATCCCATGGGGTTTCCTTACGAGGAGTGGGATAGGTATAAACCCTATGCTTTGAGATGGTAGGTAACTAAGGAGGTGCAATCAAGTCATCCTAGTTGTAGTGGCCAATATTACAAGGATCTTTGGGTAGGCATGATGCCTACTCAGGTTTTCTAGAGGCCATGGTAGGAGGTTAGGTGGCTTAGTGATGAAGAGCAAATATAGAGGACTTGATAGGCTATATGGGTGGTTGGGTGACATGGGAGTGAGGTGGATTTGATCTAGTTCTCATAGGTGTTGTAGTAGTTTGGGTTGAGGAAAGGGGTACTTGAGGCTCCAATACTCTATAGGTGTCGATAAGATGAGTCAAACCTACCTTGTGTGGATGAGTGGTGGGTGGACTATATGGATCATGAGGAGATAGATCTCGTGGATGTGGATAATACTAGGACCATAGTGGAGTATGATGCATGGTTTGATTCATAAATACCATGGGTGCTGAGTCAAGTGGTCAAGGAATATGGTGAGGATGAGAAGGCCACAAAGGGTGCAAATGAGGCTCCTCGATGTCAGAGACATCATCGATCTAGTAGGTAGGTTAGAGACACAACACATTAGCCACCAAATACTTAAGGTGATGATGGTGGTAGGTATGAAATGGATAAGAGTAAAAATATACCTCAAGATCAAAGTGAGGAGTGGATGAGCCTTGAGGTAGAGTGGGATTAGCTCTAGTAGATGGTGGTAGAGCGAGCTGCGGTGATAGCGGCTAAATAGGTTGAGGTTGACTTGTGAAGTGGTGTAATGAAATGGATGTGGACTTGGGAGTGCCCCTTATTAAGGCAACAAGATTTATTCGATCAATATATCTAGACTTAACAAATGGCCCCTAATATTATGGATGAAATATGTAGGAATGATAATGAATGTGATTGTGTAATACAAATGTGAAATACAGTGTATGAATGATGATTTTGTGTATTAGCCATGTATATATACATATATGTATATCACATTAAGCATGAAATTATATCAAGTGGATAATTTTAAGTGGTTCAGGTTCTTCTTCTCCCTCTAGACTGGCAAGTCTATATGTTCCTTGACCCACTTTTTGGGTGATAATGTATGGACCTAACCAATTAGCCACAAATTTATCATGAAAATGTGGTAATGCATTGGTATTTTGTTGATTTTATTTGAGGACAAGATCTCCTACTTGGAAATCATGTAGATGGAATTTTACATTGTAAGCATGCTTGAGACAATATTGATATACTTTTAAATGTTCTAAGGTATTAATCCACCTTTCATAAAGAAGTGTAAGTTGGTTAGGATGTGCTTGTCTAGAAGTGTCATCATCTATGAATTATTGCAATTAAATTCACAATGAGGGGATTTCGAGCTCAAGAGGCATGATTGCTTTAGAACTATAGATAAATTAGAATGGTGTTGCCCCAATAGACATGCAAATTCTTCTTCGATAAGCCCATAATGCCAAGGTGAGCTGAGTGTGCCAATCTCTATGATTTTCTTTAACTATTTTCTTGAGAATAGTGATCATGTTCTTATTGGTTGCCTTAGCTTGTCCATTTTCTTATGGGTAATAAGGAGTCAATAAATTGTGTTGGATATTATATTTCTTGCAAAGTACTTGAACATTCATTTTCTTTCAAAACTTGCCATTGTTAGAAATTATTTTCAAGGGATGCCAAAATGACAGATGATATGTTGAAGTATAAACTCCACAATCCTAGGTCTTGTTGCAGTGGTTAGAGGAATTACCTTGACCCACTTAGTGAAATATTCAGTGGCTATGATGATGAATGTGTGTTATCCCAAGGAAGGAGATGAGATTTTACCAATCAAGTCCAAATTCCATTATGAAAATGGCCAAAGGATTTGAATAGGTTGCAATGCTTGTGATGGTACATGATTCAAATTAACATGTTGATATTGTTGATATTTCTTGATGTAGGTGCAATAGTCACATTCCATGGTGGACCAATAATAACCCATGCATAAAATGCACTTTGCAATGGCCATCCCACTAAAATGACCACCACAAGTACCATCACAAGTTTTTGATATTGTTTTTTGGGCCTTTGCAGGCTTGAGATAATGAAGGATGACTCCATCATAACCACATATATACCACACATACCCCAAGAGAGTGAAACAAGATACCTTTTATTTAAAAGTTCGTTTAGTAGTTCGTGACATGTCGGATGGGAATGTTCCAAATTTGAGGAAGAACTTTGTTTGGCTAGACCAAGGCTCATATTACTCCACGTAGTTAAAGTGAATGTCCTTATCATATTTATATTCAACATGAGAAATTATAGATTTAGAGATTGTTGTGACCATTAGGGGTTGTACCTCTCCTTCAAAAATTACAATAAGTTGAGAATCATAAAATATCCTGATACGATTTATGCTCATAGCTAAGGTTGCTTGAACTCCTAATATTAAGGCTTTATACTCTGCATTATTGTTTGTGCATGGGAAATCGAGTTTGAATGATATTGGAATCAGTAACCCTTAGGGTGTATAGAACATTATTCTAGCACCTTATCCTTTTTCACACTTAGAACCATCAAAGAATAGTGTGATATCAACATCTTCCTTAGGAATGCCATATTCTTCTTGTTTAGTAAAAGTAAATACCAAATCATCTAGGATATTAATAATCAAATTTTGATCACTAGGAAGTGGATTTTTATGCAATCTGATCGGCTATTACCTGACCTTTAATGGATTTTTTTCTAATAAAATCAAGATCAAATTAGTTTAAAAGCATTATCCATTTTGTAGTGTGGGTGTTATTGTAAGTGCGAGACATCATGTATTGCAGAGGATTTTTGCAAGCTATGATATATGTTATGTGACTTACCATGTAATGTCTGAGTTTCTTGGTGGCAAAAACCACCGCTAAGCATAGTTTTTTGACATAAGCGTATTTGATTTCATAGCTTACCTATATTTGAATAATGTAATAGACAACTTGCTCTCAATTGTTTTCATTTTTCTAAGCAATCATTGTACCTAATGCAAAGTCCATTGCTGAGACATAAATATGGAAGGAGATCTTCAGGTGAGAAGGAGTTAATATTGGTGGAGAAGCTAGGTATTGCTTGATATCATCAAAAAAAATTTGACATTCATCTATCCACAAAAATATCACACCCTTTTGTAGTAGGTGATTGAATGACCTGCATTTTTCTGAGATTTATGCAATGAAATGATGGATCGATTGGATCTTTCCTTGTAAACAATGCAACTATTTCAAGTTTTTTGGGGGAGGTATCTCCATGATGGCCATGATATTGTTTGGGTCCACTTCAATATCTCTTTTGGTGAAAATTAATCCTAGAAGTTTTCCTGAGGTAATATCGAAGACACACTTCTTGGGGTTCAACCTTACATTATAATCTAGAAGTTGATCAAAGACTTTTTCCAAGACACCAATGTGCTCTTGTCAAGTGTTAGATTTTTCCAAGAGATCATACACATAATATTCGATGATCTTGTGCATGTAGTCATGGAAGATGTATGTCATGGCATGTTGATAAGTGGCACCTATATTTTTAAGGCCGAATAGCATCACCTTGTAGTGAATGATGTTTTGTGTTGGTCATCAAGATTGATTCAAATCTAGTTGTATCCTGAGAAACCATCCATTAAAGAAAGCATTTCATGGCCAGTGCAAGTGTCAAAACTCGTATCAATTTTTTGTAGAGGAAATTCATCCTTAGGAAATGCTTTGTTAATATCTCAAAAATCATTATAAATGTGTATCTCCCCGTTAGGTTTGTGAATGGGTACCATGTTTGAAAGCCACTCAATATAGTTAATGAGGACAATGAAACCCACATCTAATAGCTTTTGAAGCTCTTATTTGACCATGAGGGAAATGGTAGGATGCACCTTTAGGAATGTCTTTGTAGGACCATGCAAATATGTCCTTCTTCTTGAGGAGAGCTATTAATTGCTCTTATTCATAAACAGATAAATTTTTTCCAAGTTTAACAATTTGCAGATTGTCCATTTCTGAAATAAGGTTCACATAAATGGTATCTTCAAAGGACATGTGATAACCTTCGTCAAGTTTATGGGGCATTGGGATCAGATGAATGTCATCAATGGAATTATCAAACTCTTCTAACTCAGTCTCCTCTATGTATGGTTGGAAAACCTCAATATCTGAGGGTGAATGCAAAGATGAAGGCAAGGGTGAAGGTGAAGGTGACAAAGGGATGTAAGAAGAAAAAGCTCTTAACAATTCCTCAAAAAGGAAACATTTGACAAAGGATTATGGTGATGAAATTTGTTCCATATCAATAAGGCTAATATCAATTGGAATTGGTTTTTCCAAATCATATGGATTACGGAGTAGGGTGAATAAGTCAACATAATTAATGTTGACTTAGTGGGGGATGGTGGTTGACAATGGAATGGGTGGTTTTGACCTACTTTTTAGAATTGGTGAAGGAGCTTTGGAAACATGAATAACAACAAGTAACACTTGTAAATGCAAATGACAAAATCCATGGACATGCAATGCAAAGATTGTTTTTAGTATTATTTTTTAATTATGTATATATGTTAAAAAAAAATTCCAGTGAGGTGGATCAATGAAGTGGAGGTGGTGGTTCACTGGTTGGTTTAGCTCGTTCCCCTTGGAGGAGCAAATGGAAAATGGACTAGTGGATGGGGAACATTATGAGGTAATGCTCATCTTGTTCAATGAATAGAATGATTGTGGTTGATTCCTCTTTGGATTCATCAGAAGCTATTGATATGGCATCATATTATTCGTATGAATCCTCTTCAAAGTCATCATTGTGGTTGGTTTCCTCTTTTGAATTTAAATGGAGGATTTTGAAAGCTTGTTCAAAATATGAAGTGGTGGAATGAGAGTGGTAGTCTAAACATGAATGGTCATGCACTTCTAAATATGGAGTATCAATTATTAAGTGCATGCCTTGTTCATGTCATCCTAGGATATATCCTTGCCAATTGACTAAATGAAAGTATCAGGATGGAAATCCAAATATGTGCTCTATATTGGCAAGGGTTGGTTGTTTGGGTTTATCTAGAGGAGAAGGATTGGACGAGTAATTGGCCCCTCATATATGAAATTTATCCTATTAGGTTCTGAACGTATTGTGTACAATGCTCCTATAGATAAGGTTTGGTCACATGGATGACCATAATCCCTAACTATTTGGATGCTTATCAGTGTAACTTGAACATCTTGGACCACATATTAACCAATACCAGGATTGGTGATGTGGACTGCAACTTGTGAGGATGTGGATGTGTATGGATTGGATGTGGAAGTGGAAGTAGAAGGCTCATGGATGACTTGTGGCTTAGGTAATGGGAGGGACATGTGCTAGAATGGCATCTCAAAATCCACACATTTGGCTAGACCAAGGCTCATATGACTCCACATGGATAAAGCAAATGTCCTTATCATATTTAGATTCAACACAAGAAATTGCAAATTTAGAGATTATTGTGACCGTTAGGGGCTATACCTATCCTTAAATTATATTTGGAATCAATGATCCTAGAGAGGACATTAAATCTACAAATATAGTAGACAATCTAGGCAAGCTATCAATCTCATACCAATTAAATTTTGTAAGAAATTTCATTGCTACTTCATGATAAAGTTTGAGGACTTCTTATTTGCATTGGTATTCTTCATTTACTTGAAAAACAAGTTGAGAATTACCAAATATCTTGATATGCTTTATGATCATAGCTAAGGCTACTTGAATTCCTAATATTAAGGCTTCATACTCTGCATTATTGTTTCTACATGGTAAATCAAGTTTGAATGATAATAGAATCAGTATCCCCATGGGTGCTATTGTGGTTGCTCCACAACGTACCCCAAAATTGGGGACCCACCTTTAAATTTGAGTTTTTGAGAGTTTCGATTGTCTTTGAGCAAGCATGTTTGATGAAACCCTAGCCATGACCTTGTCATGGGGACTCCAAGGTTCTTTGTTTTGTGAGGTCTTTTTGTTCTCTTGTAAGAGTTGGCGTTTTGTTTTGTTGAAATCTTTGTTTGAGTGTTTTAGTCTCTTGGGTTAGTTTGATAAATTTAGTTTTTGTATTTAAGTTTTAGTGTTAAGGTTTATTGTTACATTTGGTTTTGGGT
This sequence comes from Wollemia nobilis, assembly GCA_028583015.1. Lineage (NCBI taxonomy): Eukaryota > Viridiplantae > Streptophyta > Pinopsida > Araucariales > Araucariaceae > Wollemia > Wollemia nobilis. Next base: position 4,668,904 of record JAQPPZ010001648.1, read on the forward strand.
TTTAATAAAGCCTTCAAGATTGATTGATTCAAATAAAGCATAAAAATTTAAATAATAAATATTTTACATATATATATACATATATATTTCAAATAGTAAAGAAGAAAATTAAAAGATATATATAATAATAATAATAAGTTTATATATATGTGTTATATATATATAAATAAATTTGAGATAAAAAAATAAAAATAAAGAGAATACAAAAATAATATCAAAATTATATATATATATATATATATATACACGACATTTGGTAGTACCATGAACATAAAAACACCTTACGTGGACAATGGATAAAGGACTGAGCCAGTGTAGAAATATGTATGTTTTTGATGTCAGAATAATCGACAGTTTCATAAACATATTGGATGTTACATTGCCATGTACGTAGGAGCACGATGATTTGGCAGCATTGATGGCATGCAGAAGAGGTTGACACGACAATAGACTGGGCCTACGAATACATATGAGGTGAATTGATTGGTGCATGCAGGGAGATGTTAGCCAACAGTTCATACAAAGTGGACTGGAAAGGCACGATAGTTAGGCGACCCATTTGACATGATTGGATGAACGCTATTTCCAACTAAATGATATATGTCACGTGATGAGGGGGTAGTTTGACAGTGGTTAGATAGAATAATTGACAGCATCCATGGGAAGCGAGTGTGTGAGGTTTAGCTTCAGTGGATGAATGTAGAATGGTTAGAATAGGTAGCATGCTACATGGAACATGGTAGGAGTCACATCAATGGTGATGTGATATCAACAACATAGATGGAATTTATTTGATGATGAAATGGTGAGTGGCATTGACGATGTCGTACACAAACCAATAGACTCTTGAGCAAGATTTTACCGTGACCAATTGGACTATAGTAACACCACATAGTAGGGACAACATATTCTCAAGCAATGAAGAATACATGGATGCAGAAGATGATGTCGTGACTAGATTGTGTTAACAACACAGATTTTGGAGATTGCACAATGACAATCAGAAAGAAGTACGCTAAGGAGGATTTCCATGTCAATAATGATGTGGATGCTACATTGAACAGGATTCAAGGTCAGATGAAATAAATTTTGATGCGCCCATAGCCCAAGTTAATAATGAAACAACGTAGTACAGGGTAATCGGGTTATCGAGGACAACTAACATTGATAACTAGCAACTACGTGGTAGTTGTAGTACATAAAACTACCCATGTAGCATCCATTACCAAATTTAGGGAAGCACAATAGAGGACGGTTTCACTCGTAGTGATACAATAGGCTTGCAGACAATGAGAGAATGGTAATAGGACAAGAGAGTCAAAATCATAACACGGGGTGATTTGAGACAATGTGCACCGAGAAGACACAATGGTTTATGTTTTTTTTTTAATTTTGAAAAAAAACTTGTATTAAGACATAAATCAATTACAATGTGGGAAGAGCCTCTTCCCAGCCGAGGTTCGAGAGGACACAGTCATACAATAGTAAAGGAAGAACTGCACCGGAGCCAATTTTTGTGAACCAAAAACTAGCTGCCATGGGGTCCCCCATCGTACTCTATTTTTTCGAAGGTCATTAGCTCAAGGACCTTTCAAGACCCTGTCTAATCACCTCATCCTCAATATCCATGTCACTGTGCAACTGAACTCCAACCTCATTTTTTGCACCCATCTTAGCCAAAAAGTCAGCCACTTTGTTCAAATATCTACTCGTATAAACTGGGATCATGTCCTCCAATTCCTTCCATAATTCTTTAATTTGGGTAACAAGATCCCTCAACCTCCAAGATTTCAGATCAAAGTTCCTCATGCAGTCTAGAGCTCCAACCATTATTTGAGAGTCTGATTCAAGAATAATCCTGCTGTGGCCATGTTTCACTGCCCAAACTAAAGCAGAATTGATGGCAATGGCTTCAGCTTCATTGTTAGTGGTTCTTCCCAGGCCTTGCAATTCCCAATAGAGCATAGCCCCAGCATGGTTCTAGCACACCACTCCAATTATGGCTCTGCCCAGATTGCTTTTTGTAGCTCCATCAGTATTGATTTTAATCCAACCTTTAGGGGGATGTTTCCAACAATTTTTGTCCTATCCCTCTTGCAGTTCAACACGTTCTTCCATAGCTCCAATGTCAATTTGAGCTTCCTCATCAGCATGAACAGCCACAGTTTCAGTAACCTTGCTCCAAATGGTCTGCCAAACCCCGTCTAGAGCAGTAAAATTTTCTCTAAAAATTTTGGCATTTCTTTCCAACCATACTTGCCACCAGATAAAGCTTAAAATGAGCTCCCAGCCAATATGAAGAGCTTTAGATTTGAATCTACCTTTCTACCATTTTTCCTAGATATTCATCCGGTTCAGGTCACCACTTACTTGAATTTTAAAGTATGCAAACCAATGCAGCCAAATCTGTCGGGTGAAAGGGCAACCAAACAACAAATGGTCAACAGTTTCCTCACTCTTGTAGCATAGTACACATTGAGAAGGGCCGATGATACCTTTTGATCTAAGATTATCAAAAGTGAGGATTCCATTATGCATGCACTGCCAGGAAAAAAAGTTAACTTTCGGCTAGCCTTTAGAGTGCCAGATTTTCCTCCAGTCCTCAACCTAAAAAGTATGAGGGGGGGCTCTGGGAGAATGTTGTCATATCCGTCCTTTACTATATAGACACCAAGAATCCCAAAGCCCCAAGCTAATTCATCCTCCATGTCTCCCCCTATAAGAAATATTTCTATCAAAATTTTAGTCATGATGGGAGTCAAATCCGGAGGGATTGAAATGGGCCACTCATCCAACTTCTTGAACTGCTTAAACTTACACTCCCCCAGCTGAGTAGTTGTGAAATAAATTTCAATATGGATCCATCCCTTGGCTTCAATGGCTTCTTTTATTGGCTGTAATTCTAGAAATTTAGCAATGATGGGTGGGAACTGATCCCAAGAATTTGTCCAAAAATGAGCCTTCTCCCCTCTTCCCACTTTCCAAAATAAGCGGTCTTTAACAACCTAAGACCCTAACTTGAGAGCCTGCCAAACTAGGGACCCAGTACCATCCAAGGGGATGTGAGCTACATCATTTGGGTTGGCCTATCCCAGGTATTTGCTAGTTAGGATTCTACTGAAAAGGGAGGTGGGTTGGGAGATCCATCTCCAGTACAGCTTTCCAGCCAATGCTTTATTATTCAGCTTAGATTTTCTCAAACCCAGACCTCCTTTAACCTTGGGCTGGGTAACTTTGTCCCAGCCCACTAAGGCCCACTTTCTATATCCCTTTGATCCTTCCCATAAAAACTTTCTAGCCATCTTGTCCAACTCTTTCCATATTGTAATCGGGGCAGTCAGGATAGAAAATTTGTAAATTGGCATGGCTTGAATAACTGACTGTAAGAACGTTAATCTGCCACCATAACTTAACCACTTGTGAGACCAGTGATTAATTATATCCTTGATACACTCCAGAAGATTCCTCCATGTGTCTAATTTTATCTTCTTAAAGTGCAAGGGGACCCCCAAGTAAACCACTGGGAGAGAAGTCCTTGTGAATCCTAGGATTTCTAAAATTCTGTTCTAAAGCCTTTGCTCCAAATTAAAAAAAACCACTTTGGATTTCTTGTCATTAATGACCTGTTGAGTAGCCCTAAGATAGACATTAAGAGTATCCCTAATCATTCTTGCTTCCCTAAAGCTGGCCACTCCCACCAAACCAGTGTCATCCACAAACTGTAGGTGCATTAAAACTTCGTCACCCACCCTGATACCCAATAATCTACCTTGTTGTCTTCTCCTCAAGAAAAGTCTGCCAAGACCTTCAGCCAAAATGAGAAAAAGATAAGGAGAACATGGATCCCCCTAGCGCAGTCCTAGAGTAGCTCCAAATGGTTGCGAAGGAAGGCCCTTGATTAGCATAGAGTAAGTCGGGGTAGAGACACAGCTCATGACCCACTCTATCTAGTCCTAAGAGAAACCAAAGGGTGCCATCATTTTAGCCAGGAAACTCCATTCAACCCTGTCATAAGCCTTTGACATGTCCAGTTTTATGAACATCCCTTTATTACCAGAAGTGTGCATTGAATGGATTGCTTCCTGGGACACAACCACCCCATCCAAAATCTGTTGTCCCTCAACAAAACCCCCTTGCTCAGAGGAGACAATGTTGTGAAGAAGAGGTTTTAGGCACTCAACCATTACCTTTGTGATTATTTTTTACAACACATTACATAAGGCAATAGGCCTATAATCTGAAATATGAACCCCCTCCTCCCCTTTTGGAATTAAGGTAATGAAAGTGTGGTTTATAGCTTTAAGCATTCTCTTATTTTCTTTGGACTCTTCTACAACAGCTAATACATCTTCCTCTAAGTAGTCCTAGAAATCCTGAAAAAACTCAATTGGGAAGCCGTCTGGACCTGGAGTTTTACCAGTGCTCATTCCAAAGACCATAGTTTTCAATTCATCTCTATCAATGGGTTTGAGGAGGGCCTGATTTTCATCCTTAGAAATAACAACAGGTATGATAGAAATAACTTCATTTTGGGCCTCTACATCTTGTACCACACTTTCCTTAAAAATCTTAGAAAAATAATCCATAGCATGGGAATGCATACCTGGAAGTGTATCAAAGGAATGACCATTCTCATCTTGAAGGGCCTCCATCTTGTTCATCTGTCTTCGAGCACAAGCAGTTCGATGAAAGAATTTTGTATTTCTGTCCCCTTCTAATAACCAGTTGATTGTTGCTCTCTTCTTCCAATAGGTTTCCTCCTGGTTGTCAATGTCCTCAACCGCTGTATGCAGGACATCATCCTCAGCTTTGAGCTGGTCTGTAGTTACTCCCTCTCTGAACTATTTTTGGACCTCATCCCATTTGGCCACCAATGGAGCTCTTTGGGCCTAGAAGTCTGTTTTATTAGCATGCCTCCAATACTTCAACTAAGTTTTAACATATTGTAGTTGTTTGTGGATTCTGAACATTGCTCTCCCATAAGTTGGGCAACCTTCTTCCCACCACTGTGGAATTTTCTCCCGAAGTTCTTCTTTCTGAAGCCAAAAATTCTCAAATCTGAAAGGTTTATGATGCTGCCCCATCCTAGTCCCGCCTTCCAACAGAATGGGACAGTGATCTAAAACTGGGCCTTCTAAAATTTGAAAATTTATATTCCATTTTACAAATGCCTCCTCTGAAACCAAAAAATGATCTAGCTTAACCTTCCTGCTATGTGGCTCCCACCTTTTATTAGTCCAAGTGTAGTTAATGCCAGGACATTTAATGTCCACTAAGTGCAAAGCTTGGACTTGGGCAATCATGAAACGGTCCCCTGGGTCCAAAAATGGTGTTCCCCCTTCCTGATCTCTAGAATATAATTTAGCGTTAAATTCCCCCGCTATAATCCAGTCTAGATCTTCCCTTGAGGTTTGCATGTTATGCACAGCCTTCCACTGCCACCTCTGACCATCTAGGCTTTGAGACCCATAAAAGTTTATGATTAGAATGTGTTCTGCAGTGACATTATTCCTAAAAAGAGAAGTGAGAACACCCCTCTAGGCAAGATGTTCTATTGCAGACCATTCAAGAGAGTTCCACAGAGTAACAATCCCCCTTGAGGCACCTTGGGCAACCACATCCATATGACCAGCACCCCTCCAAATTTTGTTGACTATTTTGGACATAAGATCTAATGACATCTTAGTCTCCTATAAAAGCAAAAAATCAGTATTACAATTCTCTAAAAGTCTTCGAACAGCAGATTGATGGGTTCTGCTATTTAAACCCCTCACATTCCATGATTGTATAATCATTGGTTACCCTAGGAGCAATAAGAGTCTATTGGCCTCACCGATCCTCCCGTGATCAGTTTGTCTCCTTGGACTACTAGCAACTCCTTATTGGATCTTCTACCTACTCCCTGAGAATTGCTATTTTTTGATCTTTTTTCTACCTGGGTTATCCCCAAAGTTGGCCTTTCCCTATTCTTCTCTACTATTCCCATGCTGACATCCTGAGATACTGTCTGCTCCTAGTTATGCACTACTAAAGCCCCTGAACACACTGGCTATGATACCTCACTGAGTTCAACTACCTGCTGTATGACGAAAGGAGATGAGAGGGGGAGTTGCACGAGAATATTAGAATTTTCCTTATTATCCTCCATGCCCTCCATAAATTGTTCCTCTTCGTCAACCAGTGACTTAAATATCTCATACCTATTGGCAGGTCTAAGATGGGATTGCTCCTTTCCATATTTTTTCTTTGTCCGTATTTTTCTTTTGGGCTGTTCAAAACCCTCTCTCTGAGCTTCCTGGCCCTAAATGGTGCTATTAGAATCTTTATTAAGTGTTGTCTTATCCTCTTTATGCAGGTTTGGCATTCATAAAGGGGAATCCATTTTAGCATTCATATTATTAGGGTAGAAATGGGCCAAATGTCCATGTTTGTGACAAAACCTACATCTAAAGGGTAGGGCCTCATAGTCTAGTTGTTGAATCCAGGAGAGTCCTACCAATTCAATTTCCATCTCTACCGACAAAGGCTAGCTAAGATCCATCTCCACACATATTCTTGCATACACCGCCAGTCTCCCTTCAATTGTGTCTCTGGAAACACCCAGATGTCTTTCAATAGAATTGCCAATCCTTGCCAACACCTGCTCACTCCAGAATTCCATTGGAAGAGCATATAGTCGGATCCATACTGGGACAGTAGTAGGTTCAACTCGGGGATCGAATCCCACTCTCCATGGTTGAACAAATAGCCCTTCCGGGCCATGATTTTTCTTCTCTAACTTGAAAGCCCTATTTCTATCGGCCAAAGACGAAAAGCTAATAATAAAATATCCATTGCTAATAAACCACAATGAATACTCACCGTGAGGCTCCTAGTTTTGGCGGATCCAAGAGTGCAAAAAATTTAGGGAAGGACGTATACCCATGAACTTGTAGATTAAATCATGATTAGCTCTGTAAATGACTGATTCTTCAACCATACTTGGCTCGATGACAATTTTTGGCCTGGTTTCAGCCTGCAACAAACATCCATTCACACGATGTGCTATCGACCTATTCCCAGCAGTCATGAAGAGCATTTTATATGCCATTTTTTGAGCTTCGTCGTTCTTTGGAGGAGATTTTTCTTTAAACAAATATGCATATGAACTGCTACTCCCTGGAAAAGGAGCCATAGAAGTCCCCATTGGACCCGCTTGGGGCACCAATCTAGCCTTCAGATCCACCGTACCCCGAAAGCACTTCTGCAATCCAACTGATGCCCTAGATTTTTGAAGTTCCAGAAACCCTAGTTCAGCCATTTCTCTCGCACAATGGTTTATGTTAGTATAGATTCATTGGGCATATAAAAAAAAGTGTCATGAGAAAATATTAAAATATTTCATATAAGAAAAGAAAATCCAAATATTGGCTAATAAATGAGGCATATTTGTTATGATTGTAACTAAGAGAAAGGGAATAAATTAAGAGTGTTATAATTATGAAACACTCAAAGCATCCATGTGTATGGAAAATAATGGAAGAAAAATAAATGTTACATTTCATTGAATGGAATTGGAAAACCAAGCAAGACAAAATTGGAAATGAAGGGACACACCATCAAAGTCTAAACAGTCGAAGGATAGAAAGAAGAAAACAACATTGGAAAGCAAAAATAAGGAGAAACAAAACCAAGAGTTTGTGGAAAAATTTAAAAACCCGTTGAAACGCAGGCACATAGGCTGGATTTTTTAGGACCTAGCTTAACCATGAAGGCCAAATTTATGAATGGTTTTACCAATCACTGGACTACTTTTCATCACATTATGCCTATTTTAGGGGCTATAATTTCTGCACACATATGGAATATTGAATACCTTTTCATTTGCAATATTATGGAGATATATCATATTTAATGCATTTTTTATGGTTAATTTGTTTTATTTCCAGCATATTGCATCCTTTCCTTAGAAGCTTGCATTGCATTAGTTGTTCAATTGCATAATTTCTGGTAACACTAATACTGGTTTTTGTGCAGAATGTTCATGCCTGCAGGGTTTGTGAAGAAATTCAGAGTTGCAATATTTCTGTTATTTCATTTTTTTTATTTGTTTTATTTCTCTTTTTTTTGCATATATTTTTTTTAATTTTTTAGAGATTAAAATAAAAATTGAAAAAAAATTAAAATCCAAAAATAAATGCATCGCTGGGTAGAATGAACTTCAAATTTTCATGTTGCACATTTACATTTTCATTCTTAAACTATTTCGATTTTACAAAAAAATATTTAAAATTTCTGTTTTATGCAGATTTTTATAATTTCGAAATTTTATTTTTCACCTTTTGAAGCCAAATCAGATTTTTTCAGCTTTATGTTTCATTTGCAAGCATAAAATGAACTTCTTTTAATGAAAATTTCAATTTCATTAAAATGGGGTAAATTTTAATGGCATTTCATAAGTTACCATTTTCAGAGCAATAAATGCACTTCTCTTTATAAAAATTTTGATTTCATCAAAGAGAGGTAATTCATCATTACATCAAAGGCTAGTATTTTAAAACATTAAATTATTTATGAAAATGCTGATTTCATTAAAGAGGGATAATTAATTATCACATTTCAAGGCCATTATTTGAAGGCAATAAATTGTCCTATCTTTATGAAAATTAATTTCATCAAAGAGGGATAATTTATTTATTATATTGAAGGCTATCTTTATATCCATGATAGAAGCTATATTTAAGGAATCCATTCATCTTTTCATATTCACATTCATGGATATATTTTAATCTTCATTCTCATGCTTAAAATAGGATTTAATGCATGGTAAAAGCTTGTTTAAAATCTACTTAATCCAAAGAAGATAAAATCTATCTTAAAATCCTCCAAGATAAAAAGAATTAAGGCACTACATCGTGGTCATATGAGGGCCAATTCACATTTGCTTTTATTTAAGTTTCATGAACAATCATTAATTTAGCATGGTAAAATGAACCAACACATACCCCTTGTTAATAGTTACTTGCAATCACTAAGGTGTTCTTTACATTAATATATATATATATATATATATATATATATATATATATATATATATATATATATATAGTAAGATTACTAATACACATGCACAAATGCTTATGTAGTAGAGACCTCGGAGAAGTTGTTTTGTTTGACTTCTTTGCAAGAGAGGGTTTTGAGATCAAAATCCTAAGGGAGAGTGTGAATTTGCAATTGGGTAAAATTATCACTTAACATTTTGGTTCTAGAAGGAGGGCATGAATTGGTATTCATTGATCTAATGCTTTTGGATTATTCATGGTTACTCAAGAGTTTTAATTGCTAAATATTTCAAGTTCATTTGATTAGCATCTTTGGCATCCTTTAGCACTCAACACTTTGGGAGATAGGAGGATTTGAATGGATTTATTTTATTGCTATTTAGATGCTAAATTGTTCATGTTACTTGAAATATTTATTTAAAAACATTGGTCTTGACTAACGAGGTTTTGTTTCCATATGATTACTTTCATTGATTCTAACATTCTCTATTTGATGATGCGTTAATACTAACCTTTTTGTAAATTTAAGAATGTTCTTCAATGTCATGATTTAATGGATACATATTCTTTTGGTTGATGCTAACATGATGATTCATATGTTAAAAATTTGAGATTGGTTAGTCATTCCTTTATTTTTTGTAAGAAATCCTTATTTGAGTAACAAATTGACTTTGAAGTTATTCTTTGAATTTCACTAATGGCATTAAATTTTCCAACTAGGGTAGAAACTTCACTGTGGATAGCTGGCTATTATCGTCACTTGGATAGGCCTACTCATCAAATTCCTCAAGGTGTAGAAAATAATTTACCTATGTTTAAGCATGATGTGACCTCAGTTAAAGAACATATTCAAAGATACAATGACACCTTAAGGCAATTGCAAATATGGAAATTTGGTATTCCTTGTAGATTATTTTCATATATATTGGATGAGGTTGTGTATGAGTGGTACCTACACCTACTTGTAGAATCCATCACTTCTTGGGCTCAACTAGAAGCAACATTCACTAGCCATTTTAAAAAACAAGTTGACCTTGTTTTGAGGTTAAATCAATTGGTATCTATCCGTAGGGAAACTAATGAGTCCATGAGTGAATTCAATGATATATTTCATAAGTTGTATACCAAAGTGGTGCTCCATTTCTTCATTTAAGAAGAGAGAGCTATCGAAATATACACGAGAGCTATACAAACCGTAGTGGCTAAATTTTTAAGGGAAAATCTTGATGATCCATCTTTGCATAGAGTCTATGAGGCCATGATAGAATTAGAATAATGGGTCATTTTGGAAAGAGAAAAGATGGACCAACCATAATTGATTAACCCTAGGGTGAACGATCAAGGGGACGAAGTAGAATGTCCAAATATTACAACCACCTTAGATTCCATCCAAGAGGATGTGCAAGTCTCAAATCAAAGGTCTATTAATGAGGATTGGGATGAAAAAACCCGTAAGGATATGATTTTGTCCAAACCCATGGTGTACACCTCTCCTATGGATAAGGTTGGGTCACATGGATGACCATAATCCCTCACTATTTGGATGCTTATTGGTGTAACTTAAACATCTTGGACCACATATTCACCAATGCCAATATTGGTGGTGTGGATTGCAACTTGTAAGGACGTGAATGTTGATGGATTGGATGTGGAAGTGGAAGTAGAAGGCTCATGGATGACTTGTGGCTTAGGTAATGGGAGGGACATGTGCTAGAATGTCATATCACAATTCATTAAATTGACTTATGAGACATTAGCGGGTGGATATGAAGATGGATTTGGCTGAAGGGTTTGATGGATGGTTGATGATGCTAGGGTAGTGGATGTTGATGTTGATGATGCGGATGGAATGGTAGTGAATGTTGATGATGCGGATGAAATGGTAGTGGATATTGATGTTGATGATGTAGACAGAATCATAATGGATTTTGATTATGATGATATCAATGGAATGGTAGTGGATATTGATGTTGATGATATGGATGGAATAGTAGTGGATGTTGATGTTGATGATGTGGATGGAATGACAGTGGATGTAGATGTTGATGATCTGGATGAAATGGTAGTGATGGGAAACTTCTTAGGAATGGGAGTATTGGATGAATAAGTGGGGGATGATGTGGTTGATGATATTAGAAATATATGGCTTGATGGAAGTGTGGGTTTGTAGGTATTTGAAATGAAATTGTAATACTTAAATGGTTTGATGTCCACTGGTATACAATGAACATATCCCTCATGTACAAATTTTAAACATTGATGCAAAATAGAAGGGACACATTTCATCTCCTTGATCCATGGGCATCCAAGATGTACATTGTAAGCTATGGATCTCTCCAGGATGTTAAACATGGTGTATAATTTTTTTACCCCCACTTCTATGGGTAAAATGATAGTGCCAACTATGGAACAAAGAGCATAATTGAATGCTCTTAGGGTGAATGTGGATTTGGTTATGTGGGATGGTGAAATATTAAGATGTTGGAGGGTAGATGTGGTGATGGTGTTGATGTAGGAACCGATGTCAATTAACACTCGTTTAAATGACTTCCTATCAACTTGAGCCATAATATGTAATGGAGGATCCACTGCTTCTGATGACATTTATTTAATTTCAAAATCAAAGAATGTGATGGAAGGCTCCATGCACGCTCGAATGCTACCCATAAAATTATTTAAGGCATTAGTATCTTGGGATTGGAGTTCAATGGATTTAAAATTTTCCTTTAATACCTCGCGGTATGGGGTAGATTGTTGAATTAGCTCATAGATAGTTTGGCTGAAGCTATTTTAAGGCTAGTTATTAGTCAGTTACTTAGTGACATGATGAGTCATTGTGGAAAATTTGGAATATGAATTGGTTGTGATGGATGATTTGGTAGATGGATTGGTTGGGATGAGTTGGTGAAAAAATATATGGGTGATGATGAATTGGCAGCTTGAGGAGACACATTTGTTTGAGGTGCTATAGGATGTTGGACTTATTGTTGTTGTTAATTTTGTCTATTGGTGCTTCTTTGACCATGGGTGAATACATGAATAGCACCCATAAAACCTTGTTATTGTTGTGCACGATTGAACTGATTAGAAGTATTTATGGTTGACCCCCCTATTGCATGTTGTTGTTTTTCATGATAAGGAAGTGGAGTTTGATATATACCTAGATTTTGGTTTTGTTGAGCTAAGGGACTATCAAACTTAATGGCCTCCAAGTCTATTAGGTCTTGGACTATGTCTTTTAATGAGAAATAATTATTAATGTCATGCCCATTCTGTCGATGGTAAGTGCAAAATAAATGTTCCCTATAGCTCTTGTTATGTTTGGTTGGATCATCGAGTAAAACATTATGTAAGGCAAGTTGATTTGTTTCATACAACCTATGAAATATAGATGCATATGATTTGGATAGGGGTGTGTAAGTGCAATTTTGTTAAAAATATTGTCAACATTGGCAATTTTCCATAGTTGGTGCTATGGCATGAGGTTGGTGAGGTGGGGAAATCACTTGATAATTGATTTTTTGTACTTGTTGTTATTGGTTGTTGTTGTTGTTGAGTCAGTTGACTCATGACCACTTGATTTACTTGACTAGGCTTTGAATGGTTTGAATAACTTCCTTTTACTTGGACCTTGTTTTGCCATTCCTTTTTCTTAGGATTTATCTTAACCTCTTGGATTTTTATCTCTTCAATAATACAAGCTTGGGCAAGAGCCTCATCATATGTTCTATATTTCTAAAGTTGCAACAACAAGGATATGGGTTTTAAGCAACTCCTTATGAACATTTTATTTAGTTATTCCATTGGTAGGGATAATGAAAATTTGGTAATAAATACCCTCCAAAATTTACCAAAATCATATACTGATTCTTCTTCAAATTATCTAAGGTTGTACAAGTCACTCAATGTGGTCTTATTACGAACATTGAGGGAAAATATTTATAAACATTGATCTACCAACTATTCAAATGTTAAAATATTGTGATGAAGAAAATGATTATACCAGTCTTGAGAATCTCCCCCCTATGTCTGAGGAAAATTTTGAAGCATCAAACCATATTGGTCTTGAATCTGAAAACATGAGTGAATAAATGTGTTGATGTGCTCTTGAGGGTTCTCAGTCCCTTTAAATTTGTCAAATTATGGTATTATGAAGTCTACCAAATATGGTGATGGTGGTACCAAAAAATGGATAGGTTTATTGACTAGCTATATCAAAGTGGGCTTCTGGAACATCATACCAGGAGTATACCGAATCAAGCTATCAATATGTTATTGCATTGCTAGGATTGTAGGGTCCTCCACTTGTGTGTGAAAGCTCTAGATTTTTTTATGATCATGCGAAGGTGGGGTGTATGGAGTGATGATTTTATGAGATGGATTATGATGACAATGACTTGATGGATTGAAGGGTACTTGATGATGGTAGGCATGGTGGTGGAATTATTTTTATTTATGAAATAGAGGTGAATTTTAGGGGATGTGAATGTGTTGGATTGTGGAAGTGGGGTTAGTATAAGAGAATGCATGTGGTGGATAAAAACTTAAGAAGGTTGTGATACCCAGGATGGATTTGAAGTGAAGTAGGAGTTTTGTCTTGGGATGGAATGGGGTTTGAAATTTGCTATTTATATTTTCTATTTGGGGTAAGAATGAGCATCTTGATAGCCCATGAGCAATTGATTAAGGTGTTTCCATACTTTATGAATGACAATTTCTAAAGTATATGGTGTGGTGGAAGTGGATGGAGGTGAGTTGTGAATGCTGGTCATGTTAGTGGAAGTTGGTGGGGGGTAAGTTGCAAAAGGGATTGCAATAGAATAAGGGGTGGTGGAAGGAATAATAGATGGAATTTGTGAAGCTGCATTGATATGTACTTCATAGAGTGGATTGGTGTAGGTTGTTGTATGGGTATATGGGATGGAGGTGATTTCACTATGTTGTGGTGGGAACATGTGATGTGAGTGTGTAGAAGTAACCTCAAAAGGAGGGTTGGTGTGGACTTGGTTGAAGGTGTGGGGATGTGAATGAGTAAGTTTTAGTTGAGAATAAATAACTTGGTTGTGTGGAATATTGAGTTGTTCTAGTATTGGTCTAGTTGGTCTTAAGTAAGCTCTAAATTTATCCATGTATATGTATGGGGTGCGATGGTCAGTTGGTGTGGAAGACTTGGTTTGTGGGATGGAAGTGTGAATAGACCTTTCCATCACATCTAAATTTGAATTAAATACAAAATGCAAAGGTCTAACAAAAAAACTAGAATATCTTATCTGTGTCACACTTACGAGGTTAGCCACATAAGTGATTGGAAAAGATGCGATGCACTCCATGGATAAAGTGGTTTGGTTAGTGTATGTTTGACTCATGATTCTATATTGGCTTCGAGTTGAAACTATAAGCTAATGAGCCAACTGGGGTAGTGAATGTGGAGAATGTGTATGAAAATGTTGAATGATAATGAAAGCACATGTAATCAAACAAATGATTGAATCCTATGTTCTGTATTTTTTTTTGGGATTTTGTGTTTTGATGTATGCATAATACTATAATGACTATGCAGTATGGATTCCTACGATGTATGGCAAATGAGAACTTTTCTGGTGATGAAATCTACAAACTTTACTCATGGGTTGGTAAAGTGTCTATGGGGCAAGACAACGAATGGAGATGAAACCCACCATAATTGGTCTTTATCAATGGTTGGTGATGAAGTCCAACTCACTGATGTTTAAAGTGAGGTGTGCAATCATGTGTGCTTACTTTTATAGTTTCAATTGTTTATGGTGTTCATACAATTGCCAAGAAAATTTCTTCTACTCAACCAAATTGGTGATCAAGAATACCAATACCAAGTTCCCCAAAAGAACTTAGGACACACCTCTTAAAATCCACCCTAAATCATCAAGTGATTCCAATAGTGGAGGGTTCACCTAATTCTTCCACCCTGAATCATCAAGTGATTCCAACAATAGGGGTACGCTTGAGTACCAATGACTTTTTCCAACTTGAAAAAGTAAGAAGCAAGAGAATTTAGCCTAAAATGCAACTATTTATGCATTTTCATATCATTGCAAACAACATTCAGATTAAAGAGTAAAAAAAACACCACAAAGTAAAAAAAAAATTAATTTTAATGTGATGGATGTTTTAATGTAGTTAACATGGATGCACAAATGCAAATATATCCTATGTGCAGAATATATGAAGAGATATTTGTAAATTCCTAAGATGCAAAAATGTGTTGCTTTTTAAACAAAAAATATTTTATTTCTTTTTTTAGTTTCTCTATAAAAAGAAAAAACAAAATTTAGGTGGAGTTTGATCAAGACTTACTAGGAAGCCTACATTTTTTTCTTCCCAATTCTCTTAGATGTGATTCAGAGTCTTCTGAACATGGTGAAATCAAGGCATCCATGTGACCATAGATCGAATTCTACTACTCCTAGAGACCCTAGATTCATTATTTTTGCATGATCGAATCTCTAAAAACCTACAATAGAAATAGAAAAATGTAAATAAAAAATTATAAGGTATATTAAAAATAGAAACCCTTTGGGGGTCCCACCATGATCGCCATTTTGTAAATTAAAAATTGACAACACCTAGATAGCAATAACAAAATCAACACATAAAATATATTGCACAATGAAGAGATAAATTTATATTAATATGGGGGGAGCCTTGATCTCCAATGTTACAATATAATGTATATTGATACAATAGTTACAATCAAAGGGTTTTGAAAACCCTTGTTTACAAAGAATATTAGGTGTCTTCTACATCGTATTTTGCTCTAAACAAGTTGTAATTGGGTTTGAGTATCCCTACAGGACCACTTGAGCTGCAACAACCATAATGAATGTAGTTCTTGTACCTACAAATATATCAACAACACCAAGAGGTCAATAGCATATGAAAGGGCTCCATTGTGTTAGACCCTCTATAAAAGGTAAAATATACAAATCCTAGTACTATAAATGATGAAATGTAAGCTAAGTAAAAAAACATAAGATGTAAAACAATATAATCTTTTACCTTGTCAAGATTATCTGATTTGTTTGATCCACTATTTTTCTTCTATGATCTGAAGGTGCGTGAACACTCGAAAGTGTTGAGAGTTTGTCGAAGGTAAAATAGAAGGCTGGGAAACATCCTGGATCATTATGGAAGGCCTGTGAATGCCCTACAATGTTCCCAGAACACTCAGTAGCATTTGGGGAATGCTCGATAACATTCAGAGGTTTCTAAGGAGAGTACTATAGAACCAGATCTAGTTTGTAGGGGTTTTGAGCAATGGAAATGAAGGTTACAAAGGTGGTGAGGGGAGAGGATGATGGTGAATTTCTAGGTTTTGGATGGGGATGGATGCAAGGGCTATCAAAACTTCACAAATCAAAATACCGCTTAACAAAAATGCTTAATTCTCATTCACGAGAGTGAATGATATTATATAACTTGCCTTCCATATGCTAGGGTTTCAATGACACCAGTGTGTGGTCAAGATTAAAACATAATGGATGACTAATATTATAACTTTGAAATGTGTCATGGATCAAGTTAAATGGATGGTTGAGATTAGGTTGTGATGAATGGTTGTGATTTATTCACACACACACATATATATATTAAATATAAAAATATAAAATATTTATATTTATATATAAAATATAAATAAATATACACATAAATAAATAATGGATGGTTGTTATTGGATGATGTGTGGATGACAAGTGGATATATTTTGGTGTCTACAGATATTTCATTTTTCATATCTCAAAACTTAGAAAGGCTAGACATAGGTGTTTGCCTAAAATGTACATCAAACATTTCCACCCCAGACTTGGAGTGAGTTTTAAAATCATTCTTGGTCACCTTGGCTCCAATCGAGTCCCAAGCCCTCAATTTTAGAGCATATAACACACCCCCATGGTCACCTTGGCTCCTAGCATATCCAGTTGAGAATTATATGCAACAAGGCAGTTTTCCCCCTCTACATCTTTGGTGAACCTGATGTGAAAACACGTCTTAGTGGTTGAATTATGAATCCTCTTCCTTTTATATTTCTTTTGAAAACTTTAAGTAATACCACTAATTCTGTTTTCTTATAATAAAAAAATATTAAAAAAAATCTTAAGAAGTTTTAGTGCGTTTTAGTTTTTCCTTTTTCTCCTCTATCATTTTTCTCTCTTAATGGCTCCCAACCTTAGGAGTAAGCGAAAGTTTTTAGAATCTAGTGAGATTATTTAATAAGATGACCAGATTGATAGGGAGAATCCTAATCTAAGTGAGGAAGAACATGAAGAAGCTGGTAATGACCTTGATCCTACTAAGGGGTCCAATGGACACCTTGTTTTTAAATCATTTGATCATATCTAGAATTTATTCAAGCTTCATAAAGATACCTTGAATAAGGCTATGGATGAAGAAGCCCAACTTGAAGAGGTTAGGACACCTCATCATCAAACCATTCACACCAATCCTCTATTTGAATATTTGCATCATGTTAATCCATTTCATAAACCAACATATGTCACTACTATAACCACCAATATTGGAAAAGTTTCAAAAATTCCTTCAACTAGTAGTCTCAAGAGTGTGCTCAATTCCTCCTCATTTGGATCATCTTAACATTCATGCTTATGTACCACCAAATTTCACTTATCCTCTATAATAAGATACCACATATCATAATCCATACCATAACAATGTCAATTCCTCCAACGTTGGTGAATTTCTATTTCAACAACCTATCTATAATCCTCCCCTAGGGAGCCTAGGGGTATTGTACATCAATAATACTAACATGCAAAGCTTGAAAAATATGGTGAAATAATTGGTATCAAAATTGTATATGATTCAACCTCCAAGTTTCACCTACAATTATAAGGAAATGTGCAATCAACCCGTAGACCTTGTTGTTGCGTCTAGGCCCTATCCTAAACATTTTCCAATGTTGGTTTTTCCTATTTATAAAGGCATAGGGAACCCAAATGAATATTTAAGGATGTTTTGGAAAACATGCCATGATATTATATATGATGACATGCTATTACTAAATAAATTTCCTAAGAGCCTTAATGGTATGGCATGGGAATGGTATTATCAATTGGCTAATCATTCTTTGAGAAATTTTGAAGAGATAGTGAAATTGTTTGTTCAGCAATTTAGATATTAATTTGAGAAAAATGTGACTATGAAAGATGTTTATATGTTGAATCAAGGTAAATATGAAATATTTTAAAAAATTATCTTGTTGGAGAGGTCTATTTGGATGGCTAAGATACACCTTGCCTCCTCAAGACATGTTAGAGACTTTTATTGGAAATTTACAAGAGCAAATATCTTATGAATTGGAAATAATAACTATCACCTCTTGTGATCAATAAATAGATCTATAAAGAAGGTTAGAACAATCCCTTATTCAAAAAATTCAAATTAAGCCAAATAAGGAATATTGTAGGACCAAAAAAACCAAGTATAAGAATAAGCGTGCAGTTGGTGATGGGGTAATGGACAGTAGACCTATTAATAGTTTTGCTAACACCGTGCAAAATATGGTTCTTAGTCAACCTCAAAGACCCCCACCAAGGAATTTTATAAGACTCAACATGCCTATGACAATGGTTCTAAAATAGATCTTGGAAGCTAACATGACTGAGTTGCCTCCCATAAGGTAACCTCATACCATGACTAATTGGTATAAGCTTGGTCAATATTGAGAATATCATAGATTGGAGGATCACATGATAAATTCATGTAAGAGTTTGAAATATGTGGTTCAATATTTAATTAATGTAGGTCACCTTGTTATAGAGGGTCCTCAAGCTAATTATCCAATGAATAATCAACCTCATACTTAATAAGAACCCACAACTAATCAAGACATGGGGATCTTCCAAGACCCCCTACCTAATCATGGGTAACAAATAGCTAATCAAGTGTCATATAGTATTGTTAACCCTCCCTATAATAATATGGTTAGTATGATAGTGATCACCACAAGAAAACAAGCTTAGGATAAACCAACATAGTTATATCAATAGGAGACGAGTTCTACATCCAATTAACCTTCAAAAACACCCTTATTTTTGAATAATATCCAAGGAGAACGAGAATAGAAAATGCACCTTTAGTGTTGAAGCCATAATCTAAGTCTCATTCAAAATTCAAGAACAGTTAGCCAGTACCCCAACCAATATTTTCCTCTTAGAGCGTTTGTAAACTTCTCCTATTCATAGGGAAACCTTGTTGAAGCTTCTAAGACAAAAATCTATTCCTTAAGATATTTCCCCCAGTTCTATAGCAGATATTGTAGATTCCCTTGAGATACATCATATCACATTTTTAGATGATGATATTTCTTCCTCAGACTTATGAGGGGATTCTTCCATCTACATCATTGCATTTGTTGGAGAAAAGTTTATAAAGCGAATCTTGATAGATAATGGTTCCTCCATCAATCTATGCACTTATAAATTTTTCCAAAAAATTGGATTAAAAGAGGGAGATTTAATTAAATCTAATTCTATCATCAAAGTTTTTAACAATGAGTCTAAAGAGACCTACGACATTATATCCCTCCCTTAGGGTTGGACCTAAGATCTTAGATACCTTGTTTTATGTAGCACCTTGCCACACATATTTTAGTCTTCTTCTTGGATACTCTTGGATTCATGTGATGAGGGTTGTCCTTTCTATTCTTCATTAATATTTGAAGTTCGAATTCAAAGATCAAATTGTTAGTATTTCGAGTGACCCTCATCCATTCAATTTTTTTTTCAATGGTTGAGCAAGCTCAATCTAATCTCAATTTATATCCATTATTTTCTTCATTTCAAGATACCACACAACTTGTAAATTTAAATGTAAGGAACTGCTAATCAATGTTTCATCACAAGATCAAGTTAATCCTTTTCTTCAAGAGCCTCTTCTAGATTTAGCCAAGCTACCATATTTAATGATGACTATGGTTTTACCTCATAAGAAGGGTGAAATCATACACATTGGCATGTGTACCTTTATATTTGTAGGTGTATACCTCGAAGAAAATATCAGTGGTAGAAACCCTTTCCTATAGAGCATTCTTTTATCCATTATTACCTATCTAATAACTACCTACTTCCTAAGAAAATCCTATCTAGTAGGGAATATATAGGTAAAGGTTTGGGGACATAATATAAAGGTATTCAAGGGCCTTTGGAAGTTGATTTTTGGCCTAGGATATGTGGCGTAGGCTACATATCCAATAAAAACCAACCTTTACAATTTTATGATGATGATCACATTATTACTTATGTTGAACATTTTGATCATAAAGGATTGGAGTGGAGTGATGAGGTTGAGGGACCTCCTTATCCCTCCAACATGTTGTTTTATAATATGATAACCTTGGCTTCCCCTTGGATTTCTTCAGTGGTTGTTTTCAATAATGGAACTCATTTCAAGAACAAGGATGCTCATAAAATTTGTGCTAAGTACAAGATTCAATACAAGTGGTCAACTCCATATTACCCTCAGGGTAATGGTCAAGTCGAAGCATACAATAAGTCTTTTATCAAGATCCTCAAGAAGTTGGTTAGTAATACTGGTTGTGATTGATATATCTAACTTTATACTACCTTGTGGGCCTATCGTACCAGTGTGCAAACTCTTGAAGGTGCTTCTCCGTATGTCTTGGTCTATGGGAATGAGGTAATTTTTCTATTCAAGTTAGAAGTCCCTTCATTGCACATATTCTTGTAAGATTCCTTAGTCAGTGATGAGTATTATTTCAATCATTTGGACCAATTGGAGCTACTGGATGAAAAGCACATTCATGCTTTAGAGCATTTATGAGCCTATCAAAATAGGATCAAGTGATCTTATTCCAAGAGAGTTTGTAATCATTCTTTTGAGGCTAGGGACATTATTCTCAAGGAAAACCAAAAGAACACCAATGCTCAAACAAATATAACAAGCAAGTTTCATCCTAATTTGCTAGGCCCCTTTGTCATAATGACCAATTTTGGTTCAAGGGCCTATCATTTAGCTTATTTAGATGGTAAAGAACTTAAAGAATCAATGAACATAATGCATTTAAAAAGATACTATGCATGACTTTGTATTTTCATCTTCTCATATTGCATTTAGCTTAGTTTTCAAATTGTAATTTGTTTGCTTGCTCATATTGCATGATTGTCTATCACATTTTGCATGGGTTTTTGCCTGACATTTTGTACCTCTTGCATTTTTCTTGTCATATGATTGCATTTTTGTTTGATCATACTTGCATGAGTACTTGATCATATAGATTTTTTGGGGGGAGGATGGAAAGTGATGAAACCTACTTAGGTCTTAGGTCACATGCATTGCAATCATACTAGGGTTTTGATGCCTAGCGAATCCCCAACCTAGGGTCCATTTTCATGAATTTGATCATATATTCTCTTATTTATCTCTTCTTTTATATTCCTTGACCTTGAAAGTATAAAATAACCATCAATGTTTTCCTCCAAGTCAAGGGATATAGTTCTTCATATCTTGTATGTCCTTTGTCCTTTTACAAGTTTCATCATTTCTTCTCCTCCCTAAGACAAAGCATGTATGCTCCTTTTATCTGATTTTGCTGACACCTATTTTCCTTCTTATTATTTCACCTATTAAGGGGTCCTCAAGGGATAGGGTAAATGCCACATGCATATCATTTATGGTGTTCATACGATCACTGACTATCTTACGCACACCTCTTGAATCTAAAAAATTCACTAAGATACACACACATGCTATATTTTTTTTCTTTCTTCTCTCTTCTATATTTTTCTCACCTGAACACACACTCACATTGTTCTACTACATTTTTCTTTGCTCATTCATATTTTACACACACCACACCCCTATCGGGTAGTATTTGCTTTGGCAAATCAATCTTACACATCACCCCATATAGGATAGCTTCATGGTCATGATAGAGGGGCAACTTCTATTTGACCATCTATGAGCACACATCCTAGAGGGTATCTCTTCATCTCTAGACATTAGTCAGAACTACACCCATAGCAGGTATCACTCCATACTTAAATATTTTTTGCAAGTAGAACACCCTTAAAGGATAACTTCATGGTCACAAGCAAGGGTAAGCCTCCATTCGATCATTTGCGAGCATACATACTTTCATGATTTTACTCTACTCTTTTCTTTTCCTTTTTTTCTTGGTCCATGTTCATTTGCTCATATAGATATTTTATGGTCTACGCTGATTCAAACATCATATTCCAAGCATTTTTTTCATTGTTGACCTTTATCCATATTCTTCTTCTTCTCCATATTCTTTTCTTCTTTTATTTCATCTTTTTTGAAATTCATTTTATGCCTTGGTTAGACTCATCCCATATTATATTGCATTAGTTTATTCCATTCATGCATTCATAAGCTAAGTTTTGTCCATCCATTGATGCATAGTTCAACATAATAACACATAAATCTCAATCACACCTAAATACACATATTTTAAATAAAGCAACATGATATTACTTGAGAAATAAAGGGTACACATGTAAGTTGTGTCAATGTGCCATAGTCCAAGCCTGACACATCAACCTTCTCTAAGGATGCATGCCATACTTAAAATTGGTATGCTACCATAATCCTAATCCTAGTTCTAGGAGCATGTGTCCTTTGCTTCACTCATTGAAGGTGGTCCTAGTGGGGGTATGTTCACATACCATAAAATAGTTCATGATCTATATCACATCTAAACCTATGTCTAAAGGGACAATAGTGGAGGCACCCTCTGCTCCACTAGACAAACCTAGAATTATAGAGTCTTGTAGAAGGTCTCCCTCTACACAAATACCTCTAGCCTCTCCCAAAATATCTATAGCTCTACCTATAGCAGGTAGATCCCCCCACCCTATTGGTTGTTGGTCATGACAATCATCCCCTCTGCTTGAGCCTACTACCACTCCTAGTCTAACCAACTCACCTCTTATTTGAGGTAGTCTACCTCAGCCCTCAATACATCTCACTCTATGAGTGTCATACTCAAGGTACTCCACAACCCCTCTATCCTCTTGGACCTATCCTCTCAGAGTAGGTCCATATACCTTTGCATGGCCACTACTTGGTATTGTAGTGCCTTTGTATCCCTCCTTGGGTCTCCTTGAATTTTGTCCCCACTCAATCCTACTATTATTTATGTGGACACCTCCCTGGTTGTCCTGCTTGCCCCAAATTTGACTGTCATGGGGGTATCTCTAGCTACTCCCCCCTCCTTGGTCATAGGAGTGGTGGTGGTTGCTTTCATCATATCTACCCAAACCTATGCTTGTACCTATTATGGGGTATCCTAGCCCTATCACTATCACTATGTGGTTCATCGGATCACCTCTTAAAGTGCTAGTTGCACCCATCAATCTATAACCTAACACCTCTACACTAGCACTTGTGGAAATATCCTTAGGGTAAAAATTCCCCTATACCATCTCCTATACTCAAGGGCCATCCTAATGTCATACACCCCTAAGTCCACATATAATGGTTCATCTAGGTCTGTATCTACCCATATTTCCACATTAAGGTCTCCTCTGACTCTTGATGGGTCCCTTTGCACTTGATTGTACAAATTGTCACCTAAGTTTGGTATCTCCTAGAATATACCAAGCTATTATTGAACTTAGTCAAATCTAAAGATCTCTAGCTCCCCCATCTCCATAGAGACCCATTTGATCCTCCTGATCCTTGCTAGCTTCTTTGCATCCTTTGTCCAACTAGGGTGTAGACACTAAGATCACCATATGATCATGTGGTCTCGTAAATCATCTATCATCCACCTCCTTAGTGGTAGTATCCCAACATATGTCCTTTGGACTCACTTGAAGCTCTTGGACCACCTGTGTGTTATTGGTCACTTTGGATTAGGTAATAGCTCTGGTAGTGCATATGGTCTCTAAACTGCTATGTACTCCCAACTCCATACTTAGAGTAAGATCATGCAAACCAATCTTGTATGTCACTTGTACATAATATTACATAATATCTTGTATAGATGAGTTAGCACATATGGGTATCGTGTGAATCACACCTTCTAATCTTGCATGTTTTCCACTACCATCGCTAACACCCATGGTAGGTATCACCTACTCATGTTGCACACCATAAATCCCATCACCACTCCATAGAGGATAGTCATTAGAGCATAAAAACCATAGTGCCTCACCAAATCATTGATAGGGATTTAAATTTCTCAAACCTAGTGGGTCCAGTTCCATGATAACCTCTACAACATGGTATGCTACCCTTGTACCTTGGAAACTACTCTCCCCTTGATGGGGATGTGCAAGATGCACCACACATCCTCTAGTGTGACTGCCATATCCCCTATTAATAGTTGAAAGGTAGACAAATGTGGGTACCACATCTCTAAAAAAACTATCAATAGCCCTCTTTTTACCTCCACTCAAGGCATCTTCGTTAGGTTTTGTGGCCCCACTACCTCTAGAATGTCCCTATATACCTGTGAGAGACCCTATAGTTCCACCTCCAAGGAACTCAATCACCAGTCTCAGCTCTCTAGTACATCATATTGCAACCAAAAACATCCTAAATTTTTAAATCAATTTCATATAAAAAAATAATAAATAATAAAATAATAAAAATAACTTAAAGCAACATTTCAATACCTAAGCCTGCTTGTCTTGTTTTTATTTCTTTTCATATTTTTTCTTCTCTTTGCTTGCTTCCTTTTTTCTTTATTTTTCTCTTATCCAAAATCATGTCTTGTTCTCCTTGGGCATGATTTCATATTTTTCTCTCTTCTTTTGAATTCATTCCTTGTGTCTGTGAGGCACAAATTCATGAAATCATGCCCTATAATTCTAGGATGTAACTTGTGTTATCGTGATGAACCATTTGAAATTACGGTTGGCCCTCGAAATCATGTTGGGGTCATGCTAAACAAATTCTTCTAAAAGACAAAAATGCTTTAAACTGTACTAAAAACCTAATCTAGTCTATTATAGAGGAAGGATTTTAGTTCTTATCCTTGCTCACTCTGCTACTGCATCATCCTCACCCCTTACAATGATTGACTGGTGTGTGTGAAATACCATTTGTATTTTTATCTAGATCTCTTTTTCTTCTTCTCATGTGGTGAAAATAAATTCATTTTCACACTCCCTTCTTTTTATACCCCTAATTTTTCTCTCTTATTTTTATTTTTCCCCATTTCCTCTATTTGTTGCTCTCTTTTCTTCTACATCAACCTTTTTTCAAGTTTACTCAAGAATTTCACATTCCCTCTAAAACTTAAGAGGGCACCTCGGCCTAAGAGGCATTAAATTCCCTAATGCTTAATTTTGCATGTAAAATTTCAAAGTGTTTGATATGACACCATTTTTGCACCACCCCTTTCTTCTAAACTAGTTACCCTATTTGTGTTCACCATTCTTTGCCCATAGATGTCTACAACTTTCTTTCATGCATTTATTAGGCCATAAATTCATCAATGAGAGGGCAAAATGTAGACATGGAAAATTAACCCACCTAAGTGAGTCAATATTCCTAGAGCCCTGAGAGGGTTCTCAAACTTGTCAAAGCATAAGTTTGGGCCTCTCTTCCCCTCATTTTTTCCTAGTTTTGTTGAAATTATAGTTGCGCTTTATGGGGTGTGATTTCAACAAGTTAGGGTTTTCTCTTAAAAAATCCAACTTTTGAGCCAACCTCTAGAACATCGGCCCTCCCTTAGATTTTATCTTTTCTTTTCCTACCATTTTCCCATCCAAACCTCTTATAAATAGAGGGTTTGGAACCTCTTTTCTCTTAGAAGTTTTCTCTAAGTAATGTTCAAGAGAAGTTTTAAGTGCTAGAATTTTTCCAAGTTCTAAGTGATTTTAGAAGTGCTAAGTGATCAAGATCAAGTATATTTTGGTGTTCTTCTACTTCTCTACTATTGATTTGATTTTATTGGTGGATAAGTGTGGAGCCTTGAGGAGGAGTCTAACATTTTATGGATATATTCATTTTTTATCTGTTCTTTCACTGCTACCATGTTCATTACTGCATTTTATCATTCTTAGATAATTAATTATGCATTTTTGTATCTCACTTTACATTAATTAGATAATTTTGCACTTCTACTATAAAATTACACCTAGACTATATATGGTGCAAATATGATAGATCCAAAATTGTAGTTTCCCTTTATGGGACGTGATTTTTGGTTTTGTTAGGTTTGGGGAGAAAGGTTTCACTCCCAAACCCTCAATATGTGCCTGCATGCTTCATTTAGGTTATAACATTATTGTTTGCATTCTATTTTTGTGTTGTTTTATTTAATTGCATCCTTGCTTGTTCATATCCAAAAAGGTTAGCAATCATTTTTTCTTTTGAATGGTTAGCTAAAAGGACCAAGGGGGCTTAACTGTTGTGCCTCCAAGCTCAGTCATACAATGGCCTAAGCAGGCTCCCAAATGCTTATTAAATTTTCTAGGATATTTTGAATTTTAAGTTGTTTGGACATTCAGGATGAAAGTTAAATCTAGGATAAATAGTCAAATTAGATAAGTGCCCAAATTTAATTTGTTAGGCTATTTATTATTTTCTTTCTATCCATATTTTTTCAAAACCTAGGCCTTAAATAAAAATATATATTTTGGTTATAGTTCTAGGTATTTGAAAAAGAAAAAGCATATAGTTTGCATTCTAAGGTTAATTTTATTTGTGCATTCTCTTAAAACCTTCTAAAAATAAAAAAATGTTTATTGCAAGTTAGGGTTTATTCATCATTGAAAAACAAGAATCATTCTAGGGTTAGTCCTTGTTTGATTGCATTTTTGTTTGCTTGAATTATTTTTTTATTTTTCATAACTTATATCTTAGAAAGATTAGACATAAATGTTTGCTTAAAATATACATCAAACATTTCCACCCCGGACTTGAAGCGAGTCCTAAAACCATTCCTAATGAACCCTTTGATACTCTACACCTAATTATGATAATCGAATGTAGAATGCCAAAAAGAATGACCCACCTTTAAGCCTTTAAATTTTTTTGTCTCCATATACAAACCAACTCACCCTATAAATAAATAAGTTTCTAATCATTATTTACGTAACTTTTACACTGAGAAAATATCCTTTCAAAAAAATTAAATATTATGAATTCGATCTCTAGTTCTTTTAAATCCATATTTGATATATATATATATATATATATATATATATATATATATATATATATATATATAATTAGAGCATTATTATCTCTAAGTAAAGCTTCTAAAAATTGTTTTCTTCTTTACTATCAAGCATTTTCTTGTAAAAGCTTTTTGTTCTTTAATTTTCTTCAAAAGTTTAAGATTAAAGTTACTAATTAGAAGGCTTACTCCTTCTTCATACTTAAATCATTCATTATAATATTTAAAATAAAACACACACACATATAATATTTTAAGAGCTATTGTATCATGTTGAATCATCTTATCCTTAATAATTGCTTTTAGTGATTATATACTACTTACTTGTTTTTTTGCTTTTGTTATCTATCAACAAAAACAAAAAATTACTTCTTCCAACTAATACATCATGTTAATTAGAGCATTCTTATCTCTAAATAAGGCTTCTAAAAATGGCTTTCCATTTTACTATCAAGCTTTTTCTTGTAAAAGTTTATTTTTTCTCTAATTTTCTTCAAAAATTAAATATAAGGCTTACTCTTTATTCATACTTAAATATTTTCTTATAATCTTTAGAATAAAACATATTTATATAACTTATATTTATTTATTTATTGATCAATTTAGGAACTTTTATTAATCTTAGTGGGCTAGGTAAAGACAAAGTCAACTGAAGGTTATTATTATGACACAATATGTTTCTAAGACAAAGTCAACTGAAGATTATTATTTTGACAGCTTATGTTTCTCTATTTATTCAAACTCTTTTATTTTTTTAATAATTTTATTTAATTATTTATGAACCAAAATAACCTATAAACAAAAAGCAAACAGTCACTGACTACCAACTAACCCACTCCTTTCTAAACTATAATATCTATATTGGTATTTACTCTCTACCTGTACTCATTAAATAAGCCTAACATAACAAGTTCCGTGTAGAAATCAACATATCAATTTAAAAAAAAATGGTTTTTGATCTAAGTTAACTTCTCTGATGACGACCGTTATAGACTGTAATTTCTATATTGGTATTTACTCTCTACTTGCACTCATTAAATAAGCCTAACATAACAAGTTCCGTCTACAAAGCAACATATCCATTTAAAAAAAAATGGTTTTTGACCTAAGTTAACTTCTGTGATGATGACCGATGGCAACCTGATAGGGTTAACTTTATAAGAAACAAAACCATGGACCAGACTTCATTTGGCTATATCCCTTAAAGTTAATGGTGAACTCTAAAGGTATGTGTGTATGCATTTTGGAATATTTTACGTCCTTGATTCCCGACGGAATCTGTGGCTACCTGATTTGATAGATTTCAGATCACAGAGTCACATGCTACACTATAGTCTTGGCATAACAATATTATACGGAAGAAATTCTCACTGTATTTTGTTGCTTTTTAGAAAGTTACCATATCGTCCAAAAAGCAGAAGAAGAATGAAGACAAAATAAACCAAAAAATTACCAAAACTTTGAAAAACAGACGCCATCTCTAATCAAATTGGAAGGCCCTATTCCTAACAACTCCCTATCTGGAAGAGGATGAGAAAGTGCCGATTTACCTGCAAACTTTGAAACCCTTCAAATTTGACTTGCTCATCATTTATTTTCGAAGCACGGGCGAAGGTCGTCCATATTTGAATAAATCCTGGCAACATGGGATTCGATACCCCGTCGTTCACGGCATTGAATGAAACTTAAACGGTTCAACTTATGTGTGAACTTGACCTCCCAGCGAAAGATTCGCTTGACATTTCCTCTTCGACTCCGTGGAGTGGACCCTGCCGTGGCACGGGTAGAAGCTTCACATGCCAAAGCTACTATATATCCCATCGCCGTGGCCTGGGACAGACACAATTGATTTAACAGATTTCTGGAAACCCTAGTTTGCAGTAGCTAGTAGTTAATATGGGGAATGCCATTGCCTTTTCAAAGAGGTCTCGTCGGGTGAAAATCATGAAGCTCGATGGAGAGGTTATCAAGCTTAAGGGGCCTGTGAGTGTGGAACAAGTCGTCCGGAATTATCCGAATCATGTAATATTACAGTCCGATGCGGTTCGTCATCTGGGGATAAGAGCCAAGCCTCTTGAAGGATCCACGCAACTTAACCCTAAGCATCTTTACTTTCTGCTTGTGATGCCTAAAAATGAGGATCACAGAGCACCCGGCAGGGTTCGATCCGAGATCAACATGAGCGCCAAGTCGCGGCTGGAAGCCATGCTTTTGGCGCGCAGATCCAGCTCGGATATTTCGGCCATCAGCTCTTTTCGTCCTGCTTCTCCTCCGTCTGTTGACGGAGAAGACAAAACTGTTCGGGTGAAAGTCCGTCTCACCAAGGCCCAGCTGGCTCAATTAGCCACGGAAAGCCACAACAGTTCGGAGACCGCGGAGAAGATTCTGGATTTGTTCCTTAATAAAGACGCGCAGGCTCAGGAAAGCGTCGCGTCCGCTCAAAATTTGACAGAGAAGCCTCAATTGGAAAACTCTGCTGGAACCTGCAGTAAGCCTCGGGTAAGACTTTACTTTTCCTCTACTGTAATTTCTCCATGATTATGACTCGTTATTCAGTACTTCGTGTTATTGTGCGGCTTTTGACGATCATTTTGTCATATGATGCAGAGAAATCGCGTGAGATTTAGTCCCGATGTTCAAAGCGCAGAAGTTTTCTGAACCATTGGAACTCTCTGTCTAAAGGATCCAGAGCTTCTGCTATGAAATTTTGATGACGCCGAGTAGCATTCCTGGTTGAATTCGCGAGCACCCTGTCATTGTAAAGCTTGTCTATTAGGGTGCTCTGAAAGGGTTTACTGTGTGGACCTGAAATATAGAAGGAATGTTCACTTTGATGAAGTGTCCTTTTGTCACGATCTCATCTTCTACTTTGTTTCAAATTATGGTCTTCTCGTTAACTTATAGTGACTGGCGGAGTTCGATCCAAAGTCCTGCCGGGTATAAGAGATGGGCAAAGTTCTCGCCAATTTTCATATGTAAAAAAAATAAAAATAAAAATCTTATATTTTTCTGACCAGTAGTTGTAATAAAAAATATGATATGATTTCGGACATTAATTTGAAATAAATGTTATTGAAGACTTCCAATGAATCCAACATTTACTTGGAATGTTGTTTAGAGCAGGTCAACACTGGTGAAACCAAACTTCACATTGAACAGGTCAACACTTTCCTATGGACAATTTCACTTGATGGTGCAACGTACTTTTCTCAATGAATGAATGAAAGATTTTAATTACGTCCATGAGACCCAAATATGGTCTATGGGACCTCAAATATGGAAGTACAATTACTCAAATCATATCTTATGATCTTTAATATCTTTGAGAAGGTTGTTCCTTCTCCTGCTGATTTGTGTTAGCAATTCTCCAACACATAAATTCCATAGTTAATGAATCGCCCCACTTATGAATGAATGAATCGCCCCACTTATTGTTAATAGTGTCATCGTGTTTAATGACGTTCCATAGTTTTGTCTTTATTTAATTAAGATAATAGTGTTAAAATTGAACAACTTTTAAATTCCAGCGTTTTATTTACTTATTGAAGATGTTCATATATAGATACTATTGTGCTCTTAAAAAAAGATATGGCTCGAAGATCTTGTTCCGTATTGTCCAAAAATTTGGCTTTTAACACTAGGTTCACATAATTGCTTACATTACAAACTCAATTTTAGTACATTTGAAAATTTAAGATGATCAGCCATAGATCCTTTGTAGTTTAGCGAGATAAAGTACAATACCATGCTTATTTATATTTTAGAGAGAAAATTTGATAACAATGTGAAGAGTAGGATTATTCATGATTATGTAACTATCACTTTTTTTTTATGTTAGCATTATTTATTTATTATCTTATAGATATAATATTTTTTTGGTAAAAAGATTAATAAATTAAATTAGTTGAAAATTATGTTACATCTCTTGTTCTTTTAGGATTAAAGGTTTTAAAGCCAAGTTTTAATAGAGAATGTGGGTCTGTTCTCCCTCACATCTAATCTATGACAACTATTTATGCAAAAAAGGATAACTATGTAAAGCAAGGATATATAATGGGAGGATATTCATCATCCTATTTTGATCTTTAAAGATGTGTATAGACTTCAATGTTTCAAAGCATTGTTGGGTCATCTATATTTGCTCAAGTATTCTCAGTATACTCCAATCTATATTATTTTGCATACCTAGTCCTTTTAAATGGTTAATCATAATTTAGGAGTCTGATTCCACCCAAATTTTTCTCCACCCCACCTCCAAAGCCTTTTGTAAACCCCTTAAGATGTCATGTCTCTCATCCAAGTTATTGGATAAAATACCAAGGTTTTTTTCAAAGATAAAAGTAGGAGCACCGTTCAAGAGGCGACCTATTCCCCCCATACTCGTTCTTCCTAGATTTCTCCTTTAGGTTCCATATGTATTAAACTTACCTTGTCCCTCTGTAGGAGGTTTCCAATTCTCAATTCTAATTACTTGTGCATGATTTAGGGTTACCCTTTTTTATATGACCATCATTGGAGACACTTGTAATCTAGATATTATCTAAATCCACTTTTGGTTAAGATTGTGGGGCTCTTTTAATAGGTATTATATTAATTCCCTCATATTGGTTATGATCCTTTGCCAAAAAAAGTGGTTATCTCTATATTATTGGTTCAAGATATGTTTATTATCTCCTTCCTTAAATTCCACAAAAGGAGAGTCATCCCCTTCCAAAATATTTGTCAAGTAGGTTGGTCCATTTCCTCTAGTTTAGGGCACTCCCTCCAAAGTTGTTCTATAGAAGATATCTCAAAATAGAAAATGCCTAGCAAAGTTACCATGTGTTTCCATAGTTTGATTATAATGAGGTATTCTATAAAAAGGTGAGAGATTATTTCCTCATTCTCCCAACACATCTCATATCTAAAAGACCCATGCATCCCTCATTTCATCAATTGTTCCCCTATTAGCACTCTTATATGAAGTAGAATCCAAATAAAAAATCTAACTTTAGACCAAATATTATATGCCCACAATTGTGTGAATATATCACTTAATGAGATCTAGGTACTCTGATAGAGAGCTAAGTATCCAGAGGCAACTATGTATTCACTTTGATCTTTCTTGCCCCAACCAAAAATATCCTCCTTCTAAGACCACGAGAGTAATCTCATCTGGATGGTCCTATAGGATTTGGATTGGCCACTCTTCTATTGGGATACTTTGATTCCCTATCTCTCAACTACTAATTTAAGTCTTACAATATTTTCTAGCCTTAACCCAATTGTTCCTATGAAGATTCTTCTTTAATGGTCTCCAAGTTGAGAATTGATTTATTAGAGGAGGATGATCATCCCACAAATCTATCTAGAAGTAAATATTTTTTCCATTATGGATAATTCAAAATAATCTCTCCTTGGTCACATTCTCTCCTATTCTAAGATCCATTAATATGGGAGATACTCTGCTAGGAAGAAAAAACCAGATAAGATCTATTGGAGTTTTATTCTCTACATATTTGGTCCTTAAAATTTGAGCTGACAATTCCTCATAGAATTTTAGCAATCTCCAATATAACTTACCTTCCAATGCCTTGTTATTCTTGACAATTGATCTGATTCCTAGTCCTCCCTTATTTTTTGTAAGTATAAAGTATCTAATTTCACCAATGCCCATTTTCATTCTTCCTTGACTCAATTCCAAAGGAATCTATAACTTATTTGATCCAATTCTATAAGATCTTCCTTAGGGATAGCCATCACTGAGAAGATGTAAATATGTATGGCTTTGAGGACTGTGTTTATTAGGGTCATCTATCCTCTTATAGAAATCCACTTATTAGTCCATTTTTCCAATTTGGCTTTCACTTTCTTTGATAGCCAAGTCCATTTCTCCTTTTTTTATCTTCCAACTATAAGTGGAATTCCTAGGTAGGTGATTGGAAGAGATGTCTTCTTGTATCTTAATTTATCCAACATCATTATATCTTGCCTAAGTGACCAATGGAAAAAATAACCTTAGAATATTATTCATTTATAAGTTGTCCAGTCACTTTTTTATACTATCCTAAAACAATTTTAAACATGGAGGTCTCCCTTACTATTGCTTTTCCTAATAATGTATAGTTATCAAAAAATTGTAGATGAGTAATTTTTTTAGCTCAATTTGCTATTATTATTCCCTCTAAATCTTTGGTTTTCCTATCATTAGCTAATGTCCTGTCCTAACATTCAACCAATATGATGAACAAGTTTAGGGATAAGGGGTCTCCCCGCCTAATACATATGGAAGTTGTAAATAGCTAGGTAGGAGCTCCATTTCCTAGAACTAAATAGGATACCAAGGAAATGCATCCCTTTATCCTTTCTACCCAATCACTTGAGAATATAAATTTTCTCATCACCTTTAGGAGGAAGTACCAATCAACTCTATCACTCCTCCCAAAAAATAAATCTAGAAATTTTGAGATATAGATACTTTTGTGATCCTAAAAAAAGAAAAATTGGCTTGATGATCTTGTTCCATATTTTTTAGGGAATATAAATTTGTATTTTAACACTAGCTTGACATTATTGTTCACATTACAAAATTATATAGTATTCAAAATTGTAGATGATCAGGCATAAATCTTTATAGTTAGGTAAGATGAAGTACAATACCATGCTTATTTGTTATAAGGAAAAAAATGATAATAATGTGAAGAGTGATATTATCCATGACTATATAACTACCAACCACTTCCTTTATCTTAGTACTAAATTTTTTATTATCTTTAGACATCATAGATACAATATATCATATATGATATTTTTTATATATTTTTTAACAACTCTAGTAAAATATTGTTATAGGTATTGGATTACCTACCAATTTCATTCCTTAAATCAACCCTATCTGTAGACACTAATTTTTAAAGAAATGGATAAATTAAAATAAAATGGGTAAAATTCTCATTTATCAATTAGACTTAGAATAGATCATAGAAAGCAAGATGGTGGAAACTAATGAAATTGACTAGGAAATAGATGGGAATACTAAAAATTATGCTTTGAAATTGCATCAATTAACCGTAAGATGAATGCAACAATCTCACAAATGCTATACTATATTAAATAAAAATATTGGAATGTGTGGTGTAAAGCTTCACTTAAGGTCACAATCGAAGTTTTTATTATACTTATTATACATAGGCCCTTGTACACCTTATATAGGCGAGTTTAATGCATATTTTATTATTTAACCTAAAGGTAAATTCTTTAACCTTGATCTAAATGTCTCTTCTAATTGGGTATTTATACCTCTTTCTATCAATCATTTTATCATTGGTTATTTTTTATTTTTTTATTTTAATGAGATTATTTTGGTGCCTATGAACACCCTTCATATTATGTGTATTATTTTTAAAATTAACTTTTTCTATTTTAGGTAATATGTTGATTCCATTCATTTTAACAAGTATTATGAAATCCAACATGGTATTAATGTAGATATGGATCTCCATTACTTATTTACTTGCATTTAATAATATTTCATCTGTGATCATTCCAAGAAGTGGTGTACTTTTGGAAGCAAATTGTGGAAGCTTTATGTGTCATTCATAGTTGTTTATAGGGTTTGTTTTCCAAAACCCTAGGTCGACATAGATCATGAGAATTTTACTATGTTGCAATAAATTGGTTGTTCCACAAGCATGTATAACTATTCATTTAGCATACTGGATATCCACTTAATTTGATGAGTGGATTAAAAATTCAAGAGCAACATGATAAATGACTAAGTGTCACCATCTCTTCTATGATTATAAAACATATTCTAAAGAGCATGTTGTCATTAGATGTGATTCTTTATGAATTGTTTGTTGTGATGAGGTATTAATTGGTTCTTTTTCATTTTATGAGTTCCTTCATGTTCCTAGTATGGACTCCTATCTTAACTATTTATCACATCACCCATATGAACAAGAAGGTGGATTTTTGGATAAATCACTAAGTGATAAAGAGTATTAGTGATGGTTTCAAAATAATTATCTTAGGACGTTGTGATGATTTAGATCGAAAGTATACTCATAGTGATCATTCAACTTATTTCTTCCATCCTCTAGGAAAAAAATTGTTATGGCTGTGGTGGCACATACAATGATGTCATTCAATTATGGTATCAAAATATTGGGAATATTATCTATGGATCCTTGAGGAATGTGACTTAACATTAGTTGAATATTGGAATTCCTCCTATATTTACCCCTAATGGTGTCTATAAGGGTTGTATTTTAGGAAAGCATCATCAAGGGTCCTTTCCGAAAGGGACTACTAGGCATGCTACACAACCCCTAGAGCTCATTCAGAGTGATAGGGGAACCATATCTTTCCATGAATGAATAAGTACTTTCTCACTTTAATTGATGACTTATAATGGTATGTATGATTGTACACCATTCAAACCAAATATGAGACTTTTGGAAATTTCAATGACATTAAGGCACTTATGGAGAATCAATTTGGAAGGATGATCAATTGCTTGAAGATAAAATGATGAGGTGAGCATGTGAATAATTCCTTTGTTGATTTCTTGACTCTTCATGGTATTGATTTTTAGAGGACTATCCAACATATTCCATAATAGAATGGTATGGATGAGTGGAATAACATAGCAATTATGGAGATGGTTATATGTATATTTTATTTAAAATAGATATATCTAGAGTTTTAGAATGAATTAATGACTTGTACAACATATATCATCAATTAGACTCTCACTCAAGTCATTTAAGGTATGACTCATCTTGGGATATTACCATGCAATAAGCCTAATATGTCTATATTTTATATCTTGGATTCACCACATGGGCCCATATTACTAAGGATACTCAACATAAGTTAGAGGTAAAGAGTCTTCATTATATTTTTATGGAGTATTTTGATACCTCCAAGGCCTATTACCTATATGGTCTCGATAGGTAGAACATTATCATTAGTAGATACGTGATAATTAATGAGGTTCTTCTAGCTAGTTCCTTTGATTGTATTTTCATTATTTTATCCAAGGACTCTTATACCATATATTTTCTAATATATCATAATTCTCCTATAATGATTCTTATTCATATCATTCCATTTCTTTTGGTTTTCTCTAATTTTAATCCTTCCTCTATGATTTTTCTACACCATCTATAATTTTAGATCCTACTATAGGTGATGTTGATCCCCTATGCCTTGTGCAATACTTATGGATGTTCAAGTGGATGCTTATATTATATTGAATGCTTCTATATATGTTCTTCATTATAATTATCCATAGGATGTACCACAATATTCCATAGTTTATCTAATTACCAAATGGATTTATGTCCTTTTTAAATATGGTTAGACCATTCTCTTGCAAGACTGTCATTAGGAGGATCCTTCTCAGGACTTGATCTTGAGGGTGGATAATTTTGATGATTGTTTCACCCATTCCTATGACTAAGGTTGTTTGGAATGGGAGGATGCTATGATTTCCACTTATAAGTCCTTAATGAAGTTAGATAAGGGATCTATTTGTCTTCCAAAAGAAAATAATGTAGTTGGCTATAAATGGGTCTATAAGGTCAAGTACACTTTTGATGGTCAAGTGGAGAAGCACAAGGCACACCCTGCTACTAAAGTGTTCTTTAAGGAGGGGATTGACTACTCAAAAAGCATTTGCTATAGTTTCCAAGATGGAATCTATTTGGATGATTATTTCTACAGTTACCTCCATGGTGAGATTTTGAACAAGATCTATGTATAACATCCATATGATTTTGAGCTTCGTGGACATATTCCCTTGGTATGTTGGCTGAATAGGTCCTTATATGGGATTAAGTAGGCTTCTCAAATATGGTATGAGAAGATTCATTCCTTGCCTATTATTTGTCTATTTTGGTTTTATGTTAGAGCATGATGTCTACATCAAGCATCAATATTATTAGACCTTGGTGATTGTGTTGTATGTTGATGATCTACTCATATGGGTAGTTCAATGTCTTTGGTCTAGGAGATCAAGTCATGACTTTATGACACTTTTGAGATGATTAATTGTAGGATTTTGCATTATGTTTTAAGTGATTTAGATCAATAATTCATCCTCTAGGATTACTATTTCATAGTCCAAGTATACCTTGAATCTTCTACAATACTTCAATATGGAGGAAATCAATCTTGTTTGGACTTTCTTTACTTATAGTTTGAAGTAATGAGTAGATTACAATACTCACTTGGTGGATTCTACTTTGTAATATTATCTTGTTGGGGTCTTATTTATCTTACCACACTTGATTTAATATTATATTTGTTATTAGATATTAATCTAGGTACATGCAAATACCTTGTTAGACTCACTAGATAATGACCAAGCGGATCCCTTGGTACATCAAAAGTATATACCAAATGGGTATTCACTAATTAGTTTGATAATTTTTAATTTAAATATGATTTTTAGGTGTATATTGGGATGATGATGTAGACTAATTGCGCTTCACTACATGGTTTGTATTTTATCTTAGCTTTTCCCTAGTCTCTTGGTGTCACAAATGATAGTATACTATATCTCAATATTCTATAGAAGATAAATAGTGTGCTATCGATGATGGCTCTAAGTACCTCTAATGAATGCTCATGATTTTAGATCAAGTGTGTATACCTCAATAGTTTCATGTCATCCTCGATTGTGATAATCAAAAATCTATTAAGCTTATTCATAATCTAGTATTTCATTAGTAGACCAAGCATACTATGGTTTGGATGCATTATATGTAATGGATTTATTCTCATGGGATGCTTATTGTAGTCTATGTACCATTAATAGAGCAAATAATAGATATCCTAACCTAGGTCATGTCCATGGTTTCTTTTGCTCTATTATGGAAGTGTCTTGGAGTAGAAAAATATCCCTTAAGTATGAATAATTGATAAGGACCTCTCTTTATGTTTCTTATTTAGCTTAAGGAGGGATATTGGATTATGAGGCATTAAGATTCACTTGGGGCCATGACCACATTTTGTATTATTATTATAACATCATTTGGGTCCTTGTACAATTTGTATAGGTGGGTTTACTATGATATTTTATTATTATAACATAAATGTTAGTTCTTTAGCCTGGACCTAACAATTGGTTATTTATACCCATCTCTACCAACCATACTATAAATGGTTGGACAGTAATTATTCTCCTTTTAGTGAGATTATTTTCATGTCTATCGATGCCTTTCATATTATGCATATTATTACATTAGTTATTTATACTATTCTATGTAATGCATTGAGTCTATTTATATCTAGAATTTATTATTAAATACAATAGTAAAGAACTTGAATTCTATTTGAAAATCCAATCCATCCATAAGATGTGAACTTCTTTATGAAGTTAACCATCAATATTTGATATTTTGATGAATAATTATTTTATTTTGTAAGGATTTTATTTATAATGGCCAAGTGGGATTCTCCATGATTACCAATTATCGACCTATTTCCTTCATATAAATCTATCTTGGTCATATTTAAAAAATATGACTAAATTTTAGATCATGTCCACTTGAAGGGTGGAAATATTTGGTGAGATCCTAATATGGACATGCTTCGTAGAATGCGAGTACTATGTAAATCTATACATTATTAAGGAGCACACATTTATAATTCACACTTGTATTTTATAAAACATGTTTATATTATACGAAATACTCTTGTGATTTACACAAGGTATTAATATTTAAATCTATGGACTCACCTTTTTCAACATGGCCAAGGAAATGGTGGATGGATAATAAAAGGGGATTGATGATTTGCAAATATAATTAGGAATGATATAAGGAAGAGAGGTAAAAAACAAGTAAAATGAATTACAATAGAAATAGATTAATGATCACTACGTTTTGAGTATTTATTAGAATAAAGATTATTTTTTAAGTTGTACAACTTGAGTGTGGGGATTTGAGTACATGAAAAGGTTGGGATTATCCATGGTAACCATGCACATATACTATTTCTTTTGGTTGAATTTTTAAGTCCAAGATATCTTACATTCATTCTCAATATACTTATAAGGGGTGTATGTCAACTATGAAATTAACTTTCCATCTATAGCCAACCCAATTACAACACTTAATTAAAAATAATTCCCCTCCAACATATTGTAATAGATTATAAAACTATTTATTGAAGCTTTAATAGATCATATGCATTATTCAAATTGATCAAAGAGTATTCCATATGGATTTTGGGTTAAGATATTTTGAATATGACAAGAGAGGTAACACTCAAATTGAACGAGTAGATGACTATCCCCCTCCATTGGTGATGTTGAGGAGAAACTCTATTGGATTAGTTGACAATGAGAATTATTATATGCATCTTGTTGTGCATGACAACTTTGAAATTATTTTGTAACTCATTGAGTTTCATGTATTCAAGCTAACTTGAATATCCTAAAAATTTATGCTATTTAGGCTCTCTCGAATATCATCCTTTTTTTGACGATGCTCTTTAGCCTTGGTTTAAGGCAAATGGTACCACATGTTACCTCATCCAAGTTGTGTTAAATGTTAAATCCAAGCTATATCATACCTATATAATATGTATTCCCTTTGTCTAACATGATTTTCACTTGTTTAGAAACAATGTACTCTTTCAAAGTACTAGCAAAATGCAATCCCTCACTATGCATAAGATATTTGATCACTTGTAAAACTATCCCTCAATTATGAGGTTCAAATAAGCTTTCTTACACAATTTTATTAATATGCATGAAAACATATTTGATTTATTTCCTACACGATGTTGAATTATTTCCAAACTCTTACTTGTTTTATACTCCAGCTAAATTTATTTGTATTAACTTGAATTCATAGATAGATGAGATAAAAAAAGACAATTAACATCCACATCTCTATTATTATACTATTGTCTATGAAATTCTCTCAACTGACCAAAGACACAATCATCATATTATACTATAAATAAGATTCAGTGTAGTGTTATGCCCAATTGATAGCTATAATACATGCTAAAAAAAAGTGTCATATAGCTTTAAAAAAAAAAACTTATTATTCTCCAAGACACTTAACACATCTTTATAGTGCCTAATAATATCATTCCTTATATTAAAAAGCTAATAAGAATTTGAATATTAAATATGAATTTTATTTAAAAACAATCCCATATCCGTATCATCTTCTACATCCATCAAGTGTCATGGTTATTGTTCACATCCTCAACTATTACATATCACCAATCTCTTCTAATCAATGTGATCAGATATTAAAAAGATATCAATACTTCAAATGCGTTGTATTCCAAACCTTAGAAAATCAAGATATATTAGGCCATAAGCATGACTATGGCATGTCTCTAATGAAACAACTATTTATGTTCTTAATCCCACCACTAATGTTACATTTCCATGATTTCTCCGCCTATTTGTTATGTAGAGAGCCATCGACGTGCAGTGGAGGTTGAGTTTGCCAAAATGGATAGCATTCAGGTGGCACTTTCCAACCTTATAAGACCGACGCCCTTGCTCCATTGCCATGCTTATAAAAAATACTTGTTACAAGAGCTGGTCATGGTTATGAAGCCATGTGACCCATTCTCATCCATTCTTCACATTGAATTAGTAAAATGTTCGAACTGAAATATCTGCAAGAAAAAAATAATAATTAAATTGTTGATGCCGTTGAAAAGGAGTAAAAATAATCAGCACACAAGGTAGGTATGTGTGATCAATAACAACTATTGTATTTAGTGTTGACAAATTCGAACCTAACAGACTTCAATTATATTTATTGTTGACAAATTCGAACCTAACAGACTTCAATGACTATTGAGAAGTCAGTGATCGAACAAATTTTCAAATCATACGCTAAGTTGGTCAATTTGGGCCTCAGGCGTCCCTATCCCTCACCATAAAAAACTCAAATGTATGACTGCACTTCCATTTATTTACAGGTCTTGCCCTTCTCCTCACATACCGAAAACGAACCATTCTACGATTTACGCGCCAAACCAAATTTGATACCAACTCCAAGGCTATATGGAACGACTTAGCTCTATGAGATGCTTGTGACGTTGATCATCTTCTATTTGGTTCACAAGATCCTTTTTCTCTTCGTGAAAATTTTGGAGTCTGTCTAATGGACTTTAAGCCTAATCATATCTCGATCCGAAAAATTCAGTCAAAAAATTGTTTGGCTCATAGCCCACGACCTGAAAATAGATTATACCGTATGCTTATGTTTTTTTAGCAATACTTTTTGTTTGATATAAAGTATAATTTTGAATCTGCTGTTATTATAAATTTTAATTTATTCCATAATTTAATAAAATAATAACTATTCAAAATTGAGAATCAAAATAAAACAATTTTAATTTATGGAATAAAAATAAAGTCAAAACTATCAAAAATTAAAAATCAAAATAAAACAATTTTTAATTTATTGAAAAAAATAAAATCAACAAACAAAATCAAGAGTCAGACCAAGACAATTACTATATATTTTTATTTGTTTTGAAAATTCTGGTCTTTTGAACGGTTTACATCCGGTTGAACAAGCTACCATAAGCCAGCGTTAGAACTCGATTTACGTGTCATGAAAACTTTCATCCTATTTGTATTAATATTTTATCTGAGTTTTTTAAAGGATGAGTAATTAATCTCACACACATTTATCACATGTTTATTAAAAAATATAAGGTTCTAAGGTTGATAAAAAAAGTCTTCACCACCAACTGGTTTAACAAACTTTAGTTTTATTTTCTAATTATTGATAAGATTATTTTATTTTATTATTAATAAAAATAAAATAAAATGTTTTTATTTTAAATGGTTAAAGTTTTTTCATTTTTAAATTATTTTAAATATAAATTAAATGAAAATTATTATTTTTTAATTTGAAGAAAATATAATATGTTATATATATATTCTTCAAATAGTTAAATGATGATAATAATAATAATAATAATTTAAATTAATTTTTATTAAGTAAAATGTTTAAAGTTTGAATTAAAAAAAATATAATAAAATAAATAAAAATTAGATAAACAATATCTGAATTATTTTATATCACTTAAAGTCTCATAAATCTACTTTACACTCTACTTTTCTATGTACCAATTTTTGAAG
Organism: Wollemia nobilis; assembly: GCA_028583015.1. Taxonomy (NCBI): domain Eukaryota; kingdom Viridiplantae; phylum Streptophyta; class Pinopsida; order Araucariales; family Araucariaceae; genus Wollemia; species Wollemia nobilis. The sequence continues at coordinate 4,711,232 of JAQPPZ010001648.1, forward strand.
GAGAACAAATAACTTATTTATTCAATAAAATAATATTAATATAATAATAAGTGAAATACTATTATTACAATGAAATTTAAAGTTAAAATACCCCTAACAATTAACAAATATAATCAAAAGTATAAAGTATATATATATATATATATATATATATATATATATATATATATATATAGATAAACATCTAAAAAAACTAGAGGACTTTTTTTTATATAGAAAAAGTTAGATTATATTAATTCATTAACTGGAACATTGAAATATTATGGTGTTAGCAATATTATGGTGCTAACATTGTTCGCTAGCTAAAAACCAAAATGAGGTGGATAAGGAGTAAAGCATCCATAGCTAAATATGCATAAGAATAGAAGCTAATAGCAACTAAAAGACTATAGCTATATCTTACAACAATATACCATATATTAACACTTATATGTGGGAGAGCCTATTATATGGGGAATTTATGGGTGTGTATTTTATGATATATTCTGAAGTCTTCAAAGAATAAATAGAAGTAATCAAATATTAAACTTTCTCTTCGTGGTAACTACCTTCTTTTTAGTTTTTTGGTGGACCTTCTAAAGATCTTGAACCATATGAGAAAGCTGATGAAGTTTATCAATAACATATTGTGGTGTGTTCGAAGTTTAAGAAACTTGGGAATGAATGTGTTTTACATGTAACAAAATATCAAAGGTCAATTTTTCTAAAACTATATCCCATGGAGGAGTAGAACTAGTAAACACCTTTTTTGTATCTGCACTTTCAAATGTGTTTGAGAAGAATAAGTCTACAAATATCCCAGAGTTTGGGACATTGATCCAACTAAGAAAAACTAAGTAGAGAAATCTTTCAAGATCTAGTGAAAGAGGGAAAAATAAAAGTGTAGAAGATATACCAAAACTATTTAGCCATGTCACAAAACCAAAACAAGTGAATGAAAGTTTCTAAAACATTACAAAAATTGCATTGAGGGAAAACGTATAAAATTGAAGCTAAGATTTTATAAGTTGGAAATTTTTGATGCAAAATCCACCATCCAAGAAGCCAAGTTTTGGATTCAATAGGAACTTTTTAAATTTGAGCAATAAGAGATTGTCATTGGGTATTGGTAAAATTTATGTACCACCTGACATTGAGCTTAGAGTCTAAAGAAGGAGGACACAATTTTTTTTTCTATATCCAACTAGAAGTAATAGAAGATATTCTATGAACACTAAGTCATCTCTAGTCATTCCATATATTATGGGTATTAGTTCCTAAATTTATAAGGACCTTACAAGGGATGGAAGCCATAACTAAGACATAAGACTCTTTGAACCTAGAGGGAAGGGAGAAATAATTGTAGATCTAGTTCCAGGTAAGAATTGAGTAGCTACCCAGATCCTAGATATCTCTTATTCTATTAATATATTTCTTTAGAAATGCTAGACCTTAAATAACACTACATAAAGCTAAAGGTTTATCATTATGGAGGATAAATTTATTCCACCAAAGACTATTTAGATCGATGCTCATACCATGTCTCAAGGAGTCAGAATTTCAAGATAATAAATGAGAAAATAATTGCTAAGATTTGTAGTTATGGCTAATTGGAATAGATCCTTTAAAAATAAATGAAGGTACACTAAGGATATTATCCTCCCATGTGGTTTATTTCCATTTACATTTGTGAGTAACTAGAGATATTTTATAATGAAATAGGTGTTTCTAATTTTTGTTACTAGTGATGGCTCTAAACACCCATTTTGTAGCTAAACATTAGCCCTAGGTAACATGATCAATAATACATAGATATCATAAAGACTTAGGTTGAGTACAAATTTTCCATGAGATGGCTATCATTCCCACATCCCCATCCTATTTGATCCATAAAAATTTATGAATGGCTTGAGTTAATTTATTTTAGGCTACTTTGGAGGTCATCCAACAAGAGTAACAAACATGAGATGTTGCCATAATTTTATTTGTAACTTGATTCTTCTTGCTAAGGAAAGAAATTGAGTTGGCTAAGCATTAATTTTTTGAAGTCTTTCCATAACCCAATTCCACATATATTTAGGAGAAATATTAATTCCAAAGAGGATTCCCAAGTATCGCACAATCATACCATGAGGGATGATCTTCCACTCACTTGAGAAGTTGAATCCCCTAGGTGAAGATGAAGTATAGAAGACTTTAGTTTTAGACTAGTTGATACGAGAGCCAAAGACATCATAAAACAATTATATAATCTATTTACCTATTTCCACCTCTTATTGGGTATTTTGAAGAAAAAAAGGGAATTATTAGCAAAATATGAGTTAAGAGCATGTTTATCCCCATGAAGCTTAATACCCTATATTAGGCTTAACCTTTGCAAATATTTGCATATATAAATATTTCTCATTCACATTGTAAAATTGTATCCTTTATTTGGAAATGTATTTGAACAAGTTTTTCTTTGCTTATATGTATTATTCTTATACTTTTTACTCATTACTACCTAATATTTTTTATATATATATATTTTACATCTCCTTTGTTATCCCATGTATTCCATATAATGAGATTAAGATTCACATATTTGAGGATAGTTTCTTGTACTACTCTTTTTGTTTAGATAATATCTAATACTTGTCATTGTATTTTTAATTCTTATTCAAATTTTTAACATTTTAATTATTTTAAAGGTATGTTGGAAGAAGTTGTAAGGAAGGCCTTCAACACATCATAAAATTGTTCATGGGACTCTTAAAAGAGCACACAAGGTATACTCCATGCAAAAATAGATGAGACAACAATTTGGGGAAGTCGGTATGCATGGAGGTGTATGTTTCTTCAAACTTATTATTGTGGATGGTGATGGCATACGACATAGAAAATAAGGTCATCAAAGATCTAAACCAACGATCAATTTTCAAGGTAACGTCAGAAAGCATACAAATAATTTTTTAACTCAAAAAGGTCATCACCCGTATGATTCAACAGATAATTGACCATTGAATCCAAACATATTATTTTAACTCATTATTATGCTAAATATTTTAAACCATATGATACTGTATCGTATAACTTTTTGATCATGGAAAGAGCATTATGGTCTTGGGTTAGAGATTATGTAGATATGATTAACATAGTGTTGGGTGTAAAAGACTTAAGTGTGGTCAGGAGGAATATGATGCACCTAGCTATGCAATGTAAATTTTTTTTTTCTTTCTCGATATATTCATGGGAAGATGATATCAGAATCCAAATCCACCCTCAGTTAGTTGAAATAAAAAAGGGAATCATATAAAAACATGAAAATATGCCCCCTTTATCCCATTACTAAATATTCATACACCTCATAGTAGGATAGCTAAACAATCAAACTTGATAAATTTAGGGAATATTATTGCTCAGGATATACATGAGAGACTACCATTAATGCATTATGGATGCTCCCACTACGATTGGTTCTTTGATAATTTTTTAACAGCCATACATCAGGTGTTTTGTGGTGAGCTCCCGATGAGGATAGTTCCTAGAATTTCATATTTTTTACAAGAAAAATAAATAGAAGATTACTTCTTAACAAAATAATTCTCATATATAGATACCCCTGCCTCCTTGGGTCTTACACAAAAGTGGCATCCCTTTTGGGATGTTTTCCACAAATAAAAATAAATAAAAAATAAAAATAAAATCTCATATATAAGGTTGTATGGTGAAAAGATATCCCCAAAGGCCTTTCCAAAATATTGTCTAATATCTATGGAAGCGCTCGAAATTGTTAGGCAAAGTGTGGAAGAGGTAAAAATATGCTTGCGTAAGAGATATGAAAAAGTTCCTTGGCTGTCAGTTGCATGTAAATTTGGTCACTACATTTTCAAGGGGTGTTTGGCTATGTTTAAGGCCATGTGGGACATGGATGACTATTACTTTGTAGAAGTGACATGGAGACCTTATGATCCAAAGGGGTTTTATGGTAAACTATTACAAAAATTGTATTATTCCTAGGTGCACCATAGGATTGACAGGTTTGAAGATGACCTCCAAAAGGCCATCCAAGTTGGCAAAGGCATAGAACATGCATGATCTAATTTTGAATATGACAAGAGAGGTAACACTTAGATTGAATAAAATTTTCATGGCTTTCTCCCCTTTGTGATATGATTTCTATGTTTGAGTTTGAATTCTAAAAATTGGTTGGAGATTATGGAGAATACAGGATGAAGATTGTAGAGAATACGAGACATATATTACAAATAATGATACAGATGAATATACGATGGTAGAGGATTTGAATGATAAGAAAATATTGTCCTTACAAGAGGCCCTCATGGGCTCTGGACCATCTTGTTTAGGGTATGTATTTGGAGAAAAAACATGAAGCCTAGTTACCTCTATTCCAACTAAGGTTTTCAGAGCTACAAAAGTGAATGGTTGTCTTGAACAGGCTCTAGATAAGCCTATCCTGGTGATTCTACCAGATTCAATTGGATATGATGTTAAATACCTGGCTAATCATACCTTAATTTGAATTTTTTTAGGAATTCGGGTCCCTCTCATTTCATTGAAATCTTCGGCTCAAAACGTATGGAACCCGATTGGAGATATGGAGATCATGCTGGGGGAAAATATTTTTTTCATTGTTTTTTTCTCTTGCACGGATGATAGGCATAAATTTTTTGAATGAGGGCCTTATTTTTATAATAAGGTTGGCTTATTTATTAAGCCTTGGCATGTGGACTTTAACCCTACAAAATAAATTCCATTGCGGGTGCCGATTTGGGTTCAGCTTTGTTGGTTATCTTTGTTCTAGTGGAACAATATTCTTCACATGATTGCACTGTTATTGGGGAAGCCGGTGGGTCCTTATCAACAAATGATGGATAAAAAGGTAGTTTCTTGTGCCCATATTTGTGTTGAGATAGATTTAAATAATACTTTGCTAGATTCTATGGAAATTTGTATTGGATACTCTTCTTGGATTCAATAGTTTAACTATGAAACCCTTCCATTCCAATATCATTTGTGTCATGCATATGGACACCTTTAGAGAAAATGCCCAAAATTACCTGGGAATTTGTCATCTAAGCCTCAACCTCATAAGCAGGATAGTGAGATAGATAAAGGGAAAGTTCCTAAGTAGGATAATGGATTTATTGAGGGGAAATATCCAATGCAGGATAGTGGGACTGATAAGGATGTTTTTATTCCTGTTAATTCTTGCAATAAAGGTAGGGATTTGAAGAGATTCATTAATGAGAGGTAAGTTGATGGGTTACATAATAGATTTGATGCCTTGGATGACTTGGACCAGCTTTCTAGGGTTAATATGTAATGGGATCTATCTATTTCTTAGATGGATATTGATTAATCTGGGTAATGTGATTGTTCCATTTTTTGTGAATCATGTGGCATAGACTATTTAGGGGAATCAAATTTCTATTCTTTCAAAGGAAAATATGGTTACTCAAGAGTATGGCGTGGTGGCATATGATCTGCTACTCTGGCTAATTTGGTGGTTTTTGATCGTGGAAAAGGTTCTAATGTGAGTTCTATGTTATTACTACATCAAAATAATTTTTAAAAATGGGTACCTAAAAAGTCTTCTAAGGTGTGCATGAAGAAAGATGTAGAGAAAATTAAACTTGAGGGGAGTTCTTGGTTGAGTCAGGGTTGGTTAGGTCCCTTGATTCTCACTTTTCCACCACTCATAAATGATTGTTTTATCTTGGAATGTGAGAGGATTTAATAGCATCCCTCGGTAAAAGCTATTTGCAGGTTGATTAAGTTGCATAAGCCTGCTATTGTTTTTTGTAGGAGTCAAAATTATAAGTTTTTTTGTTTGTTTAGTATTGCCTACAAATTATAGCCTTGTGGTCAATGTCTGTGTATTGGTACCTAGGGCAGTACTGGAGGTATTTTTAGCTTTTGGAATCCTTAGAAGCTCTCTCCTATATGGTGGGTTTCTGATAAATTTTCTCTCTTATGGTTGCTTCTTGTAAGGAGTCTAGTGAAGTGGTATTATAAACTAATGTTTATGTTCCCTCTGATCTTGCTAGGAAAATTTATCTTTGGAATCATATTCGAGTGGTGCGGTTAATGGTTCCTCACTATCCTTTAATGCTATCACCAGTTTGGAGGAGAAAAGAGGTGGTGTGGGTTCTATTGGATAGAAATATTTGGCCTTTAATGATAATATCCTTTTACTAAACCTTGTGGATATTAAACCTAGTAATGGCATGTTTACTTGGAGCAACAAAAGATGTGGTACTAAGGCTATTTTTGAGAGATTGGATTATTTTTTGGTTTCTCATTTTTGGATCAATAATAATTGGTAAATAAAATTAGAAAATTTTTATTGGAGAGGTTTTGATCATTGGCCTATAAATCTAAATATCATTCATCAGGGAGTTTATAGGAAATCCTGCTTTAAATTTTAGTTAATGTGGCTTCAGGAGCCTTCTCTACATGATTTAATGATATTTTGGTGGTTACAAGGTAGGCCTGCTCATGGAACTGCTATGTTCTCTTTTGTTAAGAGTCTTAAGTATGTGAAATATCAGCTTAAGAAGTGGAATAGGAAGATTTTTGGTAATTATTTTTGAGCTATGTTGGATTCTCAAGAGAAGTTAGATGCTATTACAAGGTAGATTAGGGATTATGGCCTCATCGAAAGGACTCTTAAAGAGGAATCTAATGCTATTAAGGAGTTAGCTAAGTGGGAATCGAGGGAGGACATTTATTGGAAACAAAAGGTCTAGATTTATTGGTTGCAATAAGGAGATAGAAATACTACTTTATTTTTCAATTTGGTTAAAGCTAGAAGGTATGGTAATGTGATTTCTTCTCTTATTTCTTCTCTTGAGTTCTAGTTGATTGCTACTCAGGATATTTCAAGGAAGGTTGTAAGGTTTTTTTCTCTTTGTATTTTGAGGATTCTTCCTTGGTAGTTTTTGAAGAAAATAGTATTTTGGATTGTATTCCTTCAGTTTTCACTCATGAGATGAATGCGTTGCTCATGAGATCTATTTCAATCGAAGAGTTGAAGGGTATTGTTTTCAAACAAGAAAAGCGAAAGCCCCAAGGCCTGATGGATTTCTTGTGGAATTTTTCTAAGAATTTTGAGATATTGTCAAACAGGATCTTATGTTTTTTGTGCAAGAGTCTTTCAAAACTAAAAAAAATGTTGAGAGTTATGAATTATACCTTCTTGGTGCTTATTCCTAAGCAGGAATGATCCAATTATTTGGATCTTTTCAAAGATATTGCACTATGTAATGTGGTGTGCAAAATTATCTCCAAGTTGATTGCTGAGAGACTTAAGCCTTGGCTTAGTAAGGTTATTTTGAATGAACAGGGAGGTTATGTGGTGGGTAGACAAATCCTTTATGGTGTGGCTATTACTGTTGAGGCCATTCATTCTATGGGAATTTCTAAAGAAAATTTTATTTTTATAAAATTAGATATAGATAAAGGTTATGACAGGGTTAAATGGTCTTTCTTAAGTAAAATTCATCTTGCTTTTGGTTTCAAATCCAACTGGGTTAGTTGGGTGATGAGTTGTATTACATCTCCATCCTATTTTGTCTTTATCAATGGTGGGCATTCTACTTTGTTTCAGCTTCTAGAGGTATCCATTAGGGGGATCATTTATCTCATTATTTATTTATTATTATGGTTGAGAGTTTTGGTAGGCTTATCAAATCACATGTCAATCAGGGGTTGATTCATGGTTGGAGGTGGGATAATAGTTTACCTATGTATTCTCATTTTTATTTGTGGATAATACTGCTCTGATGGGTCTTGCATATATTAGGAAATCAACTAATTTTGGAAGATCGCTACATATTTATTTGGCTACTTTAGGGCAGAAGATAAACGACGGGAAATTCTCCATATTTTTTTTCAATAGTAATCCTCTTATATAGACTAGAATTGCTTAGATTCTTCAGTTTCAGATTGGAGCTCTTCCTTTAACTTATTTGGGAATTCCTCTTTCTATGGGCCCTCTACCTCGAGGTATCTAGAATAATATTTTGGATAAATTTTGGGTTAAATTATCTCATTGGACTGTTAAGTGGATTTATTTTTCTAGAAGGGTACTTCTTCTTAAGTCGGTGGTTCAAGATTTATGTATTTATTGGCGCATGATTTAGGTCGCTCTTGATAGTTTATTCATGAGCCTGAATCTCTATTAAGAATATTTTTATGGTCTAAAAATTTGGAGTCTTTAAAATGAATTTTGGTTAAGTGGGAGACTATTTTTAGATAAACATAGAAGGTGGTTTGGGTCTTTGTTTGACTTCTCTTTCTGATCAGGCATTAGTGACCAAGCTTTATTGGATATGGTGCATTTATCAAGACCATACTTGGGCTAAAACTATTTCTTTTAAGTACCTTAATGGGGTTGAGGGATCTGAGATACCTAGATACACTTTATCTAGTAAAGTCTTTTTGATCTGGAATACCCTTAAGAAGGTGGCTACTCTTGTTAAGCAAGGATTATTCTGGATTTGTCTCAAAGGCTCTTTTCTAGCATGATTGTTGGTATGGTTTCCCTATAATTTTATCTATGTTTCCTCATATTCAGGAGCTATGTAATTATTTCTTGGTTGCTAGTTAGTACAGGATTATGGATTATAAAGTTTCCAAAATATTTGGGTAGACGAAGGTAGTTCAGTGAAAATATCCTAGAGATTGGTCGGTAGGTGGTTCTATTCAAGATAGAGAAGAGTTGGCTCATATTTTTGTTGCTAGGGATTGCTCTTATTTATAGGATGATGATGTTTTGGCTTGGGTTCTTGATCCTAGAGGGGTTTTATCGGTGGCTTCTGATTATCGTGTTTTAGATAGGTAGCATTTTGGAGATTAGGAGGTTCCTTGATGAAAACAAGTTTGGAATAAGTTTTTCTGGCCCAAATTGAATTTCCATTTGTGGTTGGCTAATAGGAACAAATGTATTACTGATGGTAGAGGGCATCCTTCACCTAAACCTCATGGGGTGTTTAATATTAATACTGATGGCTCTTCCATTGGAAATCCTAATGTAGGTATTGGTGGTGTTGGGAGAGATAGTAGTGGTGCAACTCTTTTTATTTTCTATTGTTATAAGGGGAAGAAAACTAATAATTATATGGGGGACCTTGTTATTCATTTTTATTTAGAAAAAGGTTATGCTCTAGGATGGCAAAAGAAAATATATGAGTCGAACTCTCATATTATTATTAATTTGTTGAATACTCATAATATTTCTAATATTCATTGGTATTTGGCATTAGTGGATCGACAAATCATTCAAATTTATCGATATCTGGATTTTATTTCCTTTATTCATATTCCTAGGGAATGGAATGGTGTGGCTTATTGCTTGGCAAAATGGGCTTCTAAGTTTTAGGAATACTAGAATGTTAGGGAATGAAATTAGCTCCCATTGGATTGTTCTCATCATCTTGCTAATTTGATTACTATGGATATGTATGGTTGAGGTTGTTGTTTGTTGGGTGTCTTTTGGTTGGGTGATCTATGGTTTTGGGAGTCTCTTTCTTCTATCCCTTGTAAGGTTTATTTTTTGGGGATTCTCTATTTCTTGTATGGTTTTATTGATTGAATAAATTTTTACCAACATAAAAAAACACTCGGATTGAATGAGTAGGTGACTATCCCCCACCATTGGTGATGTTGAGGATAAACTCTATAGAATTAGTTGACAATTAATATCCCTATACATATAACCTAGCATATCATGTATGCAAGTGAGCATCTCCAAGTTATAATCGGTAGCCTAAGCCTTATATTGAAATAGGGACCTTAACAACTTCATAAACCATTATGATAATATTTATATGCATCTTGTTGTGCATGACAACCTTGAAATTATTTTGTAACTCATTGAGTTTCATATATTCAAGCTAACTTGACTCTTCTAAAAATTTATGCTATTTAGGCTCTCTTGAATATCATCTTTCTGTTGCCCATGTTCTTTAGCATTGGTTTAAGGCAAATGGTACCACCTATTGCCTCATCCAAGTAGTGTTAAATGTTAAATCCAAGCTATATCATTCCTATATAATATGTATTCCCTTTGTCTAACATAATTTTCACTTGTGAAGAAATAATGTACTCTTTCAAAGTACTAGCAAATTGTAATCCCTCACTATGCATAAAATTTTAGATCACTTGTAAAACTATCCCTCAATTATGAGGTTCAAATAAGCTTTCTTACACAATTTTATTAACATGCATGAAAACATATTTGATTTATTTCCTACACGATATTGAATTCTTTCCAAAATCTTACTTGTTTTATACTTCAACTATTTCTTTTTTATACTAAACTTGCCATGATTTGGTTCCTTTTATTTATTCACCATACTTTTACTAATCATTAATGTGTTAACTTGAATTCATAGATAGATTACATAAAAAGGACCATTGACATCCACATCTCTATTATTTACTATAATGATAATATTGTCTATGAAATTCTCTCCAACTAACCAAAGACACAATCATCATCTTATACTACAAATAAAATTGAGTGCAGTGTTATGCCCAATTGATAGATATAATACATGCTTAAGAAAAAAGTGTCATATAGCTTCCAAATTAAAAATAAATGACTTCTTATTCTCTAAGACACTTAACACATTTTTATGGTGCCTAATAATATCATTCCTTATATTAAAAAGCTAATAAAAATTTGAATATAAAATATGAATTATATTTAAAAACAGTCCCATATCCATAACATCTTCTTCTACATCCATTAAATGTCAGGGTTATTGTTCACATCCTAAACTATTACATATCACCAATATCTTCTAATCAATTCATGTGATCTGATATTAAAATGATATCAATACTTCAAATGCGTTGTATTCGAAACCTTAGAAAATCAAGATATATTAGGCCATAAACATGATTGTCGCATGTCTCTACTGAAACAACTATTCATGTTCTTAATCCCACCTCTAATGTTACATTTCCACGATTTCTTCGCTAATTTGTTATGTAGAGAGCCATCAAAGTGCAGTGGAGGTTGAGTTTCCCAAAATGGATAGAATTCAGGTGGCACTTTCCAACCTTATAAGACCAACGCCCTTGCTCCATTGCCATGCTTATAAAACAGACTTGTTACAAGAGCTGGGCATGGTTATGAAGCCATGCGACCCATTCTTATCCATTCTCCATACTGAATTAGTAAGAAGTTCGAACTGAAATATCTGTAAGAAAAAAATAATAATTAAATTGTTGATGCCGTTGAAAAGGAGTAAAATAATCAGCACACAAGGTAGGTATGTGTGATCAATAAAAACATTATATTTAGTGTTAACAAATTCGAACCTAACAGACTTCAATGACTATTCAGAAGTCCGTGATCGAACAAATTTTCAAATCATACACTAAGTTGGTCTATTTGGGCCTCAGGCGTCCCTATCCCTCATCATAAAAAATTCAAATGTATAACTGCACTTCCTTTTATTTACAGGTCTTGTCATTCTCCTCACATACGGACAACGAACCATTCTACGATTTACGCGCCAAACCAAATTTGATACCAACTCCAAGGCTATATGGAACGACTTAGCTCTATGAGATGCTTGTGACGTTTATTATTTTCTATTTGGTTCACAAGATCCTTTTTCTCCTCGTGAAAATTTCAGAGTCTGTCAAATGGACTTTAAGCCTAATAATAACTCGATCCGAGAAATTCAGTCCAAAAATTGTTCGGCTCATAGCCCATGAGCTGAAAATAGATTATTACTGTATGTTTTTTTTTTCCAGCAATACCTATGATTCTGGATCCAGTCAACAAAAACAACAACAACCAAGTCAACAAAAACAACCATTTAAAATCAAGAATCAAAACAAAACAATTTTAATTTATTGTACAAAGATAAAGTCAACAAAATAAGGACCATCTAAAATCAAAAATCAAAATAAAACAACTTTAATTCAGTCAATAAAACAATGACCATTCAAAATCAAGAATCAAAACAAAACAACCTTAACTCAATTACTTGGAAATCAATAATCAAGAATCAAACCAAGGCAATTACTTGGAAATTTTGGTCTTTTGAACAGTTCACATCTGGTTGAACAAGCTACCATAAGCTTTCAGCGTTAGAACTCAATTTACGTGTAATGAAAATTTTCATCCCGTTTTCTTTAATATTTTATCTGGATTTTTGAAAGAGTCAGTAACTCATCTCACACACATTTATCACATGGTAATTAAAAATGGGTAAGGTGGCTCATCTCACACACATTTATCACATGTTAATTAAAAATGTATAAGGTGGTTAATGTTGATAAAAAAAAAGTCTTCACCAACAATTGGTTTTAAAAACTTTATTTTTTATTTTTTTAATTATTGATAAAATTATTTTATTTTATTATTAATAAAAATAATATATATATAAGATTAAAAGAGGAAGATTTAATTAAATATGATTCTATCATCAAAGTTTTCAACAATGAGTTTAAAGAGACCTACGACATTATATCCCTTCCTTAGGGTTGGACTTAAGATCTTAGATACCTTGTTTTATGTGGTACCTTGCCCAACATCTTTTAATTTACTTCTTGGATACCCTTGGATTCATGTGATGAAGGTTGTCCTTTCTATTCTTCATAAATATTTGAAATTCGAATTCAAAGATCAAATTGTTAGTATTTTGAGTGACCCTCATCCATTCGAATTTTTTTCAATGGTTGAGCAAGCTCAATCTAATCTCAATTTATATCCATTATTTTCTTCATTTCATGATACCATGCAACTTGTAAATTTAAATGTAAGGAACTGCTAATCAATGTTTCATCACAAGATCAAGTTAATCCTTTTCTTCAAGAGCATCTTCTATATTTATCCAAGCTACCATATTTACTGAATACTATGGGTTTACCTCATAAGAAGGGTGAAATCATACACATTGGCACGTGTACCTTTATATTTGCAGGTGTATACCTTGAAGAAAATATCAGTGGTAGAAACCATTTTCCTGTAGAGCATTCTTTTATCCATTATTATCCATCGAATAACTACCCGCTTCCTAAGAAAATCCTATCTAGTATGGAATATATAGGTAAAGGTTTGGGGACATAATATAAAGGTATTCAAGGGCCTTTGGAAGTTGATTTTTGGCCTCAGATATGTGGCGTAGGCTACATAGACAATAAAAACATCCTTTACAATTTTATGATGATGATCACCTTATTACTTATGTTTAATATTTTGATCATCAAGGATTGGAGTGGAGTGATGAGGTTGAGGGACCCCCTTATCCCTCCAACATGTTGTTTTATAATATGATAACCTTGGCTCCCCCTTGGATTTCTTCAGTGGTTGTTTTCAACAATGGAACTCCTTTCAAGAACAAGGATGTTCATAAACTTTGTGCTAAGTACAAGATTCAATACAAGTGGTCAACTCCATATTACCCTCAGGGTAATGGTCAAGTCGAAGCATACAATAAGTCTTTTATCAAGATCCTCAAGAAGTTGGTTAGTAAGACTAGTTGTGATTGATATATCTAACTTTATACTACCTTGTGGGCCTATCGTACCAGTGTGCAAAATCTTGAAGATGCTTTTCCGTATGTCTTGGTCTATGGGAATGAGGTAATTTTTCTATTCAAGTTAGAAGTCCCTTCATTTCGCATATTGTTGTAAGATTCCTTAGTCAACGATGAGTATTATTTCAATCATTTGGACCAATTGGATCTATTGGATGAAAAGCACATTTATGCTTTAGAGCATTTACAAGCCTATCAAAATAGGATCAAGTGATCTTATTCCAAGAGAGTTTGCAATCATTATTTTGAGGCTAGGGACCTTATTCTCAAGGAAACCCAAAAGAACACCAATGCTCAAACAAATATAACAAGCAAGTTTCATCCCAATTTGCTAGGCCCCTTTGTCATAATGACCAATTTTGATTCAAGGGCCTATCATTTAGCTTATTTAGATGATAAAGAACTTAAAGAACCAATGCACATAATGCATTTAAAAAGATACTATGCATGACTTTGTATTTTTTTTTCTCATATTACATTTAGCTTAGTTTTCAAATTGCAATTTGTTTGCTTGCTCATATTGCATGTTTGTCTATAATATTTTGCATGGTTTTTTGCCTAAAATTTTGTACCTCTTGCATTTTTCTTGTCATATGATTTCATTGTTGTTTGATCATACTTGCATGAGTACTTGATCATATAGATTTTTTTAGGGGACTTCACGAGGATGGAAAGTGATGAAACCTACTTAGGTCTTAGCTCACATGCATTGCAATCATACTAGGGTTTTGATGCCTAGCGAATCCCCAACCTAGGGTCCATTTTCGTGAATTTGCTCATATATTCTCTTCTTTATCTCTTCTTTTATATTCCTTGACCTTGAAAGTATAAAATAACCATCAATGTTTTCCTCCAAGTCAAGGGATATAGTTCTTCATATCTTGTATGTCCTTTGTCCTTTTACAAGTTTCATCATTTCTTCTCCTCCCTAATACAAATCATGTATGCTCCTTTTATTTGATTTTTCTCACACCTATTTTCCTTCTTATTATTTCACCTATTAAGGGGTCTGCAATGGATAGGGTAAATACCACATGCATATCATTTATGGTGTTCATACGATCACTGAATATCTTACGCACGCCTCTTGAATCTAAAAAATTCACTAAGATACACACACATGCTATATTTTTCTTCTTGCTTCTCTCTTTGTTCTATATTTTTCTCACATCCGAACACACACTCACATTGTTCTACTACATTTTTATTTGCTCATTCATATTTTACACACACCTGTAGACACCAACACGGCACCAATCCGATTAAGTGACTACAAACACTGATCGCATTGATATACACAGCTTTTAGGGCAGCCCTCAGAGGTCAAACAGTGGTCCTAGCCACTTGCACAGCAGTTTGGAAAGTCAAAAAGTGAGCAGAGTTGGTCGTTTTATCAAAACCTTTAACAAACTTCAGAGCCTTTTATATAAAGCGAGCCTTTAACAAACTTCGAAGCCTTAAACTTTAGCAAACTGCAAAACTTTAAGTGAGAGCAAACCTTGGCCGAGGGTGTCGCGAAATCATAACGTTGCGATTTCGTGACGTTGCAAAATCGTGACACCTAAGGCCCATAGGGGAGCCTTGGCCTTAGGCATCGTGAAATCATGACGTCACGATTTCACGACATCGTGAAATCATGACACCTAAGGCCCGAAGGGGAGCCATGGCCTTAGGCGTCATGAAATCATGACGTCATAATTTTGCGACATCGTGAAATCGCGACGTCACGATTTCACAAAATCGCGATGTCTAAGGCTCGAAGGGGAGCTTTGGCCTTAGGCGTCGTGAAATCGCGATGTCACAATTTTGCAACGTTGCGAAATCATGACGTCATGAAATCGTGATGCCTAAGGCTCGGAGGGGAGCCTTGGCCTTAGGCGTCGCGAAATCATGACGTCGCGATATCGTGACACCTAAGGCCCGAAGGGGAGCCTTGGCCTTAGATGTCACGATATCACGACGTCGTGATTTCATGATGTCATGATATTGTGACACCTAAGGCCCGAGGGGAGCCTTGGCCTTAGATGTCACGATATCACGACGTCACGATATCACGACACCTAAGGCCCGAAGGGAGCTTCGGCCAAGGGTGTCACGATATCGTGATGTCACGATATCACGACGTCGTGATATCGCAACACCTAAGGCCCAAAGGGGTAACCTCGGCCGAAGTGTTGTGATATTGCGATGTCGCGATATCGTGACACTTTGGCATTTTGTGCTTAAAGCAGAAATATTCAAAGGCATCAATCAGAGGCGACACGTCAGCATTCAAGGCAGACATTTAATCAGTCAAAGGCAGCATTAAAGTGATTCATGCCACGTGGCGTCACTACATACCATCTTTGAAGAGACCCCGTGGGTCTATAAAAATGGTAGACTTCACCAACTGTAGTAATGAGACGAGCAGTCTCAACAACAAATCTGGCCCGAGGCCATGCTTCATAACTACTGACGTGAGTTCCCAGCGACAATCTCAGGGCGAGCCATGTCTCATAATCATCTGACAAGAGTCAAATCTCAGCGGTGCCTGCGGACTTAGGGTTTTGACATTAATGTTTCAGAGGCAAAATCCTCTATAAAAACTAGCTCAATGCAATGTAAAAAAAAGGGACCACGAAGCATTTTCGAAACGCAACAAAGTGCTGCTCATCCAACGACCGATCATATTCCTTTCGGATTCAGTCTTCTGCACCTATAATCTCTTTCACGAGGGAGGTTATTGGTGGCTTTCCAGAAGGTGAAGCTGAACCTTCATACCCGATAGTGGATCACTATATCCTACTAATTCGATGACAATTCTTTTCTTTGAGATTTCGGGCCCATTCCTAGTGGATTGGCGCCGAAATCAAATTCTCACAGTGGGCAGCCCGCTCGGGTGCCCCGCAAGCTTTAAATTCATCTTAAACTATCCTGCTATCACGTAGTTTTCTTATTACGTCATACGCTGTATTTAAAAGGTTTACGTTTTATGTTGTCTAAATAACTCAAGCTTTACGTTAGAACATATCTTGCAATACGCTATACGTCCGAATGTATCTTGCAGTACGTCTTATTGAATATTAGCATGCAACACGATGAAATACTAACTTACAGGCAACAGCGTTAGAATCGGCCGACTGTTTTAATGACAGTTTACATTTTATAATATATGTCGTTTTTGAATATGTTGAAATAACAGTTTACATTTTATGTTTTCGAATATATGCTGTTTCGAATCCATGTTGTTTTCTGTTCTCTGTAAAAGTTACATGTTTACGTAGAGTCATTTCATTCACACATATAAACAATCCTTCACATGCATTTTTCATTATTTCCCAAATACAAACGTTCTATCCTCTTGTTGCAGGTGCTACTAAACAGTTTATTGTTTATGTGAATGCAGGATAAACAGTAGCAAGCAAGGGCTCATTAACATCAGCGACGACAACACTTTGGCCCGCCCATTTTGCATGTGGGCATGCGGAAGGAAGAAGACTGTGTACATTTGTAACAGAGATCCATTTAACGTTCCTAGCCTCTAAAAAGGGAGGAGACGTCTTTGTAACCGAGGATAAGAAGTTTGAATAAAGAGGGTTGTGCTTTAATACGTCTTTCTTTTATTTATCTCTTTTCTTTGTTTTGTGCATAGTGTTTCTTTTACTTCCGGAATCTCATGCTTTTAGTGGCGATCACGGTGGGACCCTTTCCCCTATTTTTTTTAGATTTGGAAACTGATTAAAATTTACGTCTTTTTGCTTAAATGTACCAGGCCGAATCAGAAATAGCCGATTTGGACAAAACAGACAACCGATTTAAGCAGAAAAAGGAGGTAAAGAGGTAAAGTTCTAAAATTGTCCCTGTCATTTTTTGAAATTTTGTGTTTATTTTTCTGAACTTGCGTAGAGAAATTTTTCATAAATTTTTCTTGCTTTATTTATTTATTTAAAAAAAAAAAAAATTCAAATTTGTACTTGCTGTTTTTTGGTTTGTAGTGTTTCTTGCTGTCTTCCAGTTTGCATAGGGAAAGTTTCTTTTTGCTACTCAATGAACCAAACACACTTCACGTGGTAAATTAAACCAAGGAGATGGTTGTAAAACCCCAGCCCTTGAGCAAGACCAACGGTGGGTTCATCACCACCTTGGCTTAGCTTTGCATCCATTTCCCCGATTGTCACTGTTGTTAGGCGTAAATCCTGACGAAAGCTGACCGAGTGTTGCTAGGGTGATTCCCATGCACGTGAGGATAAGTCTTCTATGGTAGGTGTCATTAACAGGACAATCCCCCCTTTCGTATCGCCTATGTTCCACGTACCATCTGCTCTCACATACCTATAGTTTCCCTCTCGTAAGGGCGGGTATATAGAGAGGTTGGTATATCGGTCCGGCAATGGTATATTGAAGGGGCGACCATTTATTGGGAGTCATATGAGCCAACATTATGCATTTAAATATTTTTCAAAAATTGGCAAAAACATAACAAAACATCAAACTACACTAAACCAGTTTAGGACACACTATTAATACTTAAAAGAGATAATCATGGTTTTGTGTATGTGTGTGTTCATTTTTTCTTAGTGTAAAAAAAAGACAAATCATCATAAACGAGATAAAATCTACTTAGAGAAGCACCACAATGGTGTACACCCGTAGCCAAGCCCGATCAAGGGCGGACGTTGCGGAAGGTGCACAAAGAGGAGGCACAAGTCACCTCCGGTATAGCCCCAAGGATTTGGTCATACCACCTTGGCGGCCTGACACACAAAGCAGTCCCCTTCGTGCCCCGACGAAACGGGACTATAGAGGCACCTCTTCGAGGAGCACTCCTGTTCAGCATAGCACTCAGCACACACCCCTCCATGAGGGGTACAGTCATAGGAGAGCTCCCTTAGATGCTTGCTATGAGTGATCACCGTGCGATGAAGCGCTAGGTCAACATAGGGTTCAACGGGAGGAACCACATCATTACACTATCCCTCCTTCACCCCCTCTAGTTGTCAGGACTAGAAATAAAAATCCAGAGCACAAGGCTTCTCAGGCGGGGCAGGCCAACTCCACCCATCCCCTTTTCACTTATGAAAGAGAGCACGAGGAAAACCCTTACCTTCCTCAAAAACAATATACATTGCGAGAGCAATACGCCTCCGCACCTGCTAGATACCATGGTCACACACTAAGGCCAGAGCCTTAGATAAATGCCACTACCTCCAACAAAGGGAGGCTGCCTATAGATCTCTTGGATCACTATGACCAAGATAGATATGTTAGAGAGGCATCTAACCCTTCTAGACATGAGGCGGGGAGACCAACTATCTTAGAGTCTGTCAAACATTTCGTAGATCAGATACAACTCATGCAACTTGATCTAGAACGACAACAGTTAGAACAATGGTATCTTCTAAATAAAGAGCACCTTCTGCACTAGAAGGATGAGTTGTTCCAACACACTATGAAGGAGAAGAATCCAACCCCTCACACACACAAGACAAAAAATTTTGAGGGGCATAACCCATGGGGGCGAGACAGGTCATTGCGACCTCATCAAATGCTACCCCCAAGACCTCCTAGATAGGAGCAAGAGGCTACTCTCTCGATTCCTGAAGGACATGAGCGGGAGGCCACTCCTATAACCAATAATAAGTGCCTTCCTCAGGAGCCCACTCAGGTTTATGGGCCACCCTTAGAAGTTCATCAAGAAGCCTCTAAGGAATCAGAGCAAGAAGAAGAGAGGGATGAACTACCCTACCAAGACATGGAGGGTGCTATTCAGCTACCCCTCCATAGGCTCCAAGTTCCTCAACAAGAACCAATCAAAGAGGAGGAGCTCAAGTCTCCCGATACATGCAAAGCACTAGAGCACTTAGGGTTGGTAGAGACCAAGATTTTGGTGCTCCCAAGGCCCAACTTACATGAGGCTCTTTTCGAAGAGGATCAACCATTAACCATAGGGCTACCTGATGATGCAGTACTCCATGTCTCAGAATCTCCAGATTCTGATGAGCTGTACTCACTGGTTGAAAGTGAAGATAAAGCAGAGATAGCCCACAGCAATCACATGCGACAACATTGACATCCTATAAATATCGATGAAGCATGTTAGAAGATAAACGTAATACTAGGGCATGAGTGGTGTGTTAACTCACCACAATGGGACCAAGCATTACATCCGACACTTTGGGCACACAAAGATCAATTTCAACCTAGAGACCTCATAGCAACATCAGTGCCGGGGGTAGACCCTGTCCTCCTATCCATGCATAGGGCCGATCCATTCATGTCAATCCCTCCGGAGCCAGATCCCGAGTGCAAAGACCATCAAGCTGGGGGTACCTCTATCCCCTGAAGAGCCATAGTCCAAACCCAAAAAGCTCCAAGGATTCTTGCAATCGCTTGGTCAAATCCCAAAAGGCTCCAAGGATTCTTGCAATCGCTTGGTCAATCCCAAAAATGCTCCAAGGATTGTCAAAATCGCTTGGTCAAATCCCAAAAAGGCTCCAAGGATTCTTGCAATCGCTTGGTCAAATCCCAAAAGGCTCCAAGGATTCTTGCAATCGCTTGGTCAATCCCAAAAATGCTCCAAGGATTGTCAAAATCGCTTGGTCAAATCCCAAAAATGCTCCAAGGATTGTCAAAATCGCTTGGTCAAATCCCAAAAGGCTCCAAGGATTCTTGCAATCACTTGGTCAATCCAAAAATGCTCCAAGGATTTCCACAATCGCTTGGTCAAACATCAAGAAAATTCAAAAACAACAAAAATCATCAAAAACAACAAAAATTTGCATCTCATTTCTAGGCATACTCAAATTCATCAATAGAGAGTTCTTCTCGCACTTCATCTTCATACTCACAAAAATCAATCCATCAAAAATACAAAAAGTCATAGTTGCATTAAAGCATTGCATCCATACATTGCATATTTGTGGTCGTATAGGTCAAAGGCACCATAGGCTGTCATGGTTCTACTAGTCCATCTTTTTCCACACTGTTCCATTTTACACAAACAACAAAAACACCATGCATTGCTTTTACCATACTAGAGTCAATGGTATTTTAATGTATCAAGGGTTTTTCATGATTCTGTCATCATTTTGCTCTTTAGCCATGTAATGTATCAAGTCAGACAGATTTTATGAAGGTAGAGTCATACTTGAAATACACCTTGTTACGTAACATCCCAACACAAATTCAAACACATAAAACAATTCCTAAGTTGTGTGAACGAAAGATGAAACCTGCATCATAATCCAGGTCACCATAAGCGAAACGGTTATCTTGCTCATCCCCCCGTGTGAATGGTTCTAGAATGCTGAGAATTGAAAAAAGGACAAGCTCTTTCCTATCCACTCACCTCCATAAACAGTGGTTTTCACCACTACCAAATCCCAATCATAGTTGGTTCCCAAAGTTGTAAGGATTCGTACTATCCGCCCCTAACCAGGATGGGTAGTCATCCCCAAGACCTAAAGGGACCAATACCATTCACAAACAAAATTCCAAATCATCATCCTAACACTTTCCATTCACCTTTGGTCTCCAAGTTGTAAGGATTCGTACTATCCACCCCTAACCAGGATGGGTAGTCATCCCCAAGGCCTAACAGATCAATGCCCTTACTCCACAAACTCCATCATCCCCTTGGTCCCCAACGTCGTAAGGATTCGTACTATCCACCCCTAACCAAGATGGGTAGTCATCCCCAAGGCCACAAGGATCAAAGCCATTCACAAGCTCAAATCCACAATACACAAAACACAAAATCAAATAACAGTGGTCATCGCCACTATTCAAAATCCTTGCTCAAAAAGAATTAATAGAAAATAAATAGTGATTTTCATCACTATATAGACGAGCAAATATCTAAATCATTCAGCCCACAAACATCCTGAACTTGAATCCCTGGAATTCTCAGCATTCGACAAACCATCTAGGTGATCCTCATTACAGGTTTGGTTGATAGCCTATCTGGCAATGGTGGTATCCTACCCGCATGATGATATGTCTGTCACATTCGCTTTGCGTGTGTGCAGACCAATGTTTGCATAAGGATGAGCTAGCTTATGGTATCTTGGATAACACTGTAGATTAATCTAACTAAATACAACAATGGAGTTAGTGGAGCTAATTAGGTGATCCTCAGTACAGGTTCGGTTGAAAGCACATCTGACACTAGTGGTATCCTGACAAGTACCACATAAATGAACTCAATTACACACACAAGGATGTGAAATAACTTGATCAAAAATAAGTCTGATTCATACCTTGTTCAAAAATCTTATAAGATAAAGTACAGTCATGGCTAGTAAGTTAAAACCGTCTGAGTCTCAGAAAACCTTAGCTACATTTCTAAACCAAACTACGCTATTTTCATCCTTACGATACCATTAGAAAATACAAAAGAAAAGAAAAACCACATATATACACACAAAGTCATGCATCACAACAATCACCTAAAAGGCAAAATAATAGAGTTCTAAACAGTCTATGGTGCCATAGCCAAACACCAAAAAGTCCATCCATCCATTTCATTTCTGCACATCACATACATTCGCATTTATCATACCATATGCATCCATCAAAATCAATCAACATACAACACTCGTAATAATCATACCATATGCATCCATCAATATAAAGTAGCATGCATTCATCAACATCAATCATTATGCATACCATAATATCATGACATATACACAAAGAAAGAAAATCAAAACAGCCAAAACATCACAAAAACACAACACAAAAACATTGCAATAAGTTGTCGGACACAAGTGCTCTAGCACTTAACGTCTTGGCATAATAAAATCGATGTCGGGGCTCCAATTGTCACTCTCCTACTTCCCCAAGAAGGCTATCATAGCCGGACCGCTCCACGGGAAGACGGGTTTTTGATAATTTCACCCCATTATGGCATCACCAAAAGGGTTAACACCCACCAAAAATAGGTCCAAATGTCGGGAAACTGCATGTGCTTAAACGGTAAAACATCTAAAGGCACCCTAACCTAAGTCATCTTGGGTCAAGTGACTCGTTGCTTTTCTCACGAAGGTCATTCCCTCATCGATTTGTCACTTGAGGGGGTAGTCACACTTAGTCACCAATCAACAAGCACACACCCAATCAAGGCAATGACATGCATTCAAAGAATCATTGACAAAGACAATCACACTCCTGCTTGGGGCAGTAAACAAGCAATCATCAAATTGATCAAACACTTGGCATTCATGAATCATGAACACAAGGTTCCCCTGTGGATAAAAGGTTACGCCCTTTGCCTAATCATGACTGATCAATGTCCAAGCTCAAGTCATACCTCACCAAAATAGGTTAACACTTGAAATCAAACTCCTTAGCTCGTCAGAAGCAAGGATTCAAGAATGCATGCCCTTTCCATACTTGGGGCATCAAAAGTTGGTTAGGTTACCAAGAAACCCTAATCATTAGTGCTTTGGTCATCTATTTTTGCTCAGCACTGCGTCACCCGCAGCGCTTCCCAAAAAGGGGCATCTGTAGACATCAAAATGGTACCAATCCGATTAAGTGACTACAAACACTGATCGCATTGACATACACAGCTTTTAGGGCAGCCCTCAGAGGTCAAACAGTGGTCCTAGCCACTTGCACAGCAGTTTGGAAAGTCAGAAAGTGAGCAGAGTTGGTCGTTTTATCAAAACCTTTAACAAACTTTAGAGCCTTTTATATAAAGCGAGCCTTTAACAAACTTCAAAGCCTTAAACTTCAGCAAACTACAAAACTTTAAGTGAGAGCAAACCTTGGCCTCGCGAAATTGTGACGTCGCGACTTCGTGAAATCGCGACACCTAAGGCCCATAGGGGAGCCTCGGCCTTAGGTGTCACGAAATCGTGAAGTCGCGATTTCGTGACATCGCAAAATCATGAAGTCGTGATTTCGCGACGTCGTGAAATCGTGACACCTAAGGCCCAAAGGGGAGCCATGGCCATAGGCATCACGAAATCGTGATGCCTAGGGCTCAAAGGGGAGCTTTGGCCTTAGGCGTCACAAAATCACGACGTCACGATTTTGCGATGTCGCAAAATTGTGACGTCGCGATTTCACAACGTCGCAAAATAGTGACACCTAAGGCTCGAAGGGGAGCCTTGGCCTTAGGCATCATGATTTTGCAACGTCACAAAATCGCGACACCTAAGGCCCGAAGGGGAGCCTTGGCCTTAGATGTCACGATATCGCGACGTCACGATATCGCGACACCTAAGGCCCGAGGGGAGCCTTGGCCTTAGATGTCGCGATATCGTGACGTCGTGATATCGTGACACCTAAGGCCCGAAGGGAGCTTCGGTCGAGGGTGTCATGATATTGCGACGTCGTGATATCGCAACACCTAAGGCCCAAAGGGGGAACCTCGATCGAAGTGTCGTGATATTGCGACGTCGCGATATCATGACATTTTGGCATTTTGTGCTTAAAGCAAAAATATTCAAAGGCATCAATCAGAGGTGACACGTCAGCATTCAAGGCAGACATTTAATCAGTCAAAGGCAGCATTAAAGTGATTCACGCCATGTGGCGTCACTACATACCATCTTTGAAGAGACCCCGTGGGTCTATAAAAACGGCGGACTTCACCAACTGTAGTAATGAGACGAGCAGTCTCAACAACAAATCCGGCCTAAGGCCATGCTTCATAACTACTGACGTGAGTTCCCAGCGACAATCTCAGGGCGAGCCATATCTCATAATCATCTGACAAGAGTCAAATCTCAGCGGCGCCTACGGACTTAGGGTTTTGACATTAATGTTTCAGAGGCGAAATCCTCTATAAAAACTAGCTCAATGCAATGTAAAAAAAAGGGTCCACAAAGCATTTTCGAAATGCAACGAAGTGCTGCTCATCCAACGACCGATCATATTCCTTTCGGATTCAGTCTTCTGCACCTGTAATCTCTTTCACGAGGGAGGTTATTGGTGGCTTTCCAGAAGGTGAAGCTGAACCTTCATACCCGACAGTGGATCACTATATCCCACTAATTCGATGACAATTCTTTTCTTTGAGATTTCGGGCCCATTCCCAGTGGATTGGCGCCGAAATCAGATTCTCACAGTGGGCAGCCCGCTCGGGTGCCCCGCAAGCTTTAAATTCATCTTAAACTATTTTGCTATCACATAGTTTTCTTATTACGTCATACGCTGTATTTAAAAGGTTTACGTTTTATGTTGTCTAAATAACTCAAGCTTTACGTTAGAACATATCTTGCAATACGCTATACGTCCGAATGTATCTTGCAGTACGTCTTATTGAATATTAGCATGCAACATGATGAAATACTAACTTACAGGCAACAGCGTTAGAATCGGCTGACTGTTTTAATGACAGTTTACGTTTTATAATATATGTCGTTTTTGAATATGTTGAAATAACAGTTTACGTTTTATGTTTTTGAATATATGTTGTTTCGAATGCATGCTATTTTCTGTTCTTTGTAAAAGTTACATGTTTACGTAGAGTCATTTCATTCATGCATATAAACAATCCTTCACATGCATTTTTCATTATTTCCCAAAGACAAACGTTCTATCCTCTTGTTGCAGGTGCTACTAAACAGTTTATTGTTTCTGTGAACGCAGGATAAGCAGCAGCAAGCAAGGGCTCATTAACATCAGCGGCGGCAACACTTTGGCCTGCCCATTTTGCATGTGGGCATGTGGAAGGAAGAAGACTGTGTACATTTGTAACAGAGATCCATTTAATGTTCCTAGCCTCTAAAAAGGGAGGAGACGTCTTTGTAACCGAGGATAAGAAGTTTGAATAAAGAGGGCTATGCTTTAATACGTCTTTCTTTTATTTATCTCTTTTCTCTGTTTTGTGTGTAGTGTTTCTTTTACTTCCGGAATCTCATGCTTTCAACACCACACCCCTATCAGGTAGTATTTGCTTTGGCAAATAAATCTCACACATCACCCCATATAGGATAGCTTCATGCTCATGATAGAGGGGCAACTTCTATTTGACCATTTATGAGCACACATCCTAGAGGGTATCTCTTCATCTCTAGACAATAGTGAGAACTACACCCATAGCACGTATCACTCCATACTTAAACATTTTTTGCAAGCACAACACCCTTAAAGGATAACTTCATGGTCACAAGTAAGGGTAATCCTCCATTCGATCATTTGAGAGCATACATCCTTTCACGATTTTACTCTACTCTTTTCTTTTCCTTTTTCGCTTGGTCCATGTTCATTTGGTCATATAGATATTTCATGGTATATGCTAATTCAAACATCATATTCCAAGCACTTTTTTCATTTTTGACCTTTATCCATATTCTTCTTCTTCTCCATCTTCTTTTCTTATTTTATTTCATATTTGTTGAAATGCATTTCATGCCTTGGTTAGACTCATCCCATATTATATTGCATTAGTTTATTCCATTCATGCATTCATAAGCTAAGTTTTGTTTATTCATTGATGCATAGTTCAACATAATAACACATAAATCTCAATCACACCTAAATACACATATTTTAAATAAAGCAACATGATATTACTTGAGAAAGAAAGGGTACACATGTAAGTTTTGTCAATGTGCCATAGTCCAAGCCTGACACATCAACCTTCTCTAGGGATGCATGCCATACTTAAAATTGGTATGCCATCATAATCCTAATCCTAGTTCTAGGAGCATGTATCCTTTGCTTCACTCATTGAAGGTGGTCCTAGTGGGGGTATGTGCACATACCATAAAATAGTTCACGATATATATCACAGCTAAACCTATGTCTAAAGGGACAACAATGGAGGCACCCTCTGCTCCACTAGAACAACCTAGAATTATAGATTCTTGTAGAAGGTCTCCCTCTACAGAAATTCCTTTAGCCTCTCCCAAAATATCTATAGCTCTACCTATAGCAGGTATATCCCCCCACCCTATTGGTTGTTGGTCATTAAAATCATCCCCTCTGCTTGATCCTACTACCACTCCTGGTCTAACCAACTCACCTCTTCTTTGAGGCAGTCTACCTCAGCCATCAATACATCTCACTCTATGAGTGTCATACTCAAGGTACTCCACAACCCCTCTATCCTCTTGGACCTATCCTCTCAAAGTAGGTCCATATACCTTTGCATGGCCACTACTTGGTATTGTAGTGCCTTTGTATCCTTCCTTTGGTCTCCTTGAATTGTGTCCCCACTCGATCCTACTATTATTGATGTGGACACCTCTCTGGTTGTCTTGCTTGTCCCAAATTTGACTGTCATGGGGGTACCTCTAGCTACTCCCCCCTCATTGGTCACAGGAGTGGTGGTGGATGCTTTCATCATATCTACCCAAACCTATGCTTGTACCTATTATGGGGTATCCTAGCCCTATCACTACCACTATGTGGTTCATCGGATCACCTCTCAAAGTGCTAGTTGCACCCATCAGTCTATAACCTAACACCTCTACACTAGCACTTGTGGAAATATCCTTAGGGGAAAAAATCCCCTATACCATCTCATGTACTCAAGGGCCATCCTAATTTCATACACCCCTAAGTCCACATATAGTGGGTTGTCTAGGTCTATATCTACCCATATTCTAACATTAAGGTCTCCTCTGACTCTTGATGGGTCCCTTTGCACTTGATTGTACAAATTTTCATGTAAGTTTGGTATCTCCTAGAATATACCAAGCTATTATTGAACTTAGTCAAATCTAAAGAGGTCCAGCTCCCCCTCTCCATAGAGACCCATTTGATCCTCCTTATCCTTGCTAGCTTCTTTGCCTCCTTCGTCCAACTAGGGTGTAGACACTAAGATCACCATATGATCATGTGGTCTCGTAAATCATCTATCACCCACCTCCTTAGTGGTAGTATCCCAACATATGTCCTTTGGACTCACTTGAATCTCTTGGACCACCTGTGTGTTATTGGTCACTTTGGATTAGGTAATAGCTCTGGTAGTGCATATGGTCTTTGAACTGCTATGTACTCCCAACTCCATACTTAGAGTAAGATCATGTAAACCAATCTTGTATGTCATTTGTACATAATATTACATAATATCTTGTATAGATGAGCTAGCAAATATGGGTCTCATGCAAATTACACCTTCTAATCTTGCATGTTTTCCACTACCCTCACTAACACCCATGGTAGGTATCACCTATTCATGTTGCACACCATAAATCCCATCACCACTCCACAAAGCATAGTCATTAGAGCATAAAAACCATAGTGCCCCACCAAATCATCGATAAGGATTTAAATTTCTCAAACCTAGTGGGTCCAATTCCATGATAACCTCTACAACATGGTATGCTACCCTTGTACCTTGGAAACTACTCTCCCCCTTATGGGGATGTGCAAGATGCACCACACATCCTCTAGTGTGACTGTCATATCCCCTATTAATAGTTGAAAGGTAGACAAATTTGGGTACCACCTCTCTACAAAAACTATCAATAGCACTCTTTTTGCCTCCACTCAAGGCATCTTTGTTAGGTGTTGTAGCCCCACTACCTCTAGAGTGTCCCTATATACCTATGAAAGACCCTATAGTTCCATCTCCAAGGAACTCAATCACCACTCTCAACTCTCTAGTACATCATGTTGCAACCAAAAACATCCCAAATTTTTAAATC